>OZ026603.1:15594997-15639497 GCA_964020085.1 Micromussa lordhowensis
TTGCCCGCCTTGAGCTTCAAACATGCGTACAGCATGCTCTTCATTAGGAACAACAGCTTCAGTTAACGGTTTTAATGTGTTTGACTGCAGCTTTCTCATCGATGGAACTGCATTTCCTGGTTTTCCTGAAAACAAAATCGGAAACTTTCTCAGTGCAGATAGATACATTGATTTGGGACTTCACAAAAACCGAATACACTTTTTTATAAGAATAGATTTTATAAGAATATCAAGGCTGAAATTTGCGAAATTGTAAGAATATTTTCAGAGTAAAGCCGAGACTGACATTTTGAATAGGATAGATATAATTTTGTGAATTGAAACATCTGTAAATACAACACAATTTTATGTTTTTAACATAACCGTATAAACAACCCTTTCTGGTCAACAAAGAGCTCACTGCAGTGATTACACTTTATTGTCCTTGACACAGTTCAAACAAAATCTGGTACAGGCTTTCGTTTCCATCACGTTATTTCTGTGCGAAATGCTTTTTTCAAAGCCAAAACGGCCAAGTGTCGTTTGACGTGACATCTTGACCTCGCTGACTGCTGTTTCAGTAGATGGCCTTCCTCCGATGGCCACGAGCCGTTGAGACAAAACTAGAGGCCAAGACAAAATGATTGATGGTCCTAATATAAAAGCGTACACTTGGCTAGGAGTACATACGGCGCTCACATTTCCCTCAGTTCTTCGATGACTTAGTTCCGCCCGTGTTCGCCTTTGCTTAAAAACATTAACCGTGATTACACCCGGACGATATATATTACGGCAGTAGACTGCTGGAACAGTTTTCTTACCTTTTATCCTATGCCTGTTCCAAGCATCAACAAACCTCTTCATTCCAACTTTAGCTACTCCACACGTGACCCAAGAAACACAAAACTGGACGTTCTCATTGGTCATATCGAGAATGCCTTTTTCCTCTAAGTCCACAAGCACACGCTTTATTGGATAATTCACTCTTGAGTTGACCTCGGGCCATATTCTTTCTATTGTTAAGTTCTTTTTGGAGGTTGTCTTCACATGTGCAGGTTAGCTGTTAGCGATCCTAATGTAAACGGTTGGTTACATTTTACAAAGAAATAAGCTAAAAATAAAAGTTACCTCGGCCAGGGCAACTCGGGGACGATTGTCTCGGGTACCCGAGACCATGTAAATGCGGTCTCAGTCAATCAATAACAATTTGCGGCATTTTACCTGTAAAACTGACTGTACAACTGAATAGGGTTCTTTGAAGGCAGACTAACCCAGTTCTCGATCGAGCCACTATATCCATCTCTGAAGAAAGCATGTACCACACCATAGCGCACAAGTTTTTCATTTTGATCTATGTGTCCTTTGTAACCAAACTTTGGAGCATAGTACGGGATGGGATTTGTCCTATCAAGCGTGTCGTTTTTTCTCGCTTCAAAGGCAACTGGATTAGCTGGGACGCAAATGACGCAGTGGGACTTCCAAAACAAAGGAATGTCGGGCTGGACTGGTACGAGTTCCTTTGTTTTGGAAGTCCCACTGCGTCATTTGCGTCCCAGCGTAATTTATTCCGTACCATGTGACCGGATCCTGCAAAGGGCCTATTGTCCACCGTAAAGAGATTCGGAAGCTGACGTTTCGAGCGTTAGCCCTTCGTCGGAGCGAATCAAGGAATTGTGGGTTGTGTGTGGTTTATATACAGAAATGTGGAGCTACGCTATTGGTTGGTGCCTGGCAACGTGAAAAACAACAGAATGAATTAGTTGAATGAAAAGCGTTCGTTGATACCGTGAGGATTAAGAGTGCCGATTTGAAAACTAAATCTTTGTTCAAGAGTTTTGCGGCTTTCTGTGCCTCCTTGATGTAGGGAGAGGCCGCAGACTGCCATATGTTGCTTAGAATGATTCGGCAGATTAAAGTGTCTAGCAACCGGTTTAGAAGCGTCTTTATCGTCTTTCTCTACGTCGCGAAGGTGTTCTCAGAAACGGTCGCCTAGTCGTCTACCTGTTTCGCCGATATATAACTTTTTGCAAAGAGTGCAAGTTATACAGTAGATGACATTGGCTGAGGTACAGGTAAATTGATCTGTGATCTTAGTGGATCGCTTGGGTCCCGACAATTTCTCAACGTTGTAAATGAAAGGACATGTTTTACATCGCGCGCGTGCGCATTTAAAAGTTCCAGGTTGTTCACTCGTTTTGAATGCACTTCTAACTAAAAAGTTACCTATGTTTTTGTCGCGTTTGAATGAAATTAATGGCGGTTGCGAAAAGATTCTACCAGTATCGGGATCATTTTGAAGTAATTTAAAGTTTTTGAGAATGATGGATTTTATTGCGTGATTGTGAGGGTGAAATGTGAGGGTGAATGGAATTCTATTATTATTCTCCTTCTGAGACGTTTGTAGTGCTGACTGCCGATCAATTTGTTGGGCACGATGATGGCCTGCTTGAACAACAGAGGCAGGATATCCCCGTTTGTCGAAAAAATTGCACATTTCCTCTGATTTAAAGGAAAAATCAGAGTCCTCACTACAAAGGCGACGAAGTCTAAGAAACTGAGAATAAGGAATAGAATTCTTGACGTGTGATGGATGAGAAGATGAATACAACAAATAGCTATGAGAATCTGTGGGTTTGTAGTGCACACTGGTGCATAAACCGTTGCCTTCGACAGAAACTTTGATATCTAGAAATGCCAAAGAAGTATTGGAAATTTCCCAGGTATACTTAAGAGCCGGATGAAACGAATTAACAGCAGTTATAAATTGATTGAGTTCCTCTCTGGTAGAGGAAGTGGCGCCGACACAATCGTCAATGTAGCGACGGTATAGCTCAGGTTTAGGGCCGTTGTATTGATTAAAAAATTTGTGTTCAATGTAGCCTACGAAAAGATTGGCGTAGCTGGGTCCCATTTTGGTGCCCATGGCCACACCATTGATTTGTTTATAATAACTGGTAGCGAATGAAAAACAATTTAGTGTTAAAACTAGTTCAGCCAGGCGGAGCAGTGTTTCGGAGCTTGGTTCCTTAACAGTGCGTAAATCAAAAAAATGTTTGAGGGCTAGAAGACCTTCGCCATTAGGGATGACGGTGTAAAGGGATGTTATGTCCATAGTAAAAATAAGTTTGTCTTCACCCAGGAAATTGAAATCGCGAAAAATTTGAAGGGCGTGTTGACTGTCTTTAACATAAGACGGTAAAGATCTGACGATAGGTGCCATAATTTTGTCTAAATAGCTAGAAATGAGTTCGGTAGGGCAACTACACGCAGAGACGATAGGTCGGCCTGGGTTGTTAGGTTTGTGAATTTTAGGCAAAAAGTAAATACATGAAGTTCTAGGAGTGTGATGATGAGATTTGTAGCAGTAGCCGGTAAATCGTGTTTTACTATAAGTTCGTTAATGGTGCTCTTGACAATTTGTTGGTTAGTGGAAGTGAGATCTTTATCAACTTTGGCATAAAAAGAGGTGTCGGAAAGTTGCCGCAAAGCTTCTTTTTGGTAGAGGTCGGCCCGCCAAACAACCAAAGCGCCGCCTTTGTCGGCCGCTGTCACAATTATGTCTTTGCGCTTACCAAGATTTTTAAGCGCCGCCTTCTCTTCCGAAGAAAGGTTTGAAAATTTGGTGTTACGATTGAAATTTAGTTTGTTGATGTCATGACGGCATTTGTTGATGAAAAAATCTAAAGAGGCGAACTGGCCCTCTGGGGGAGTCCACTTCGATTTTCGAGTCTGAAGCGTCTCGAAAATATCTTTGTCCGAGGTGTTAGAATCATCCTCTTTGTCATGGAAAAAGGCTTTAAGTTGAACGCGGCGAAGAAATTTTTACTAATAATTACACCCTTTGTCCGGAGATATCCTTGGAGCGTTCCTGCGCCATAGGCGTCCCCAACCTTGCACAAATATATAAAGTAACAAGCAATAAATGAGCATATTCAACAAATATGAATTAAATATGCATGGGCAAAAGTTTGAAAGTTTTGTTTCATTTATACAATGCTTGTGACATAAACTAAGAATAAAGCTAGGATCCAAACCAGGATTCGAGCTAAGATTTCTCAGTGTTTGTAACGTACAATATCTCAACAATTAAATGGTTATTTTTTATTAGCTTTGTAGAGTTATAAAAGGAAAACTAAACTCGTTTATCGGGCTTGGCCCTTCTTCCTAGTGAAGAAGGGCCAAGCGCGGAACCTTTAGTTTATTAGAACAATTTGACACTTTTCAAAGCATTTTAGCCTTATATGGGCTGTTAATGCTTGTCCACACAACAATTCGACGCGTTGAATTGACATTTCCACTCGTATAAACATCACAACCCCGAGGCATCGAAGCTATTTTTGACCCGTCATGAACGGTGAAAACTGGAAGAGAATAAAATAAATGACACAAAAACTTAAAGAACAACTAATAAAGAAATACCATAGACGATATGACTTAGATTCTGCGCAGAATATCGAATAGAAAACGCTTTGACGAACAAGATAGGCCACAATCTGTGAGTATGTGCAAATCACGTGACCAAATGCCAATGACCTTATGTAACAAGGTACGAATTGTCCAATAAAATAAAAACAAAAGAAAATGCCATGTTGTGAAATCTCACAACAAATTAAGCACCAGTTAGATTCAGTGTTGAAGTAACATGCATACGGTTAAAAACAGATCAGATATGTCAGTTTTACCTCTTCACTTGCTCTCTTTATGGCATTCTCCGCTGCAGCTTTGTTTAACCATTTCGATGAATAACGTCGAAGGCCGTTGGCTTGGCAGTATCTGCGAACACTTCTTCTTGAAATTCCGTAACGTTTCAGAGGAAATTTTCTTTGCAAATATTGCTAAACGTCCAGATTCAAGGATATTCTTTATCTCTTCCTTGACCCCTAAAGAAGCAATTGTACTCATCTTGTCGCAGTAGACCACCGCAACCGAAAGATTCGATTCGTCTCAAAGTATTTTTTGAAAAGAGGCGGGTAATTAACTTCACCCCACCCCCAACCCCCTCCACCCCCACTTCCCGCTAAAGTTATTGACACAGGAAGTTAAAAATTACTCACGCCTCCCCCGCTTAGAAAAACGATACCGGAAGTAACATTAAAATCTCTCTACCCATCCCCGGAGGGGAAATTGGACGATTTTACCGATTCGATATTCGAAATAATGGCATCGCAAACTGGGATAAAACCGTGCTTGTCAGAACTGGATATCACAGGCGGCATTTCGGAAATCAAGCTTTTGATTCCTGATTTCTCAATTCTGGATTTCAGATTTTCAGGGATTACGATTTGCGATTTCTGATTTCTGAATTCTGGTTTCAGATTTCTGATTTCTAAATTCTGATTCCAAGTTTCAGAGTTCTGATTTTTGAATTGCTATCTCTAATATCGGGTTAATCATGGCCTGAAAATCAAATATTTCATATCTAAAATAATCAGAACTTAGAACTGAATTGCACCTAATTTACGATTTTCTTGATTTTAGAATCAGGAAAACAGGTTGGCCGCGAAGCTTCCTGATTCTTCCGACTTTTGCCGTCAAAGTCACCTTCGTTTTATCGCGATGGCAAGAAAGTGTCCCGTCCTGTCGAACGCCTTCGCGTTGTCTTCAGAAAAAAATACCTCACTGGGGCACACTGAAGGATTCAAGCAAGGCAAAGAGAAAAAAAAAAGGCTCTTTTAAGAGCCACCCCACATGAAGTAAAGTTTATGACCAGTCATTAAATCGTAATGAAAAACATCTTTCTTCCCCGTTTTTCATTTATCGCTGCCCCCACCCAGCGAACAGCGAATCCAGACATTTTCAGTCGCTCAGTGATATCCGAGCTCGACTCTGTAACAACTGTCATTGCAGTGGTCACACAAAAGTAAAATGCTCAAAACCTCCTTGCACGGACATCAGAGTGTGGAAAATAATAGAGAAGCATCCCGAACACAAAACGAAAATTAGCCAACTTCAACGTGAAATTCAGGAAATTAAATCTCTGGAAAACAAGGCGCAAGAAGAGGAAACCCATCTCAAAGGTTTCACGGCCGCACGTTAGCGGGCAAAATCTTCGTTTTTCTTTGTTATGAGACCTAGATTGAAGGCACAAAAACAAGTAAAGTATGCGAACAGAGGCCGGTTGGATAGGGATCTGATTTTACAAAGAGCGCTCAAAAAGGTTCCCGACTGGTGTGAAGACGAAGACTGGAAACTTCCGATGATTATTTAAGCAATAGACCACAAGTTTCTATGGGTTTTAGGCTGATAAACCACGCGGGATGTTGGTATAACACGAGAAGAATTTGTAAATCACGAGCTGCAGGCGAGTGGTTTACGAATTCTTCGAGTGTTCTACCAACATCCCAAGTGGTTTATCAGCCTAAAACCCATAGAAACTTGTGGTCTATTGCTTTTATATAATAATTCAGAGGACGCGCGATTTTCCCATGGGTTTACCGGCACAATAACCCATACCTGATTGACCAATCAGAAGAGCGCGCGCATTGATTTGGTTATTATATAAAGATCAATACAAGAACTCAAATGTCAACATCTATTTATTAATGGAGCGTGTCGTGACACTCACAGGATAGAAGGCATCTCATTTCTCCTCTTGTAATGATTGAGTTACATTTCTCGCGTTGTTTTTCTCGATTAAAGTTTAATTCATGTAACCTTAAGTGAACTCAACACCTGCTCCTGCACACTGATTTATTTTAACGTGAGGAATATTTATAACAAATAACTCTGCTTCATAGCGTTGCGTTTCAGATTCTCGTTTATTTGTTGATTTTTCTGGAAATGGTTTACTTTATATGTAGTTCGTTAGCTAAACAAACCTTCGTTTATATTCGCTCTTGTGGTTCCTCTTCCGTTATTCCTTTTTGCAAATGTTATTTTACAACTCAACAATGTCAACAAACGGCAAACTTTGTAATTGTGATATGCTGTGTTCAGAGATATCATGTAACAGTTTTCTTAGTTGAGTTTTCTGATCTGGTTTACAAAAAGGTAAAAAAGTCTTTCTCATAAAAAGTATCCACAGTGCTTGAAATATGCATACGAGCTACTGGCAGTAATGTTGAGCATCGCCTGTGCTATTGCGATTTTGGTTTCATTGGCAGCTAGCATCTCGTGGCGACGTAAAAATGCCTTCATTTCGTTGAAGCAATATTCACAGGTGTTGAAATGGGGTGAGTAAGGTAGCTGAAATAATAGTCTTACACCGCAATCGGCTAACATGTCAGTCCCTGAGCACTGGTTCAATGCGATGACCATGGTGGAAGCCACAATTATCCATGGCCACGCAATCTCCCCGCTCAAGCACTGCACTCCCGTCAGCTCGATGCTCTTGAAGAACTTCGTGAAAGACGTTAAACAGTTTAAATCCATTAGATGGACCGTCCAGTATGTTGTAAAAATCAACGCCGGAAAATGAATACAAAAGATTTATAGTAAAATTTGCATTAGACGCATAGCGCTGAATTTCGAAAGCAGCCTGACCTAGTGGCGCGCTGCTGTAGTTTCTGTTCCCTGTAGTTTTGATTACACTGGATTCGTCAAAGAAATGCAGCGTCGTTGGGTTGATGTTCGCTATTTCAGTACGAAAATCATCAATATCTGTTGTTGCTTCAGGGGTTGTAGATTTGAGTGGAATAGTTGTAACTTTCTTTCTCGACATTACAAGTTCTTTGCGAAGGACCTTGTTGATCTGTGATACGCTCGGTAGATTCAGGGCAGGATGAACTACGCCATCAAGTAGAAGCCTCTGTTGTAATTCGGTCGACTAAGTGCTCGGTTTCATTAGTTTTTGTACCTCTATATACTCTACGACCTGTTCATCGATTTTGGGCCAAGGAAAGACAACTCTACTGCCTCTGAGGGATGTATTTTGTTCATTGTAACGGTCTATCACTTTCTGGACAAAACCGGGGCTCGAGCGAATTTCCCGTGCGATTTGACGGTTGCCAAATCCATCACGATAAAGGTCCAACACTCGTTCTCTGTACATTGCAGGTAGGGCTCTTCCATTATCAAAGCTTCCACCATACCTATTCAGTCTTAGTTGAACATCAGCTAGTATAAAATAGAATAAAAATATAATTTCGTTTGCGACACAGTTTTCAGGTCGTAAAAAGACACGGATCGTCCAGCAATCCCGAGTTCAAATATTTTAGAAAAGGAAAACTTACAAGCACTTCGAACTCGAGTGTGTAGCATTGTAGATCTCCTGATCAATGTTTCATTCACTATTTCACAACCGTGAGCTTTTAAAAGTCCAGCGCTTTAGTCATATTCGGTATCCCGCCGGTATCAACTCGTCAAATATATGTCAAAAATATGTCAAAAAAGTGTCAAAAAAACTGTCTTGGTGGTCACGGTAACGCGCGCAGCACTGTAATTAGTGTTAACGCTTCCAAGATGAGAATGCAAGCTTAAAGTCTTCTATTATAATAAAAGAGTAAATGCTCGAGGATCCGTCTACCTTCTAACAGAATGTGAACAATTTTAAAACGGAACAACTTATCATCGGTGTATACAGTATCGTTCAGTAATTTATTTTGGAACTCTATTATTCTTGTTTTTACTGTGACGGTAAACGATAAAGAAGAGTTCGTTCTTTTTTCAATCAACTGCATGTTGGGATATTTTCTTTTCATCTTTTTTTTGAGCAGAGGGAGTAGTTTTTTTTTTTTTGCGTTCGAGTTACGAGAACGCAACCCCTAATTTGGGTTGGGTGTCCTGTGCAATTAATAAGGGAAGCTTTTTTTCGGGATTGCATTTCCGTCGTCGTCGACACACTTTTACCTCGCTTTGAGGCGCTTGGATACGTTTTGCCTCACTTTGACGACCTAACGCCCGTGGTGCTTACGTTTTGCCTCGCTTTGACGAATAACGCACGTGGTGATGTTTACGTTTTGCCTCACTTTGACGAACTTACGCATGTAGTGATTCGTGCGTTCTCGGCGTTCATCATTCTACCGTTTGCCGAGGTGTGATAATCTTCCATCAAAGAGCTGAAAGATTGCTGAAGGTCTGTCTACTGAAGTCGGTAAGTTAAACATGCTCAGTAACATTTTACTTTGGATTAAGCATGGTTCGTCACTGTCCTTGGAAAATGTGTGCGACTCCTGGCGCTTGCATCAAACCGGATTGTTTAGCTCGGCGGCCGTTGTGCCACAAAGTAAATTGAGATATGAAGATACCGAGATATAAAGCTCGGCGGCGCCATTTCATCATGACTTGTGATATTTACGGCGCTGAAATCAATAAACTAAACGAAAGTACTGAAGAAAGTTAATGAGGTGAGTCGCATCTTTGATACACATTCCACTTGAGGCTTTGATGACTGATTCCCTTGAAAACTGTGAAATTGAGAGGTGAATTAAATGCCTACATCTGTAAAGAATTTCGCCGCGACGAAAATAAAATTCACTAAGCAAAGGAGGCACAGAAGAATAAGGGCTAGGGAACCTTCCCGAATTCCTGTTAGGAACGTCCTAAGAAAGTTGAAAAAAAAGAACCACAAGACACAGGTTAAAATTTTGCGTTTTAAATAGTTTTTCTTGCACATCTTTTATTAACCGTTTGTGTAAGAATTACAAGAATTGGTTCCTTTGGTATAACACTGAACATTGCTATTTCAAATATGTGTCCTTCATGATGGTTTACAAGTGTAAATCCACATATCCGAATGGTTGCAGTTACAGAAATGTATATAGCTCAATTTCACAAACAAAATCAGTTGTTAGAATATCGTGATGTTTCTGACAATGGCGCAACCTTCCAGTTGTAAGTCAGCTTGGGCTTGCTGAAATGATAGATTTGCAAGGTTAAGCTTAGTGCCATATGATGTTGTTGGCAACGGTGATTGCTTTTTTAAGTCTGTTTCTCATCAACTCTATAAAACTGCAGGCTTGCACTTTGAAATTAGAAAAGCTGGAATTTAACACCTAAATAATCATCCAGAATATTTTATTGAAAGTATTTCAGATAATAACTTGCAAAGCTATATCCAGCAATTGCTACCTGTACCCCCTACAAACATGGAACGCACTCGCCTAAGCTTCGATTACTCCTAGTTTAGTTTAAATTAGTTATACATCAACATTAATGTTACTTTGGACAACTCGATTTCGGTTTCATCTTACTCAATATATACTCTATCTCCGAGCAATGGTGGATTGAAATGTCAGCGATTCTTTTGTAACGGTTTTATGATAAGTCTCCACAAAATGGGAATGGCATCCACAACGCCTATAACTTAAAATATTGAGTTGATCTGCTTACATTTCTTTCGAACTTTGAAGAAATGAAGAAATTTACCCGTGTCACATAGCAAGTCCCCAATTTCAACGATTCCCGAATGTTTTTCCAGGAGCGATTGTTTATCAACAACAATATTTTTATTATTCTAAATGATTTGGTCGATAACATCCTCATAAAGAAACAGCATTTGAATTCTTCAATTCCGACGATGCATTGAGACACTCTTAATAGAAAGTTGGAATGTGAGCTGGGAGTCGCAAAAAAAGAATGGATTTTCCCTTACCTACATTACAAATAAATTCAAAAAAGAATGACTTTTCTCCCCACGTTACAAATAAATTCATCTAAAATGATTTCCCAGGAATTTTCACCCTCCCCGAAATATTTCTTCAAAGCCACGACTCTCTGTGCTGAGAACACGTACTCGATGTCAAGCATCTTAAGTCCCCCATTTTCAATGCCGTTTAATAACTGCAGATCTTTTGATTGATATGTTTGTATAAAAGGTCTTAATCCACTGCAAAAATAGGTCCCAAAGTTAAATTTCTCCACTGAACACCTTTAACAGATATCTGAGAGCTAGAGAAATCAAAGGCTTTTTCAAATTCTATTGCAACAAGTATACCACATTTCAAATTTTCAAATTGTATCAGATTTGTTTGGTATTTGTGCCAATTCAGTTAGATCATCTAACTGCATCAAATTCAGTTAGATCATCTAATTGCATCAAAACTTGATATTTGATAGATTGATAGATCCACTTTGGTTGTGATGAATTAGTTCAGGAAGGATTGGACCTAACCTTCTAGCGATTGCCTTAGATCTAATTTTAATGTCAACATTCATTAAGGAATAGGTCACCAATTTGTTCGCCTCACGGATATGCAACTCATTCTGCATAAATCCAACTAACACCTCTATGAGGTTTTCCTCTGCGGTGCAAGATGTTTCTCTAGCTTTCTCTGATCCCATACGGTACGTTTCCATGTAAAGCTTTCTTTAACAGCTTTATTGACCATTACACATGTTACATACAACAAGATAAATAACCGAGAAGAAATGAAATATATGTGCAAAGGGCAGGTGCGAATGGGACGCGAGGCACCGCCCATAATAATTAAAAAACGCGGTTAAATTTAGAAGACGCTAAAAACTAGGGATGACAGGAAACAAAAGAAACAAAATCAGAAACATTAAGATCAGTAAAACCATTCAGACATTTGTAGAAGAAAACAAGATCTTTGAGTTCGCGGTCGAATGTCAGAGGAAGAAGTTTTAAAGTTAAAAGTCTGTCTCTGTATAACATCACGCCTACACGTTTGAGGATCCACCTTGTGGCCCTCCTTTGACCCCTTTCAATTTGAGTTTTTAATGCTATCTTGTCCGGGGACCAGACTTGGGTCGCGTAGGATAACTGTGACTTCACAAGTGCAAGATAAAGTGAGCGTCTAGCAGAGACATCATTTAATAGTGGGCACGTGCGTTTTAAAAGTCCAAGTAACTTGTTGGCCTTAGCAGTAATGGCGTGGATATGTGTGTTCCAGGTGAGGGAGTTGGTGATGTTAACTCCAACGTCTTTCTCCGTGGACACACGCTCGAGCTCTACATTATCAAGCTTGTAAATAAAGTTTAGCGGGCTCTTTTTCCGAGTGATGGTTAGCGCCTTTTAGAAGCATTGAATCGGATATTGTTGTGGCAAGTCTACGTGTCCATGTTGGTCAGGGTTTTCTGCATGGACATGCAGTCTTCGATGGTATTGATGTTGCGATATACTGTGGTATCGTCAGCATAAAGGGAAGTGAAAACATCACCTATGGCTACATCTGGGAGGTCGTTAATAAATATTATGCATAACAGTGGCCCCAAAAGGCTGCCTTGGGGGACCCCAGAAGTGACCCATTGCGAAGTTGCGCCGTCGATAACAACTTGTTCGAGTCGCCCAGATAGGTAGTTAGCGAAACAGGTTAGAGGTTGACCTGACACCCCGTAGGCTTTTAACTTAGAAAGGAGGAAGATGTGATCTACAGTGTCAAACGCCTAGGCGAAGTCAAGGTAAATTACGTCCGTCTGGATGTTTTTATCCAGTTTTCGGCCGATGGTATAAAGAACAGATAGCTGGGTGACACATGAGCGATTCCTTAGGAACCCGTGTTGTAAAGGAGTAATTGAGTTATTAACATGATCATACAGACAATTAAAAACGCAGCGTTCCAGGACTTTGCTGACAATCAGAAGAAGTGATATAAGTCGGTAGTTTTCGGCAGGCTCTTTTGAGTCTTTCTTGTGAATGGGTGTTATGTCCGCGGATTTCCACTCTGTAAGAAATTGACCGCTGCTGAGAGACTGATTAAAAATCCCACAGAGACTCGGAGCAATTTGTTGGCTTCACTCTTACAGGAGGCTCGCTGAAATGCCGTCGGGTCCACAAGCTTTTGAGGTGTCAAGCCCAATCGGGTGCTTTGTCACATCAACTGACACCTGTATTTGAGAAATTTCCATATCTGTTCTAAGTGAATTGTTTGTTGGATTATCCTCTACTAACTATGGTTGGGTCTATGTTTACATCCGAAGAAGCCGATAGAAAAACAGAACAGAACTATTTATTTAAGAGTTCAGCTTTCTGTGCCGGTTTTGTAGCCACTTCACCATCGTAACAGATCGCCGAGTTAGTGCATGAGCGTCCGCCCACGAACACTTTGTGGTAGCTCCCGAACTCTTTCGGGTTGTCTTTGAAAGACGCTTCGATTTTGGCCAAGTGTTGCCGGTGTTTAGACCGCACTAGGTAATTAATGTTTTGACTAGTTTGCGGAGCTTCAGCTTCCGTTCTGGCGATTTATTCAAGCGAAATTTCTTTAAGGCTGCATATGTTTTACGTATCAGATGTCGAACTTCACCGTCAATCCAAGGCGGAGAATTCTTGTCGCCAAATGTTTCGATAGGGATATATTCTTTTACAGCAATTAAAAACAGGTCCTTCCAGTTCGACCGGTGTTCGTTTACGTCAGCCGAGGCAGCAACCTCGAACGGGAGACAGGTGAGAGAATCCCGTAGGCTATCAAAGTTACAATTCTTGAAGTCGTAGACCGGGCGAGTCACCCTCTTTGCTCGTTTAAACTTTAGTATAATCTCAAATTCAACAACGTAATGGTCAGAGGGAAACAAACCATCCCTTGGATGGAAAGATCAAACACTTCCAATGACTTCAGGCCAATTGCAGAGCAGTAGATCTAGTTTGTTGCCGGCGAAATGCGTAGGTCCAGGGATGAACTGCTTGAGAAAGTTATCACCCATCAGGTCACAAAATATGTTATGATCGCTGCGACTTCCATGGTTTATTGCAGCAGTTTGATCGCCAGACCAGTCGCATCCCGTGCGGACCCGAGCATAGCCTCCTACGCAGACGCTCTTTGGGCTCGTCACGCAATATTCCTCCCCCACGAACGTCTGCTGAAGCCAAGGGAACATTCCTTTCCCTTTGTTTGCTTGCGTCCCGGTTTGGACTCAAAGATCAGCTGGAGATCACGTGAAAATTACTTTAGAGCCAATCGGCGTCGGCTTATTATGTAATTAAAAGCTAATAATAAACCGAACAGGCTCCCTTGGGGCGAGAAGTACAACTCGAAGTGTTGCATTCTCACGTACGGCAACGTCAACGTTTTCAAATTTACTTTGCAGCTTTTCTATAGCTAATCCATTCCGCGTTCGTAGATCTACGAACACTTCATCTTTTTCACATGAAATAAAGGTAAATTATAGTTTCTCGATGGGGATTTAAACAGATTATCGTAACTGTCTCACATACTCAATGAAAGGACACGCTCAGCTGCACGCTAGTATTTTTGCGCTTTGCGATTATTTCAAGTAGACTTTCCGCAGGCTTCCAGCATTTGATAGAAACCAGCCATGCAAATGAATGTCCGTGTACGAACATGTCCATCCTTTGCTTCACGTATTAAGTCATGTTGGTATCCTTAGATTAACAAAGACGAGCACATTTTTCTTCACGAAACATTCCACAGCTTCTCGCTGAAAAGGAATCAAATCGACGATTTTGGAAGTCTCGCAAACCCGTTGGAAGGCCACGCAAATATCCGCCATTCTTACAACGTCGCGCGCGAAAATTGATCAAGGTTCAAAGTTCGCTGCCTTGATCGGGAAGTCCGCTGTGATTGGTCTAATTAAACAACCCATTCGTTTCAGCAGACGTTCGTGGGGGAGAAAGATTGCGTGACGAGCCCAAAGAGCGTCTGCGTAGGAGGCTAACCCGAGCAGGGTGAATGTGTGTTTTAAGCGGAGCGCTTCTACCCTTCCTCTTTCGGTTCTTATCGATCAAATGAGAGGGAATTTCGCACCGCAAAATAAGTGTTCGGATGCCACCTGGTAAAAAAAACAAAAGGGGTGCCCGTGGATCTGCAGAAGAGTCCTATGAAAAATCAGCCGCTAAGAGATGCAGCATGGCGGATACTGGTGAGGTTGAAATGAAGGACGATGACACCTTTTCAAGAGAACAAAGCGAGCCAAATCTACATGAAATGAAAGCGATGTTAGTCGACATTTAGATATCACTATCTTCCATAATGCTCGAGAACAAGCAGTTCAAGAAAGAATTAGATGAACTGAAAGCTTTTCCTTCAACTCAGCGGCAATGAGCTCCGTGACATGAAGACCAAACTTGACGAAGCAGCCAAAGCTAACACAGCCTGCGTAGCAAGCGCTCCCGTACGAGCCGAATTAAATTGAACCGCGCGAAAGAGCTTTTTCGCATTCGAGCCGCGGGAAAAGTGGGGGAGAGCAAAAAGGTCGAAGGAGCGGGGTGGGGAAGAAGGGAAAGCTTGCCTGCAAACCCTCAATTCTGAAAAACACCCACCGACTTTTCATGGTTGATTTCACTCATTGATTGACAGTCTGTCACTGAGTAAGCCAATTCCCCACGAGGAAGAAAGTAAACAAATAGTGCGGCAATTGTGTAACAAGAATTGGCAAGCAACCGCAAATACCATTTTTTCAGACACAAAGATATCAAGACAGAGGTTGTCAAAGCCCTGAAAAAAATGTGTCGCAAGAAGTGGTTAGCTACATGAAATCTGAAAGTATTTTGCTCTTGAACGAACCGGATGAAATCGCAAGCATTTCAAACACGATCTTTCTGGAGGAGTTGCGAATTTTTTGTCCTGTGTTTAACGAATTGTTGGTTGGGTCTAGCGGACAAGACGAACAGGAGATGATGAAAGCAGGAATCAACAAAAACGGTGTTGCCCTTGCAGCGGCCACGCTTTGCCTGAACAAAGCCGAACAATGACATATACAACACGCAACACAGTCAACAGACTAGCGCGTAAACAGCTACATTTGAATCATGTGGTGTCAGAACGAACAAAAGGAGGAATAACCCATACACCGAGCTCGAGAAACATAAGCTCGATCAGATATATGCAAGAAACATAAGAACGTCTCTAGACAAACGTATAACTACGGCGTCCCCGAAGAAGAACGTACGAGGAAAAATATGATATCCGTGATAAGAATCTACATACTGTACTTGCAATTGCATGCAGTTTTATCAAGCAACCGGTCCCGGCGTAACAATTTATGATGCAAGTAAGCAACATGTTCACGGTAAATTTCATATTTTGTCCCTCGAAAGCAAATTCTTGAAGACATATCTTGAATAAGAAATGAGCCTAAACCATGCAGACCTAGGACCTCTAAAATTTGCTATAGCACAGTCTAACTGCCCAGCTCTACCAAAAATTCCTCTTTATAACACAACATGAAGCAACAAAAAATTTGAGAGACCGAACAGAGAACAGTAAATGTACAAATGTCACGAACCGTAGGAGTTGTGAGGCTAGTCAACCTCATTTTGCACTGACGAACAACTGAAAAATTAAACTCTTGCCGAATCTAGTCGGTAGCACAGCCATCACATCTTTGCCGTTAAAAAGATGGCGTATTGCACTTGTTCCTTTTTCAACGAAAAAGCGATCCCTGTTCCGTTGAGCTTCGACAAAACTTAGCTCAAACACGTTTCAAAATCTTCCACACTACACATTCCGCCACTTTGATCTTATTCGATCCCAAGAGGCGTAAAAAATTTGATGCCTCCATGTCAAACCTATCAATCAAATAAACCACGCCGCACCAATCAGAAGCCCCGTTCGTGGGCGAACGGGTTTTTCAGAATTGAGGGGTTTGCGGGCAAGCGTTCCCTTCTTTCCCCACCCCCTGCCCGCTTCTTCCACATTTTTGCTCTCGCCTCACTTCTCGCACGGCCGAATTGCTCTCGCCCCACTTTTCGCGCGGCCCGAATGCGAAAAAGCTCTTTCGCGCGTCCGATTTCATTCGGCTCGTGCGGGAACGCTTGCTACTCAGGCTTAAGCTAACATCAAGTTAGAAAAAAAGTTGCATGTAACGACGACTTCGCTTGAGTCTGCAAGGAAGGATTTGCTAGAGCTTCTTTTAAGAGGAAGATTCAAATGATTTTGTTAAAAATATTGGAAAACGAAGACTCTTATAAAGATCTAGAATTCATCACATCAAAAGTTAATTTTTACTTTCCATAGCTGTACTTCCTTCTTCTGTTCCAATTATACTTCGAATTAATTTCGAATTAACTATGTAACCTTGATGAAATAAGACAATACGAGTCCTTTGCTTTTGTAATACGTTCCTTTTAAAGTAAGATAGCAGATTTCATTTATTTTATTGTTCCTGGCCCGCCTCGACTAGCTTTTGCTACCTACGGCGCCAGGTCTGTTAGTAATGTATTCTGCAAAAATGTAATAAAGTTCTCTTGTCTTGTCTTGTCTTGTCTTGTCTTGCAACAACAGACCTAAGAGGTAAATTACTTAAAGGAGAAGTCCACTCAAAAATTGGCACTCTTTTCCATTTCGCCAACGGAAAGCTAAAACAATGATCGGTCACTGACCAAAATTTCAGCTTCCAAAGCGCTTTGAAACCATATGAAATCCTCGTCTAAGGTTGCACGAAAAACGAAAAACAACGCCGCCATCTTGGAGTAACTTAGCAGCCAGGCGATGAGTGCGTGACGTCAAATAGCTCAGTGTGAAGTTTGTCGGGAAGTCGGCGGGAAGATTTGAATACATGCTTGTATTTTCCTGGCCATGCTTTTTGTGAAGCACCATTTTGCTCTAATAGGACTCCGACAGACAGTAAAAGAGGAATATCATTTCATCGATTACCAATTTCGAACAAGAAAGTTGCCCAGACATGGTTGGCAAAGCTGGGTCGTGTTTTTTGTCTGTTCGGAACACTTCACAGACGGCTGCTTTGAAGTTGAACATCGCCACAGTCTCCTTGGTGGAACAAAACACAAAACGAAAAAAAAAGCCAGACGCTGTTCCTACAATTTTTAAAAAGTCTCAGTCAGTGCCCCAGGTGAAACAGAAATGCAAGCGAAAGAAGACGCAAAAATAAAGAAAGAAGAGAGGCTAGTCCTTTTGTTTACTTAAGCTTAACTATTTTATTTGACTTGTAATGTTAATTTTCATTGGTAAATTGACTTGAAAACCAGTACTTGTAGGTCACAGGCATGAAAATTTGGGTAGTTAGTTTTGTCTCGCTATTTTTCGCTTCTCAATACATGACCCGTGAATAATTTATTTTAGGTTGTTGAGAAAATTATGGAGAAGGCGATGATGGTCGAACAGGTTGCTGAAGAGGCAGAAAAAAACAGAGGGGGAGGAAAATCTTCCTGAAGAAGTGCTTGAGGCAGATACTGTGAAACAATTTGCTGATGCTGGTACAGAAACAGACTCCATCATAGAAGCTCCTGTCAAAGCGTTTGTTGACGTGGGAACACAAACAGAACCCGTAGACGTCTTTATAGACCAGCCAGTTATTGAATTAACGCCTGAGAGACGACGAAGAAATATGGTCCTAGATCAAACCAGAGCAGGATGTCGATCAGCAGAATGCAGTAACAAACACTGAGCCTGTTTCCCTGGCAGTTGAACACAATTCGGTGTTCTCCGATGAGTCTACGATCTGATGAGGAATGGTGTGATGACGTGGATGACACAGGCTCAGTCTGCAGCTGTGACATCTCAGATGAGGATTGGAATCTCGAAGAAGATGGAGATTCTGATGATGAAAGTGAAGGACTTCTTTCATTACCCAAGCAGCAACTGGCTTGAAGAAAACGAGGAGTCTTGTAACGAGAGCAAGTCAGTTGTTTTTGACAGCTGTTTAAAGCAGTTGTTGCAACTCTGCAGGATTTGCGGCGCTATCGTGAAGAATGCTTATCTGGAGGAAAAAGGAAGCTTAATTTGTGTAACCACCGAGTGCAAAGCTGGCCACACTGAGCCTTGGTTCTCTCAGCCGTTTACAAAAGGAATGGCAGCGGGAAACCTCATATGTAGCGGTGGAATCCTGTTGACTGGGGATCACTTCACGAGAGTTAGTGCTCTCATGAGTGCATGCAACATAAGATTTTTTGAGAAAGGTACTTTCTATTACATTCAAAGGAAGTACCTCTGGCCAGTGGTGAACAACCATTACCTTGTCCAGCAGTCATTTACAGGATAACCTCTAGTGCTTGCCGGTGACGGACGATGCGACAGTCCTGGTCACAATGCTAAGTATGGGACGTACAGTGTGGTGGAAGTGACGACAACGCTATGGAGGAGGGGCTGAAAAGTTGCCTTGAATTCTTGGAAAGGGATGGTCAAGTGATCGACTTGCTGGCAACAGACAGGTACTTAACTTTGACTAATGGCAGGTGCATAAATATAGCTAAAAATGATCCACAGCGCAGACCTACCAATCATAAAAGCATGCGGTTAAACAATCTAAAATAGGTATTTGTGTACCATTATCCAGATTTAACTTGCGTAAATTGATGAAACCTTCATTATACCGCACTTTCTAATAACCCACTTGGGATGCTGGAATCTCTCAAAAAGGATATAAATCACGAGCCCAAGGCGAGCGATTTACAATCCTTTCGAGTTTTTTCCAACATCCCAAGTATGTTATTGCACCGGTAAACCCATAGAAAATGTGGCTTACTGCTGTTACAGATAATGTTTCGAACACAACTACAACGGTATATGTTAACCACACACGCTATTTTTTCGTTTTGTTCAGTGCGCTGTGCTTCCAAATTGTAACATCTCCCGCGACCTGTGAATTGAACTAAATTATATAAAACGTTGATATGATTAATGTACTCTTTATCCCAAGGAATAGTACATTCAAGGCGTAGGAAAACGTTACTGCCACTAAAAAAATTGTAATTGTAATTTTTTTGCAATCGTAATTTTATTTATTGTCGATAACGTTGGGAGTGGTCGCCCAATCTCCCTAGCCAGGGGCTCATGTAAAAAGCGCTCGACCAATAAGACTCGAAAACACTCAAAAAGACATTTAACCTTGATATGCAGGCATCTCCAAATTGCCGCAATGATGAGAACCGAAAATTTCCACATCAACCACAGATTCGATCCATGGCACTTGTCCAAGTCTGTGCGAAAAAATCTTGCTACTGCGTCCAAGCAACGAATGCGGTGATCTATTGCCATGGACGGCATCTGTAATTAATCACTTGTGGTGGTGCGCGGCAACTTCTGATGGGGGTCAATTCCTTTGCCAGGAGAAATGAAAATCAGCCATTTACCACGTGGCCGACGTACACAAATGGCCTGATTTCCAATTGTTTTCGGCTTGCGACAATGATGAGCTTCCTAATGAGCAGAGAAGAAACAAAGTATGGCTTCCAACTGGATCTCCTGCACACAACGCTCTAAAGAAAGTGGCATGGAAACCTAAACTCGTGAAGGATATCCGTCTCCTGGCTGATTTTGTTCAAACCGGATGTTTAGAGGTCTTCCATAGCTCAATGGCAAAGAAGTATGTGAATAAGTTGCAGCATTATTCTTGCAACGGAATGGTTAGCAGAACGCAGTTTGCTGTTATTGATCACAACTGCGGGGAGAGGGGTGGGGAGAGGGGTTGCCACCACCACTTCTGGAGATGAGCAAGACAAGTGTGTATATCCCAAGGTACAGAAACAGTGGGTGGCGAAGCCCATATACGAAGAGAAGTCATATCAGTTTGTCCATGATCTTCTGAGTGATACTATTTTACTTGAAAGGCCACACCTCCCACAAAATATTGCACCAAGTCCCCGTGGAAACAAAGAAGACATCATTGCAAGTCATGTGTCGAGATTTCAATACACTTTTCATTATTACAAGTGACAGGGTATTGTTATATGGTACCACATTGTATACAGTCCTTATTGTAAATTGACTTTTACATTTTTACGTTCAATTTGCTGCATGAACGACTTGTTGTTATTAAGAATTTTTTTTTGAACAATGAAACAAATTCTAGAATTGCTAAGTCAGTCTCAGTGACTGAAGGATCCTTAAAGCCTGTGTAATTGCCATCAGCTTGTGGGAATTCTTTTCTTGTAATAGATACAACACATGACAGAATCATTTTTCTGTGTTTCCTTCAAAGTCTTCCGTATATCCACCACACATACTGTCTGTATGCTGCATTTTCTGAAATACACACCACAGTATACATGTAGAATGGTTTATGCTATTATAAAAATAGAAATAGGTCCTAATTTCTTCCAGTTATAAAAATTTACATTTTTCATATCTTCTAATGTTTAAAGTTCCAGTTCGATCAAATTTTCCGATCTTTATGTTTTTGCATTTTTCGAAAGTTTATGTAGTGGTTACTTACCAGGCCAAGCCGTTTTCCAACCAGAGCACTGGAATTCCGTTTTTTACACGGTATTTCTCGCAATTTTGTGTCCGCCATTTTGTGGCCATGTTCCTACCGCGCAGTAGGAAGCATGGGCCTAGTGACGTCATACTCGTAACGAAAACCAAAGCATATAGTTCATGGGTGAATCGCAAAAAGGCCGGCAAGCTGTTTCTTGTCTTCTCGTACCAGTATTGGATAAATGGTTTATTAAAATATGGCGGGAAAAAGATGTGTTGTGTATGGTTGCAGCAATATCACAAAGCTGGAGTATCGTTGCACAGTAGTCCCATACTGAAGAACGTGCGCGATAAGTGGGTGAGATTTGTAAAAACTCACCGCGCTAACTTTAATTCTCCTGGCGATTTTGCGATCTGCTCTAGACACTTTGAAGTGTCTTGTTTTAAGCGACCACTAGAAGGCGACTCCTGCCAGGGTCAGTTCCTACAATATGGAGAGGTAGAGGAGAAAAACCAATTTCAGCACGAAGACGTCTGAAAGTAAGCTTGCATAACACGTGTTTTCTTCAAATAGAAACGGTTGAGTTTATTGACTTGGTGTTTTTTAGGCTGTCCGAGAATTACGTTCTGCTCGTAATACAGGAAATCCGGTGGGAACGAGTTCAAAAACAAGTGAAGATCAAGATCGTAAACAACAAGTAAGCCATTTAAAGACAGAACGGAAATTCGAATATTGAATGTTGAGTAGAGTCGAAATATTGAATAGTAACTTAATAGAGAAAAGGTAATGGTAAAGTAATACTCAAAAGAGAGAAAAGAAGAGTTACAGTAAGTGAAATGCGATCGTACGATTTATATTCGAGTTGAGCAGTATCACGAAGGAAATAACTGACAAGCAAGCGTACCAAAGACAAGTCAATTTTTTGATCTCACAAAGCATTTTCGAAGGTGTGAGATTCTCTCGTGCAATGATTACTACGAGAAGGCGAAAATACTCAAAAATACTAAGAAGCTAAAATGATTCAAAGTTATATACTTTTTTGTTATGTCTATATACCCGGCTGATCAGTCCATTCCTCTCAGAACAGTAGATCTTTGTTAAGAAATGTCAAACGATTTCAAGTATTATTTTGGCTTTGGCAAATTATAGATCTCGGACATACTACAAAACCCCGATGTGTTGACACAGAAATTACGCACTCCGACTCTGGAGTCGACTCTCATAGAATTGGCCGGTCCACACAAATTACAGTTCAACTTCTCTGACAGTTCTCGATATTTGTTGAGAAATGCCAAGCGATTCTAAATAATGTTTCGGTTTTGTAGTGGACGAGCTCTCTTAGCCTTGGCATACTAGAAAAATCTTGAATCAAGTATGGGTAAGTTTTGTATTTTTTTTTTTAAAAAAAGAAACACTTTGCGGCTGTCGGGTATATAGACGCAGTGTTCTTTGTTTGTAAGATAATTTGGTTTTATCAACTGGGTTGATAATGTGAATTGGCCACCGTAAAGAGATTCGGAAGCAAATTCACATTATCAACCTAGTTAATAAAACCAAATTATCTTGTAATGCTCCCACCGACGCAGCACCACAGTTTCTTTAGGAACTTGTCCCCTTTATTCGTTGTTTGTAGTGTGAACAAATTTATAACATAACAGAATAAATCCGTGAAGTTGTATTAGGGAGCTTAAGCACCAGGCGTTCGTGATTCACGGAGGCGAACCGGAAGTGAGATTTTGAATGTTTTGACTACTGCGCATGTCAAGAGGTCGTCGTGATTTGTCACGGCGGCCGCCAAGGCGCTTGTGGCCTCCGTGCTGAATTTCCACGACGGCGAATGGTCTAGATTGTACGTAGCAAAAAAGCACAACGTTATCAACACCAAAAAGAGCTTCTGAAAATGGATTCGTACGAGGAAGGGAAAGAGAAGTCTTCGTAAGTACAATTTCATTTGTTTTTGTGTTCAAATTCACTCGTTGAATTCGACGCCACCTGTTTTCTTGAATACTTACCTTTCTAGCTATAGCTTTCCTCACACTCGTCTTTCATTTACAAAATCTTATTAAATAAAAAATTAACTGACAATTTCAGTTTTTTGTTAAAAACTCATTCATATAAACTTTTAGGAGTTTCTTTACCGACACTTTTCTTGGCAACCTCTGTGCGACTTGTTTGTTAAGTAAGAGTAAGGATAACTGAACGGTTTACTATTTTGCACGTTAGCGTAGGGTTAAAACTAGAGCTAAATTGCAGAATACCCCGCCGCTTATTTGCATCTCATTGAATAAGAATAGCATCTATTGTTATACCTCGTTCTTCAAAGAACACCGACACATGAAATGGCTGGGCCGGGGTATTCTGCAATCGCTCCAAAACTAGAAAATAATTGAAAACTGAGTCCAACACTTGCAAGAGCTTGTTGATATACATGTAAGAATTCTACGAGGCTAGTAGCTAGTTGCATGCTATACGTAGTTCTCGAGAAATCTGATTTCAATATGTCTGGATGGTAAAAGCACTAAATGAGCCCAGCATAACCCTCCCATGCATTCTCTGTAAGAATTGGAATTCTTTTCAAAAATCTCATCACGCAGAACCTACAGTATTTCATGTGCCAGGCTCACACTTTGACGAAAGACTTGTTTTACCATGTTCTTTCAACATTCAGTGTTAATTTGATGTTATTATCTGACAGGATAAAACCCAATGTTATTGAAGCAAAATGCATTTTGTGATGTTGAACAAATTTGGACTTGAATCACAATTTACCAGTACATGAAATTTTCAATCACCCTAGCTGCTGCTTCTCTTATCAACAGAAAACCCCCCATGGAATGGACTCCAGAACACGATATTACACTCTGCCGAGAGCTGCTACTAGTCAATCCATTCAAAGAAAAATATAAAACAACTAAGCGTGCAAAGCTGTGGGATGAAGTGTGAGGGTCGTGACCCATAATCCCCCTAGAGTTGTAACTCCCATAAGCCCCTGCGATATCAGTGTAATAAACAAGAAAGCGCATGGTCGAAAGTGTTGGCTGTGTTTGTGGATTAGTTCGCTGTTTTCCCACTCGAGACGCTGTGGAAATTCTGGCTTGAAGTTCTATCGGCGAGCGAGTAACAAAATTAGTGTTTCCGGCTGGGCAGTTCAGCCGATAGAAGGAAAGAAAGCCGTCGTTTACACGTCTAAATACCAGCCGATGTCATCGTGTGATGCGAATATGGCCGCACGCCCAATGAACTGTTCTGGTGAAGCCGATGCAACCAAATAGACGAGGTAAGAGACTAAGGAACCTGTATTGTCGAGTAAAGTGTCACGATAAAAGTTCAAGTAAGAAATGGCAGAGGAGCTTCAATTAAGAATCCACGTCACAGCATGAAAAAAGAGATTTACGAAAAATTAAAGTTGGCTTAAACCTTCATAAAGTAGGTTATCTAACTTTACGCCATGAATTAAATTTTCCTAAAGGCGTATAAAGGTTACATTTACGATGCCTTGCATAAATGCGATGTATAGTTTGCTTAAAGGTTGTCGACCAGGTTTACGCCAGGAATTAAATTTTCTTAAAGGTTTATAAAGGTTACATTTACGCTGCCATGAGTAAACGTAATGTAAAGTTCGCGTAAAGGTTGTCAACCAAGTTTACGCTAGTTACAGCTGCAGGATAAAGTTGCTTTAAAGTTGCCCTTAAAGCTGCGCAAGGTAAACCAGATATAAACCTGACATAAAGCTCGTGGATATACTTTTCGCTACAGAGTAAAGTTACCTCAAGTGTTTGCTTTGCGTTGCTGAACGCATTCGAAAATTGTACGCAAACGTAGCTTATTAAAGCAAATTTGCGTTTAGCAGTTCATCCGAACAGTCTGAAGAATTGCAGGGCTGTCACTCAGGGCTGGGGGCCGAAGATTTTCCCCGGCTAGACATTTCCTCGAGGTTTCTTTTGAAACGAAGTTTCAAAACGACTTGCCGAACTTGGAACGAAATGACGAACGACTGACCAAACGACCTACAGCTCAGCTACAGCGTCATCAGCAGCAGCATTCTGACTGTCCGACCTTCAACAAGCACCAACCAGCGGCTTTCCAAATTAGATACCAGGTTCTCTCGGTTGGCGCGCCATTTTTTTGGCGTCCGTTTTGAAAGGTGTGAAATGTCGTGTAGCCGGGAGTTTGTATCGATCTCTAGGTCCTTTTCATTGTTTAAAAGCTTCACTTTGGCGGATAGAATTCAGTCCACTTTCACTTCTTCTCTGTGCACGATCTCAAGCGGTTTTTGGTGGCATAC
Organism: Micromussa lordhowensis; assembly: GCA_964020085.1. Taxonomy (NCBI): domain Eukaryota; kingdom Metazoa; phylum Cnidaria; class Anthozoa; order Scleractinia; family Lobophylliidae; genus Micromussa; species Micromussa lordhowensis. The sequence continues at coordinate 15,620,211 of OZ026603.1, forward strand.
ATCTGGTGAAAACATCGATATGAATCAACAACAACAAGGTATAGGTAAGCCATTTTTGTCTTCCCGCATGTCTTGTACCTAGAAGTAAGTTAAGCTTAATTTTTCAGAGTAAAGTTCAGTTGTAAAGTTTGTTTAAGATGAATGGCATTGCCCCTGGTTGTAAATCTTTCTTTAAAAAGCAGAAGTTGTGCATTGTGGAACAGCCTTTTTGCCATGTACTGACATTATTCTGTAAGATTATGTAATATGCTAGAGGATCATTTCACTGCTTGTCCAAAAGGCACATGTTATTTAATGTAAGCCTCTATGCTATAGTCTCCCAGAGTATCTGATGGGAATATTATTTGTATAATTAAAGCGCTATGCCCAATGCACTGCCTGTCCTCCATAACTTTTGCTGAAATTCTTAGTAAATCGCTCTCATGTTTATATCTGCCATATAGAAAAGATTGCAACCTCAAAGACATTGAACATTGAATTCACTCTCACAAATTTTGGGTTTCAATCCTGAGCCACATGCTGGGACATTCAGTGCCTTCCATTCAGGCATGAACAGTCTTTGTCACACAACAGTGTGATTTAAGATAATTTTCTTTGACTGATGGAAAGTAAAATTGGTAGTGCTTCAGGTAAAATCCCTGCCATACTGGACTTACTTGATGGAAAAAAAGAAAAGCTGTGAAGTACTGTAGAACCATGGCTTACAAGACACATGCATGTTTACAATTAAGGGGCCATGGGGACTTTTTAAGATTAATTTTTGTAAGAGCTATTGAAAAGTTATGTTGTCAAACAAATTTTGGCATTTCACCAGTCATTCTCTTTATATATTTTATATTAATATATGTATATACTGTAAACAAGATTGGCAGATTGGTTTTTTGGAGTGCTCAATAATAAACTGGAGGGTGAATATATTAAACAGATTATGAACTGAGCAACTGTAAATTTGACTTGACATTTTATTGCTATTTAGTTTTGTAGTACACAACTTGTGTGCAGCACTCTCAGATAAAATTGCCAAATGCAAATTTACATTAGATGTATTACATTGTTTTGAAATACATATGTAATCATTGGAAATATGAATGTGACCGGTTGTTTCGCCCCATCACCTTGTCGCCCCAAGTTACGTCGCCCCATCCTAAGTCATGTCGTCCCAACATTCGAGTTGTGTCACATTATATGGGGCAGCTTATTTTAAAATCTTTCGAAGTCACTTGGAAGCTGCCCCATGTAACCCTGCTTTAGATCGATGTAACCTTTATATACCGCTGAGAGATATTTTATTATTTGTTAACCTGAGTTAGCCTCTCTGAGCAAACAGAATGAAGTGATAACTTCAGGTAGACATCCAAACAAATTCCTCCTAAACAGTGCTAGATTTTAAATTTTAAAGGTTCTCTTGCCTTAGGCTTGCCCTCTTTCAGAGCTTCTCTTGTAATGTTGTTAACCTCATCTGACTACATACTGTAGCCATTTCTGTAGACCTATGTTTTCTCATTTACCTATTTTTATTTATCTGTATTTTTAGTGTGGATTTTTTTTTTTTACTTTCACTGATTACCCTGGCCGGCCTTGATTAGTGCTGCTTCCTGCAGAGGCATGGGATTAAGGCTTAATTGAGAAGAAATAAAATATTGTAGTTGTTGCATTTCAATAGCAACAGAGTTTATTTGTAATCTCCAGTTTTCCTTTGTTTTGAAAAAGTGTTCATATTTCCAATGATTGCATGTGTATTTCAAATCAGCGTATTCACTGTAATGATGTAAATTTACATTTGACAATTTTATCTGATGAGTGCTGTGCACAAGTTGTGTAGTACGAAATTAAATAGTGATAAAATGCCAAGTCAAAGCTACAATTGATCAGTTTGTCATCTGTTATTTTATACATTGCATATACATTATCACAATGGCTTATTTTATTGTCTCCATGCATGCATGCATGTCACAACTTGTAGTTGTCTTCTCAAGACAATGTTTTCCAGCTATGGTTTAATATTAGTTATCATGCAGCCAATAATTGGAGTGATGTTGTGGCATTTTTATTGTGATAGCTAATGTATCTCTTTTCTCTTATTTTCAGCCGACGAAAAGACAAGCTGTTTAAAGACAAATCTTTAACACATTTTTGTCTGTTTATTGTTTCTCTGAAAAAGAGATTGTTTGTTTTTTTGTTACTTTTTAGTTTCACAGATTGAAGTACGTTTAGAACTACACGTTAAGTGAAAACCTGATTGTTTTTAAAAAGGCAATAAACCATTGTGAACAACAGTGAACTGCTGATGTTTTGTGCAAATAATTATGTTAATGTTTTATTGTTTGGGGTGAATGGAAAGGTGTGTTCTAGGAACACAACTAAAGGTGTGCTTTGTTACACATCAAGAAGTGTAACAAAACACATCTTTCTACAGAACACACCTGAAAGTATGTGAAATTTAGGACAAACGGTGCTTTGGGAACACACCAAGGTGTGTTTGTATAGCTCACCAAGGTGTGTTAATGGGGAACACACAAAAAGGTGTGTCTGATTTATACACAACTCTGTGTTGTTTTGAGGACAAGAAAAGGTGTGTTGCAGTAACGCACCTTATTTTATACCTTAAATTCCACTTAAAGAAGCATAAATCTCTGTTTTAATTCAGCTTTACGCCAAGTTTACGATTTGGCGTAAAGTTTACATTACAGGAAATTTAAGCCAACTTAATGTTAGCTTAAAAGTTTTAGTCTCTTTAATTTAACTTTAAAGATAAGCGTAGAGTTGGTGTAAAGGTCAGCTTTAAAAAATGTAAAGGTTGCATAAAGCTGTTTAAATTACAAATTTACGACAGCTTTACGCTACCTTTACACCACAGTAAAGCTGTCTTTTCATGCTGAACTGTGTAAAGTGACCGTAGAAAATATCAAACTGGTTGCAAAGCATTTGAAGATAAATGAAGAGGAGTTGAAGGACAAAACGAAGGTTCCGATCATCAATAAAATCACGAATGTTATCGAAAAAGAGTTAACAGGTGTGGAGGAAGAGGAAAAAGTGACTTTTCTCCAAGCTATTGCTGAGATATTGGTTGACACTCCCCCGCCACTAGAAGAGGTTAAAGAAGATAAAAATGAGTTATTAATGTCTTTAAAGAAAGAAATCGAAGAGCTTAAGCTTCTGCACAAACAGAAAACTACAGAATCGGAGAGTAAAGTACATAGTGCAATGGTCAAGCAGGAGTTAAATTCACAGTCGAGTGATGGCGTGTCACCCCCTTTGCATGCTCTTATTGAATCCACGAGCGTACTTCGACGTCAGTTTAAGATTGCCGGCCAGATTGGTGATCCAGACCAAAAAGATAAATTGAATTACAGTTCATTACGGAAACAAATTGAAATGGGTGCTGAACAAAAGTACAAAGAGCATGAGATTGTGGATGGAGTGATTCGTGCCATCAGTCCTGGGTTAGTTTTAAGAAGTTATCTGGAATCCTTTAAGGATCTGTCACTTGACCGCCTGAAGAAGATTCTTCGTAGTCATTATGGGGTTAAGAATACTACAGAATTGTACCAGAGTTTAGCATCCATCTGTCAAAATGGGAAAGAAATACCAAGCATTCTTAATGCGAGCCCTCGACTTGAGACAGAAGATACTTTTCGCAAGCCAGGAAGGGGAAGACCCATTGAAGTATGATGCTGGTCACATCCAGCAGCTCTTTTGCAGAACCGTTGAGACTGGCTTCCAGGACGACAGCATTAGAACTAAGCTCCGCCCATTCTTAAACAATCCATTGGTTGAGGATGAAGAACTAATTCATCAACTCAACGTCGCAGTCTCAGCTGAGGAAGAAAGGATGAAGAAACTGAAGAACTAATCAAAAGGCAAATCACCTACAGTGTCACAGGTCGGTCAGGAATCACTAGAACCAACTAAAGTACCCCCTTGTAAAGTACCCACCCCAAAAGAGGACGCCAAGTCAACTGACAGTACTAAAGCAGAACTTCAAGAACTCAAGGCTGCATTTGAAGCACTTAAGACTGAGGTTAAGGCTAGGCCTGGTACAGACCCCCAAGCCCGAACAAGGCAGAGGAAACAGATGGAGCAGCAGCAGAGGACAAGGAAGACGCGAAATTAGACCACGCCCACCCAAGTGTTCAAAGTGCCTTGCGAAGGGAGAGCAGTGGTGTAATCATTGCTTCAAATGTGGAAGTGATAGTCACTTTGCCATTGGTTGCCGCTATGATGAGTTGACTGGACAGCGGCCGTTTAACGGAAACCGGCTGCTTGTGCGGGACCAGAAGTAGCCGACATCTCACATACGTCCCACCAAGGTAACTGCTGTGGTGGAGTAGAAATGCAAGCCCCATATCAGCGCTGTTCCCAATGCCAGGTGGTATGGTACTGTTCTCGGAGATGCCAAAAGGAACAGTGGCCGAACCACAAGAATATATGCCAGGCTATCAAGGTGCTAACTCAAAGGGAGAACCCCAAATCCACTGAGACGGCATTTGTGAGCCACCTGACACCGACACAACATGCTAAGATCGTTAACCTTGTTGGAAGAAAGTGCACCGTTAAGTGTCTCCTGAACGATTCGGAAGTATCAGCTCTTTGGGACACTGGGGCCCAAGTGTCAATAATGACCCAGGCAATGTTGGAGGAAATGCTTCCAGGAACAGCAGTGAAAGACATTTCAGAACTGATTAATGTTGGACTTGATCTCACAGCGGCAAACGGAACCAAGATTCCTTTCATTGGTTGGGCAGACGTGAGAGTACGACTTCCATCACCGACAAAGGAAGGACGGGAGGTTCATGTTCCATTTCTTGTTACTATTGATCGTTTAGAAATGCCAATACTGGGCTATAATGTTATTGAAGAGTTGGTGAAAACGGATAGCAAAGAAGGAGAATCGACCTCAGGATTTGCTATCTTAAGTTCCTTCAAAGCAGCATTTGTAGATGGTGGTGAAAGTGAGTTGAAAGCCTTGATCAATCTCATCCAAGCCCCAGATGATGACTACCTGTGTAGTGTAAGGACGCCAAAGAGAGACACTGTCATCCCACATGGTCAAGCAGTAAGAGTGTCGTGTCCGGCAAACACCGGCCCCGTGTTCACTAATGTACCTGTGCTGTTTGAACCTGATGAGCTGTCTCAGTGGCCAACAGGACTTGAGATATATGAAACGTTGAAAACTGTTAAGAAAGGATCTGTGTCCCGAGTCGACATTGAAGTTCACAACACAAGTGATCACGATATTACTCTTCCACGTCGTACCTTGCTGGGTAGATTGCAACTCATAAAATCTGTTACACCTATGGAAGTTACATTAGTCTCGACAGCTGATAGTAAAGAGCCTGAATCTCAATTTGCTGATGACTTGAGTATGGGTATTACAGAAGGAGATACCGAGTCAGACACCGCTACCCCTGAAGGAAGTAGTCCGGAAGATGTTGAAAGAGGAAGCTGCATCATTTGCAAAGAATGATGATGATATTGGATGTATAGAAGATCTTCAGATGGATATTGACTTGTCAGACAGTACACTAGTCCAGAGAAATTATGTCTCAATCCCACGACCCCTTTATCAAGAAGTGAAACACTACATTGAAGATCTACTCAACAAGCAGTTCATCACAAAATCACGATCATCATATTCATCTCCAGTAGTATGCATCAGAAAAAAGGATGGAACTTTACGTCTGTGTGTGGACTATAGAGAATTAAACCGTCGTACGACTCCCGACCGACACCCAATCCCAAGGATCAAAACTTTGGATAGCTTAAGCGGGAACTCTTGGTTCACGGTATTAGATCAGGGAAAGGCCTACCATCAGGGTTTTATTTCACCAAAGAGCCGACCGTACACTGCTTTTATCACTCCATGGGGACTCTACGAGTGGGTGCGTATACCCTTTGGTCTAACTAACGCACCTGCAAATTTTCAAAGGTACATGGAGCATTGTCTTGGAGAATTAAGAGACGAAATAGCCATCCCATACTTGGACGATGTCATTGTGTTCAGTAAATCGTTTGAGGAACACGTTGAACATGTACGAAAGGTACTGCGTCGACTTCGACAACAGGGTGTTAAACTCAAACCGCGCAAATGTAAACTGTTCCAAAGAGAAGTTTGTTTTCTGGGGCGTATTGTTTCAAGGGACGGTTACAGAGTTGATCCCAGTGGAATAACTGCTGTAACCAGCCTTGCAGAAAAAATGCCATCGACAGTTGGTGAAGTGATACAGTTGGTTGGATTCCTGGGTTATTATCGTCGTTATATTCCAAATTTCGCCAGGCTTGCTAAGCCCATGTATGAACTGTTGAACAAAACATCACAAGGAGTCACACCCAGGAATGCCTCCAGAAGGTCCCCAGACAAAAAGAATGGCCAACTGCCATCTGGAGCAGCACTTAGGTGGACTGAAACACATCAGCAATCGTTAAATGAACTGATTGGATATCTCACCACACCACCAATTACAGTACCGCTCAAAAGTAAGTTACCACCCCTCGCCTCTCGTCTCGCGAGACGAGATTCTCGTCTCGCGAGACGAGACTCTCGTCTCGAGAGACGAGACTCTCGTCTCGAGAGACGAGAGTCTCGACTCGAGAGACGAGAGTCTCGTCTCGCGAGAACCAATGAAGCGTATATTTTGGAATAAATTACAAGCAATTGGCTTGCGAGTTAACGATTAATTTCTCGCGACGCGTTCGTCGCAAAGTATACTTCGTGAAGTTGCCGCTATTACAGCTTGAAGAGGTCTTGAATTGAAACTTGCTTGGGTAGATTTAACACTGTCATGACAAACGAAGAACTTAAATGGATTGGAGCTATGAAGAAAAAAAATTACATGCATGAAGAAACGAACGTGAAAACGTTAACGATTTACATGTATTGTGTAAGGCCATGTGCACGGTGTTGGTGTACATTCGCTAATCATTGACAAATGTCCAACTTTTACTCAAATATTTTTGTTATGGACTGAATAAAAACGAAAACAATCGTTGTCATAGATGCTCTGTTATATCAGCTTGTGGTGTTGCCGTTTAACTCTCCTGTCTTTTGCCGGGTTAGCGAGGAATGAGGAGAAAGGTTTACACGACTCACTGATATTCTCGTAGGCGGCGTTACATTTCAATCGAAAACGGTGCAGAGTTTGTTGCGTTTGCAGCGTTTACAACGTGTCTAACGTGCGTTTGATTTCCCAGAGTAAATCGTGCCAAACGTTCTGTTTCTATCGTTTCTATCGTTCGTTTGCCTTCTATGGTTCGTTTCGTTTGGAACGTTTAGTTGCTATCGTTCGTTTGGTTCGAACGTTTAATCCGTTTTGTCTAGACGTAAATTCTTAATCAAAACATCAAGCGAGAATTATTTTACAATATGACACCTACCACACTCCATTTAACGTTCAGAAAATTAATAAAGCTGGTTAACTATTCAATTTGTACACAAGAAAGTGCCAAAGCTGTGATTTTTTTTCAGGCTTCTTTTCAGTTGCTTAAATTGTAAAATTCACTGCGAGGATCATTCTTCACTTTCATCTATGACCGCAGTTCAAATATATGAATTATTTCATATATACTTACATCATAATTTGCTCCATTAGCTACAATAAATGTCATCACAAAAAATAAGATATATCAACTGTTAAAGCATTTAAAGAAAAAAATATATAAATCGGAGAAAAACGCATTCTGCTTCATTCACTGTGGAATATTTTGCTAGCCGTGGGAATCAAAGATTGTGATTGGCCAGCCTGTAATTGTATCTTATCAAAAGTCAACAAACATGAGTCAACACAGACATTTCGTCTGGGTTCCGTCTAGCTTTCAATACGAAGGCACAAAAGTTTCACGTGTAGTTTAGAATCAATTTTTCTTCCCAAACACGCCTAAATGTAACAGAAGTTGACATGACATGAGTATAATGCTGGCACTGTAAACCACGACACTTTCAGCTGATCCCAAGTTCAGTGAGTTCAAGCCTCTCATGGCACTGGCTTGTTACCCAAATTTTAGGTAGAGTAGCATGGTTCCGGTTCAGTTTGGAAAGAAACATACTTCACCAGTCAGTCTTCCAAGTACCATTTTCAAGCGCTGTAAATTTACTTAACACATTTTGCACGTTTTTATAATGCATTCTACAGTCTGCATTTTTTACTGAACGAATGTTGAACATTATCTTCATTAATTAAAATTATCTGAAAAATTAAAATTATCTGAAATGTCCTACATGTAGTTTTATGTTTTTAGCGTGTTGAATTTCCATGTTACATGCGTATTGAGACGAAACTTGTTTCGCAAGATCGGTACTATCGCTGGAATTGAAGATGTCGATTCGGGGATGGAAAGCGCTTGGTAATCAAGTTTCAATCTTTCTCCGATCTGTAGTCCTGAGATCGGTGTATCGAATTTGCATTTCGTGCCAGTGAGAGTCTGTTGAACTGGAACTTATTGTTTTCATTCCAGATGAAAAAAATTAAACTTGAAGTTAAATGTTATCATATCAGACGCGGAAAAGTCTTGATCTCAATCGAAACATCACTGAACCTTATTGTTTGCGACTTTGATTACATAACAAATCGAAAACTACACGTTGTTTAATAACAAACGCACGTGATCAGGAACGACGCGTCGAAAGGAAATGATTCTTAATGGCGACCAGAACATTTGACATAAGTATTTCTCGCCAAGCTAGGCCATAGGCGGCAAGTGGAATGGGGCGCTTCACATTAAAGGATTAGCCGAGAAATACAATTCGAAAACGGAGTAAATCAACGGAAATGGGAAATATTAAAAAGGAAAGTTACTTCAGTTTTGCAATACATGTTTATTACTATAGCAATTTATACAGTATACTACTACTGATTACAACGAAGTGTAATACTTATTATTATTGTTGATATACTACCACCATAATAAAATCCTAAAACTCGTCAAATTTAATTTCTAATTAACTACCTTAACATAAGCCCTACATTTCCAAAAACTTATTGTTGCCTATTACCTTTTCCCTTTGCCCTACGTAAAAACTCGTCTATCGCAACAACGCACTTGCGCCATTGCGCATCTTCCTGTGCTTGTCCGCAAGGATACAACTTAAACACATATTTTTTAACTATACCCAGCTTCCCTTGATCTATTATCATTTTCCCCCTTGTCCCTGAACAATTTCGGCCCTCCAGTTCCCCAGGTTGAAAAATAGTTTCCACAATTCTCTTTGCAAAATTCCCCACGCTAGAACTCCCACTTTTGATTTTAACTGCCTCCTGCAAAAACCCATCCCCTTCCTCCCCAAATTGTTCCACATTCCCACTATCCCGTTCTGAATTAGAAATACCAGTAGCAATTGCATCATCCTGAACCATACCTTCCCCAAAGTCCCCGACTGCTCCATCCCCAAAGTCCCCAACCATACCTTCCCCAAAGTCCCCGACTGCGCCATCCCCAAAGTCCCCAACTGCGATAACCCTTAAGTCCCCAGTCGAAATCGTTGTTAACCTCCCCGCCGAACATTGTTTTGGCGTAACCCTAACCCTTTCCTGACTTTCCTTGACGCAATGACACCCGCAACATTTCCTTTCCCCGTTTTCCCTTATAACATTTGTAACAAATTCCCTGAATTCCCTGGATTCCCTCACAAAATCTGCCATTAACTTAAAAGTGGCTTCTTGCTTTTCCAAGAGGCGGTTAAGCGTTTGATTGTCTGAGCATTGCAGGTCCTCGTCGATAAGATCCCGCAGGAAAGATTCTCCCGGGAGGCTCGGAGCTGCCGGCAGCCACGATGTTGGTGGACTTGGAGGAGGATGAGGAGGAGTTGAAGAACACCCAGGACGGAACACTTCGTCGTTCTACGAAAAGCATACATACTAGAATTAATCGAATTACAGTGTGTAATAATAGAGCTACCGTGAACGGCCAACTTTTTTTTGTCTAGATAAACTGTCGCATTTTTAATTTCGAGATATCGCACAGCCTATAGTTGTGGTTTTTGTTGGTATTTGTGAAATTATCCTATTTGCATGAGTCAAGATAAACTAGATTTTCATAAAGATTTCAGTACATCGCTGCTCTTTGGAATGTTACAAAAAAATCGACGCAACGTTTTTAAAACCTGTGCTTTGCGTGCAGAAACATTCAGGCGGAGCTGTCAAAACTTGACATGTTTTCATTGGCTTAATTAAAAACTGATAATAATCGACTAGGTCAAATTTCACTCGTACAAATACTTGATATATATTTTGTCTTCTTTTTCTCTCATAACAAGAACCAGCGCGGGCCATGTTTTAATTACCTTTTTTGTAATTTTTAGAGCTTTTTTTGGCTTTAAAGTAATTAACTACAGCATCGGAAAAAAAGAAAAAAAAAACAAACAAACAAAGAAAAAAGGAAAAAAAATCCAGTTACGCGGTTTCTCGTTACGCCGTTACCCATTACGCGTTTTACTAACAACCGCAGTTATCTTTTTTTATCGATTATCGAAGGTACATTGCCGACAGTCTTGCGCAAAAAAATAAGTGACTGTATAGTTACCTGCTCAATTTCCTCCTGATCGGAAATGACTTGGGGGGACGCCGGGTCAACAGCAATTAGGACGCGACATTCTTCTGATTTTTTGTGTGACTTACTTTTGTCCTAGAAACCAAAAAGAGTGAAACTTTGATGTTGAAATACGCTACATGTAAGTCAATTACTTAAAGGCGCTACAGCAGTTTAAAAATGTTTTAAATGCAAGAGCGAGTAGACATCATCCTCAGATACTTTTAACACCTAACAACGAGACAGCTAGACCCCTACATTTCACGTTAATCTTCCGCAATTCTAAGTCTTCCAACTTTTTTTCACTTCAAACCTATAACAAGTATTTTTGTGGATCACTTCAAACAGACAAAAATGTTGTTGTTTGTGAAGGGACGGCAGGTGTCAATCGAGGTGAGATAACGCCTAACAATAGCTCTTAATTAAAGGCCGGCCGCCTTCTTTTCAAAGCAGTTTGTCAACGAATTCGAGTTTCTTTAGTCATTAAGAAAATTGTTACCTGCTTCTTCTTGCCTTCTTTTGACTTTCTTTGTGTCTTTCCAGATTATGAAAAAGCATTTATTGTCCACACAGACACCTGCAAGGATGGTCTCGGGGCAGTTCTCTATCAGCGCCAAGATGGGAAAATTAGAGTCATCGCATATGCATCGCGTACTCTCACAGCAGCTGAAAAAACTACCATCTCCATGCTGGAAAATTAGAATTTCGCGACTACTTGTTTTACGCGCCTGAGTTCACGGTATATACTGACAACAACCCTTTGATATACGTACTAACGTCTGCCAAGCTGAATGCAGCAAGCCTACGCTGGGTTGGAGAATTAGCAGATTTCAGGTTTCGAATCAAATACCGTCCTGGGAAGTCCAATACTGATGCTGACACATTGTCACGACTGCCGTTAAACATTGAGGACTACATACAAACATGTTGTCAAGGAAGTAGCTCGGAGGTTGTACAAGCTGCTATCTGTTCTGCACGATTTCAAAGCCAAGGCGATCTTCCATGGTTAACAGCCCTGACGGATTCAATAACTGCCATTGATGAGGACTACAACAGTCCAAGCATACAACAGCACATTGACCTTCGGCGAGCTCAAGCGTTAGACCCCGTGATAAGTAGGGTTGTGCATCTTGTTAAGACAGGAAAACGTCCCTCAGCAAAGGAGAATAAAGGTGAATTAAGGGAAGTTCAGCGGATGTTACTTGAGTGGAACAAACTATCTTTAGGAAGTGACAATATCTTGTACCGTAAAACAAGCCTGAATCAACAAGTTGTGTTACCCCGGCAGCTTCGCCTGACCATCTTTAAAGAACTTCATGAAGACATGGGCCACTTAGGCGTTGAAAGAGTATTTGACCTGGCAAAGTCACGGTTCTACTGGCCAAATATGAAGGACGACATAACACACTATGTTACTAAAGTCTGTCAATGTTTGAAACAAAAACCACCTGCAATGAAACAGCGAGAACCATTGCAACCCATCATTACCACAGCGCCCTTTCAGATGGTATCAGTGGATTTCCTCCATCTTGAAGCCAGCACAGGAGGTTACGAATACATTTTGGTTGTTATGGATCACTTCACGCGTTACGCTCAGGCTTACGCAACCAAAGACAAGTCTGCGAAAACAGCTGCAGAAAAGATACACAACGACTTCATTTTGCGGTTTGGACTCCCTGAAACAATCCACCATGATCAGGGTGGTGAATTTGAAAATAAACTGTTTTACAACTTGGACAAACTTATTGGAGCCCATCACTCCAGAACAACACCATATCATCCGCAAGGAAATGGACAAGTAGAAAGATTCAATAGGACACTCCTATCCATGCTCCGGACTCTGCTCGAAAAGCACAAGTCGAGATGGCGCGATCATCTTAATAAAGTGGTACATGCGTACAATTGTACAAAGAATGATGCCACAGGACATGCACCATTCTTCCTACTGTTCGGAAGAGCTCCCCGCCTTCCCATTGATCTGATGTTCAATCTTAAGCCTCCCAGTGGGTTTAGTTCCTACCCAGAGTACATCGAGAAGTGGAGAAATGCTATGTCAGAGGCGTACAAGATTGCCCAGCGGAATGCCCAGCATGGGAAGAAGCAGTACGACAAGAACGTGCGTAGGATTGTGCTGGAACCAGGTGATAGAGTTCTTGTCCGAAACATGAGTGAACGAGGAGGTCCAGGAAAGCTGAGATCATATTGGGAAAATGAAGTGTATGCCGTCGTTGAACAAAAAGGTCAAGACTCTCCAGTATATGAAGTTCAATCCGAGTCTGGGACAAAGAAAAGGGTACTACATCGCAACTTGTTGTTACCTTGCACATACTTGCCAGTGGAACAGGCTGATGTAAGACCCAAGGATAAAGACAGTGCTAGACAACGAAATCGAAAGCCTTCGTCACAGTTCAGTAAGCAGTTGAATCGAACAACGAGTACAATCAGTCAGGCCGATGATGATGAAGACATCCCATCCTTCACGCCTGACCAACTGCAGTTCGAACCTCCTAGTAACACTGTTGGACACCCCGAAGCAGCAGAGTTAAGTACACAGGATTCTGTGGTTACCAATGGTACTGCTGACCACTTACTGGAAGTAGAACCTGAGCTACCTGACATTGACTTGCAGAATGAGTACACACCTCATGTAGAACCCGAGCAGTCCCAGTCTCCTACATCTCAACCCGTCGAAACCCGACAGCCACGAATCAGACGACCACCTGTCAGTATGACGTATGATGTCCCTGGCCAGCCTTCATTCTATCCAGGAGTAACTACTAATATGCACATGGTTTCAGCTGCACCAAATCTGCCTCCAATGTGGCTAGGTTTGGTACCTCAACATCAACCACTTTGGTACTGTCCACAGTATGGCTTTCAAGCTATGCCTTTGTATCCAGTTAGCTGGTAAATACTAGAACAGTCTAGGAGGATATCTAACCCATTACCAAGATACTGCATAAGAACATTTTTTTGTTATCTTTGTTGTTGATCGAAAACTAGGACCAAGTGAACATGTCTGCATTGACATTATAAGTACAAGGATTTCTGTCCACACTTTTGCAAAGTGTGATAACTTGATGATTAGCTGTTCATCGTACATCCTGTGGACCCGCACAACCCACAGATAAAAAAAGTTGATTTATGTGTAGCATCTGTAGAACTCGGAGATATTGTTAGCCGTTTAGTTTTCAAATGTCATGGAGGACATTTTTTTGAGGGAGGAGAGTGTGAGGGTCATGACCCATAATCCCCCTAGAGTTGTAACTCCCATAAGCCCCTGCGATATCAGTGTAATAAACAAGAAAGCACATGGGCGAAAGTGTTGGCTGTGTTTGTGAATTAGTTCGCTGTTTTCCCACTCGAGACGCGGTGGAAATCCTGGCTTGAAGTTCTATCGGTGAGAGAGTAACAGAAGCACGGGCTTCACTGATAAAAATCAGTGACACCATCTTTTAAAAAGAGCCTTGAGAAACGTGCAGTACAGGAACGATATAGACACCTTGCAGATAAGTTCAAGAAAAAGATGGCCAATGAAAGAAAAGAAAGTGGAATCAGCCCTACAATGTCAGAGCTGGATACATTAGTGGAAGAGCTTGTTGAACGAGAGCAGTCTGAGAAGGACCAACGGGATAATGAAGGTGAATTTTCCAGTGTCTAGAACCTGTGAGATATTAGGATTCCAGCCTTTTCCCAAACTTTCAAATTCCCGTTGCCAAGAATCTTGGTTTTAGACAAACTTTACGAGTTTCAATTCCCAGAGGCAAATGATGCAACAAATCTCCCTCTGTTCTTTGTGATATCCCCATGATCAGCCTGGGGTCAACCCCCATTGAGGTTGATGACAAGTGCATAACAGGATGAGAAAAATAATTTTTAACTTTATAATCCTACATTGAGAAGCCTCCAAATGCTAAACATGTCAAAAATTCGTGTTTTGTGAACAACAAAATATTGAATTGTTTGGTTTTGTTTATGCCTTGTGATTGCCTTTTCCTGGTGATTATAATTCCTGCATAACTGAAAAAGTCTGGTATAATTTTGCTGGGTTGTGCCAGTAGACACTGGCTCCTTCCAAAGCCATTGCATTGTGGGGTATTGGTAATTCATGTTTCCTTGCAAAACTTGGCAATTCCCCATCCAAAAATGGTTCCTTCATCATAAAGTCTATGAATCTTTGATTCCCTGCTTTAAGTTAGGGATTGTGAAGAAGACGTTGTAAGGCAACACTGTAAAACATCAAATATCCTTAATTATGTGTCACTGTATGGGCAGAACCAACTCTGAGCTGTTTTGAATTGGGAATATTTCTACACAAGTCCATGAAGAACAAAAGGAGAGAGGAGGGAGAGAAGATGAGGTTAAAGGCACTAGAGCGACTGGGAGAAACAGGCAAGAGAAAGAAAGACCAGGAAGATGGAAAGGGGCAGAAAAAGTCAAGAAGGAGTGGAGGTGATACAATTCAGTATCTAAGAGAAAAAAGTGAGCAAGAAATGAAGTTAAGAGAAAAAGATCAAGAGCTGGAAAAGAGTAAGCAAGAGGAGGAGAAAAGGAAGAATGATGCAACAACAACAACAACAACAGCAACTTATGGCTCTGCTGGCCCAGCAGAATCAAGTCATGATGAAAATGTTTGAGAAAAATGGAAAGTAGTCCAAGGTCTTGTTCCCTCAGTTTTCCTTCACTATACATGTAGCTCTAAGAATCTTTTGTTACATTGATCATTCAGTACACTTTTTACAATGACTGCAGAAATTCTCGCACCCTAATTCTCTAATTTTTATTGTCAATAGGTGGACATACACCAAATTTACAGTTTAAATGTGATGTTGATACAACAGGCGAGAGCAGACAATTTGTTATTGTAAAAAAACAAATTGACATCAGTTTTTCATGCATCTGTCCTGTTATTGACGATGAATTTCGTCATAACATTGTCAAAGTAGTCTGCAGATCCACTCAGCTATCGTCTCATGGATCTGCAGCTACTTTGACAATGTTATGACAAAATGAGCAGGACAAATGCATGAAAAACCGACATCAATTTGCACGTGACATCATCATGTTCTAAAACCCAAAACTAAAGGGCCACCAAGCTTATTATCCTCATCAGGCATAAGAGACATTGAATTTATATCTGTTTACAACTTGTCAGCTCAACCCCTTGCTTCGTCTGGAATCAAGCACATTTTGAATTTCAGAGTTTTGGTGGTGCGTGACATACATGTATTTAGCTATGATCGCGTTTGCCGAATAAAACATATAGTTAACTCGTGGTTTTTAGCCTTTTTAGAAGTTAAAGTATTAGGAAAAGTGCCTATTTAAATGTTTGGTTTTATCAACTGGGTTGATGTGAATTGGCCACCGTAAAGAGATTCAGAAGCTTCCAAATCTCTTTACGGTAGCCAATTCACATTATCAACCCAGTTGATAAAATGAAATTATCTTGTAGTACTCCCACCGATAGCCTGCGAATGCAGACGTGTTTCCGGCTGTCACTGGTTCCGCCGAAAATAACAAGTGACAGCCAGAAATATGTCTGCGTTTGCAGGAGATATTGTTAGCCGTTTAGTTTTCAAATGTCATGGAGGACATTTTTTTGAGGGAGGAGAGTGTGAGGGTCATGACCCATAATCCCCCTAGAGTTGTAACTCCCATAAGCCCCTGCGATATCAGTGTAATAAACAAGAAAGCACATGGGCGAAAGTGTTGGCTGTGTTTGTGAATTAGTTCGCTGTTTTCCCACTCGAGACGCGGTGGAAATCCTGGCTTGAAGTTCTATCGGTGAGAGAGTAACAGAAGCACGGGCTTCACTGATAAAAATCAGTGACACCATCTTTTAAAAAGAGCCTTGAGAAACGTGCAGTACAGGAACGATATAGACACCTTGCAGATAAGTTCAAGAAAAAGATGGCCAATGAAAGAAAAGAAAGTGGAATCAGCCCTACAATGTCAGAGCTGGATACATTAGTGGAAGAGCTTGTTGAACGAGAGCAGTCTGAGAAGGACCAACGGGATAATGAAGGTGAATTTTCCAGTGTCTAGAACCTGTGAGATATTAGGATTCCAGCCTTTTCCCAAACTTTCAAATTCCCGTTGCCAAGAATCTTGGTTTTAGACAAACTTTACGAGTTTCAATTCCCAGAGGCAAATGATGCAACAAATCTCCCTCTGTTCTTTGTGATATCCCCATGATCAGCCTGGGGTCAACCCCCATTGAGGTTGATGACAAGTGCATAACAGGATGAGAAAAATAATTTTTAACTTTATAATCCTACATTGAGAAGCCTCCAAATGCTAAACATGTCAAAAATTCGTGTTTTGTGAACAACAAAATATTGAATTGTTTGGTTTTGTTTATGCCTTGTGATTGCCTTTTCCTGGTGATTATAATTCCTGCATAACTGAAAAAGTCTGGTATAATTTTGCTGGGTTGTGCCAGTAGACACTGGCTCCTTCCAAAGCCATTGCATTGTGGGGTATTGGTAATTCATGTTTCCTTGCAAAACTTGGCAATTCCCCATCCAAAAATGGTTCCTTCATCATAAAGTCTATGAATCTTTGATTCCCTGCTTTAAGTTAGGGATTGTGAAGAAGGCGTTGTAAGGCAACACTGTAAAACATCAAATATCCTTAATTATGTGTCACTGTATGGGCAGAACCAACTCTGAGCTGTTTTGAATTGGGAATATTTCTACACAAGTCCATGAAGAACAAAAGGAGAGAGGAGGGAGAGAAGATGAGGTTAAAGGCACTAGAGCGACTGGGAGAAACAGGCAAGAGAAAGAAAGACCAGGAAGATGGAAAGGGGCAGAAAAAGTCAAGAAGGAGTGGAGGTGATACAATTCAGTATCTAAGAGAAAAAAGTGAGCAAGAAATGAAGTTAAGAGAAAAAGATCAAGAGCTGGAAAAGAGTAAGCAAGAGGAGGAGAAAAGGAAGAATGATGCAACAACAACAACAACAACAGCAACTTATGGCTCTGCTGGCCCAGCAGAATCAAGTCATGATGAAAATGTTTGAGAAAAATGGAAAGTAGTCCAAGGTCTTGTTCCCTCAGTTTTCCTTCACTATACATGTAGCTCTAAGAATCTTTTGTTACATTGATCATTCAGTACACTTTTTACAATGACTGCAGAAATTCTCGCACCCTAATTCTCTAATTTTTATTGTCAATAGGTGGACATACACCAAATTTACAGTTTAAATGTGATGTTGATACAACAGGCGAGAGCAGACAATTTGTTATTGTAAAAAAACAAATTGACATCAGTTTTTCATGCATCTGTCCTGTTATTGACGATGAATTTCGTCATAACATTGTCAAAGTAGTCTGCAGATCCACTCAGCTATCGTCTCATGGATCTGCAGCTACTTTGACAATGTTATGACAAAATGAGCAGGACAAATGCATGAAAAACCGACATCAATTTGCACGTGACATCATCATGTTCTAAAACCCAAAACTAAAGGGCCACCAAGCTTATTATCCTCATCAGGCATAAGAGACATTGAATTTATATCTGTTTACAACTTGTCAGCTCAACCCCTTGCTTCGTCTGGAATCAAGCACATTTTGAATTTCAGAGTTTTGGTGGTGCGTGACATACATGTATTTAGCTATGATCGCGTTTGCCGAATAAAACATATAGTTAACTCGTGGTTTTTAGCCTTTTTAGAAGTTAAAGTATTAGGAAAAGTGCCTATTTAAATGTTTGGTTTTATCAACTGGGTTGATGTGAATTGGCCACCGTAAAGAGATTCAGAAGCTTCCAAATCTCTTTACGGTAGCCAATTCACATTATCAACCCAGTTGATAAAATGAAATTATCTTGTAGTACTCCCACCGATAGCCTGCGAATGCAGACGTGTTTCCGGCTGTCACTGGTTCCGCCGAAAATAACAAGTGACAGCCAGAAATATGTCTGCGTTTGCAGGCTATCCCACCGACGCAACAACACAGTTTCTTTAGAAATTTACCCCCTTTATTGAAATGTTTGCTTGTTCAGTTCAGATAGTTATCTAGATATCCATGCTAAGTTCCAGGCCCCAGTTGTTCAAAGGGTGGATAACGTTATCCACCAGACAAATCACTATCCAGTGGATAGTATAGTTTGTTTTGTCAACACCTATCCACTGGATAGTGATTTATCCGGTGAATAACATTATCCACCCTTTGAACAACTGGGGCCAGATGTTTACACTATTTTCTGGCCACCATGTTGGTTTGCAAGGGTGTACACCCACCTTTGGCTCCATACTAGGCTCTGTAAATTTGTACAAAATATTTCGATGAATATCTGAAGTTTGGGAAAATGCACAGACCTAAAACTTGGAGATGTGTTTCCTTTTTTATCTCCTTAACATCTGAATTTCTTGGCTTTTTCCACTAAATGGTTTTCAAATTATTTTTTTATTGCGTGACAGTGCAAATGAGGAAGAGAAGACTAAAATCAACCCAACCCTTGATCGGCGGCATTATATCTTTTTATTAAATGGCTAGCTCCGCGAGCGGGCAAGATGACCCAAATCGTGCGCTGTGATTGGCTACCCGAGCGGGCAAGATGCCATCTTGCCCCCTCAGGACTATCCACTGTATCCCGCAAGAAACATTTCCCCTGAAAGCCATATAATAAATCCTTTATTGACCAAGTGTGAGGTCAAGATGGCTGGATATTGGCCTCATTCTCTTTTTGAGTTTATGGACCTCGACTTCATCTTGGTCCATAAACACGCAAAAAAGAACTTGGCCAATATCCAGCCATCTT
>OZ026603.1:15642197-15661697 GCA_964020085.1 Micromussa lordhowensis
AGTTCTACAGGTCTGGATATGGGCCTTACAGTTCCATCAATAAGCCCTAAGCAATTATCGAGCGGAGCACCTTGTTCAGCGATGGCATCAGCATACGTCTGAAGAAGCGGGGGGTTCAGGATCTGGCGATTCCACTGTGTGATACGACGACCATGGTTGTTATAAAGATGATCGATGACACAGTTAGTAATCATGCTGAGCTCAGGAACTGGTCGACCAAATCTTGGAATGAGATCGCTGTAACGACAAGGGTATGCTGTTCGCCTAAGCAGCAGGGAACGACCTTCCAGCTTGTCAGCAACAGTCCTGGGAACAAGCGAATGTTTCCAGCAGTTCCAAAGCCTCTGCTAAAACCGGGATATCGTTTTTGTTGAAGCGCATTTCAGCTTTACATTCTGGTTCGGGGATTTCATCTAAGTCAAATCGCTGGTACAAACCATAGCTGAATTCGGGGTTTCTTGACGTGTTTTCTTCGAGCAACAGAAGTACTTCTTCGTCACTGATGACGTTCATGTCATGGCTTAATAAAAGCATTTCCCTAGCTTCTTTAAATGAACACATTTTCATTGTTTCAAGTGCGAATGCACAACATATTTAGCAATTTTTGTTTCTTTGTTTACATCACGGGCTTGCAATTTTTATTTTCGCGCGCTTTCTACGCTCGTGTCCGCTGTGAAAAAAAACATATGTGTGCTTAAAGTAAAAATTCGTGCCAAGAACGCCAATCTCGATCTAGTCCCCTCACGGCAATAAGCCCTCCGTCGTGAAGAAAAGAACTGGTGCTTAAGCTCTCTATTATCAGCATAGCACGTCGTCCAAAGCACCAGCAGAGAAAAACACTAGCACAATTACTGGATGCAATTAAATTGTGAGCGAAGTATGTTCATTACACGAAGTTGGAAAATTAATTCGTTGTCTTCTGATTTCCTGTCAGGCACTTGTTTAGTCAACGCTACCAGCACCAATGTATTTTTCGCTGAAGAACAGCCAAGTTCTCAATTCAGGGTAGGATAATCATCTTTGCAAAGAAAAACTGAACTGGCCACACTTCTATATAAGTGCTGTTTCGAGAGGTATTTTCTTTCCTTACTTTTTAGGTACTTGAGGAAAATGATACCGGGACTGAGTCCAAACCCTGCATAAAATCATCCCTACCAACAGAAACCAATGTAGTTTTAGCTGAAGAACAGCCAAGTTCTCAATTCAGGGTAGGATAATCTTCTTTGCATAGAAATATTTGAATTGGCCACAAGTGCTGTTTCGAGGGGTGTTTTCTTTCCTTACTTGTTAGATACTTGAGGAAAATGATACTGAGTCCGAACCTTGGATAAAATCCACCCTACCAGCAGAAACCGATACAATCACAGGGGGCCCACACAATCCGAAAACAATGAGCGGGAAAGTTAGTGGCTTCCGGTGAGCATCAAGACACACGACCCGAGTCTGGTGGGTAAACAGTTGAAGGGTCACTAAAATGCCTGTGGTTCCCCACCCTCGTTAGGTATTTTGAATAGGTCATTGTCTAACGTCGTCCAATCAGAATGGGGCAATCAGCGGGACGGTTTGTGGCTGGCACGTATGGATCTTGCTACGCATTACAGTCGCTCGAATACTGTGGGATTTTGATTTTCTTAGAGGGCTAGCTCCGGGCTGTTTGGATGGATTTTCGATTGGAAGGTACGAGAAGAATCGTGAATCTTTTGACCTTTATGCTGCGAAGTTTGAAAGCAAAGCGATGCGATTTTGGGGGGGAAAAAATCGCTCCGGCACTGGAACGCTTTCAAAACAAGGTTTCCACCCTTGTCTCTTTATTATAAAGAACAGTCAACGGCGAACTCAAATTCATTCAAAATCGCTCAAAAAACCGCTTTTGAGACAAAAGGACGACTATACATCACAGGTAATTAATTCAACGTTTATTTATCATTGATTTTCATACACAGTTAGCGGTATATGACGACTATAGGTGAGGCAAACGGTAAATCTAGTACATTTACTATAAAATAACAATCAGCTACCCAGACAGATTGTGTGGGCCCCTGTGATGCAATGTTAGCCAAAGACCAGTCAAGTTCTCTACTCAAGGTAAGAGGATCTACCTTGCAAAGGAAAAATTTGTTGGTCACGTTTATACATTTCGATACATTTACGCGTAACTGTTGTTTCAAGAGGGGTTTTCTTTTCTTTACTTTGTAGATACCTGAAGCAAATACTGAGACTGAGCCCGAACCTTGCATAAACTGCAGAAATCTTCAAACAGAAAAGAAGCAACTACAGAGAAAAATGCGAACGATGCAGGCAAAGTTGGATGAGGTTAAGAAAAAGGAATCAAATCAGATGGAATGGGCTCAGATCTTCGAAAAAATCAACCAACAACCAATATCAAGGTCATCAGGTATGTTCCAAAAATCAAACTCGAATTTACAGTTTACAGTGCTGGGACAATTCGGTTGGCCTATTACTAGCTAGCTACGGCCCTACCTCATTTCTGCAGGAAAATTTTCACTGTTATTAATAAACGTTTTCGGCCTCAATATGAATTAACAGAAACACAGACAGACGTATTGTCTGCTGACGACGAGGAAACCATTGAACGAATTTGCCAAGCTTGGATAGAAGAAGAGGCCGAAACCAAAGATGACGTTGAAAAGGATGAAGATGATGAAGGTGAAGCAGAAGACCCAGATTGGACACCAGAGGAGATAAAGAAAGCTTACAAGGATATTGGAGATGATCGTGATGCAAACCTCGATTTCAAATCAGAGTAAGGCACAAAAGAGCTGAAGCATTGTATGTATATTTTCGTTAAGGATAGTGGAAGCCGAAGCTACTGAAAGCTAATGCGATAATCGTTCACTTTATCATCATTGACTTCAAGCGTTTCCTTTTTTCTTTAATTTTGTCAGGTTGAACTGTAATGGGGAAAACGCAAGAAATGAACCAAAAGGAATTGTCTTCTTATCCCAGCTGTTGTTGCTCTTTCAAAACTACTTTTCATGCTTTGCATCGAGTCCTGACATAAGCGTCACCCAAACTGGTACAATGATGTCTGTAACAGCTAAATGTCACAACTGTCAAGAAACCAAAATCTGGAAAAGTCAGCCGAATCTTCTTGGTTTTCCCGCCGGAAACATCCTGTTGAGTTTTGAGTAATGTCCAGGATTGAACGCAGCTACGAAAACTGCGAAATTTACGATAATCCATTGACTAAGTGAACGATATTTATTCAATGGGTGAAGGAAAGGGCTCTTTTGAAAGTTACGAAAATTGCGAATATTACAAAACTTACGAAAACTGCGATTATTACGATAAATTGTAAGTCTGTCTGACAAATCAGTCTGTCTGACAAGGGTTTCAGGGAAGGCCCAGAGAAAGCTACGAGAATTCCGAAAACAGCGAAATTTACGAGAACTGCGAAATTTACGATAATATGTACTAGCACTTAGAGAATCAACAAAATTTATTCAAAGGGTTGCAGGGAAGGCCCTTCGAAATTTACGAGAATTGCGAAAATTACAAAATTATTTGTAAACTGCGAAATTTACGATAATTTGCAAGACCTGTGACAAACTCCACGAAATTTATTGCAAGGGGTTTCAGGGTAGGCCCAGAGAAAGCTACCAGAATTGCGAAAACAGCGAAATTTACGAAAACTGCGAAATTTACGATAATATGTACTAGCACTTAGAGAATCAACAAAATTTATTCAAAGGGTTGCAGGGAAGGCCCTTCGAAATTTACGAGAATTGCGAAAATTACGAAATTATTTGTAAACTGCAAAATTTACGATAATTTGCAAGACCTGTGACAAAATCCACAAAATTTATTCCAAGAGTTTCAGGGAAGGCCCAGAGAAAGCTACGAGAAAATACGAAAACAGCGAAATTTACGAAAACTGCGAAACTTACGATAATATGTAATACCACTTACAAAATCAACAAAATTATTCAAGGGGTTGTAGGGAAGGCCCATCAAAATTTATGTGGGTTGCGAAAATTGCAAAATTTACGAAAACTGCGAAATTTACTATAATTTGCAAGACCTGTGACGAAATCCACGAAATTTATTCCAAGGGTTTCAGGGAAGGCCCAGAGAAAGCTACGAGAATTGCGAAAACAGCGAAATTTACAAAAACTGTGAAATTTACGATAATATGTAATACCACTTACAAAATCTTCAAAATTTACGAGGGTTGTGAAAATTGCCAAATTTTACGAAAACTGCGAAATTTACGATAATTTGTAAGACCTGTGACAAAATCCACGAAATTTATTGCAAGGGGTTTCAGGGAAGGCCCAGGGAAGGCCCAGAGAAAGCTACGAGAATTGCGAAAACAGCGAAATTTACGAGAACTGCGAAATTTACGATAATATGTACTAGCACTTAGAGAATCAACAAAATTTGTTCAAAGGGTTGCAGGGAAGGCCCTTCAAAATTTACGAGAATTGCGGAAAGTACGAAATTATTTGTAAACTGCGAAATTTACGATAATTTGCAACACCTGTGACAAAAAATCCACAAAATTTATTCCAAGGGTTTCAGGGAAGGCCCAGAAAAAGCTACGAGAATTGCGAAAACAGCGAAATTTACAATAATATGTAATACCACTTACAAAATCAACAAAATTATTCAAGGGGTTGTAGGGAAGGCCCATCAAAATTTATGTGGGTTGCGAAAATTGCAAAATTTACGAAAACTGCGAAATTTACTATAATTTGCAAGACCTGTGACGAAATCCACGAAATTTATTCCAAGGGTTTCAGGGAAGGCCCAGAGAAAGCTACGAGAATTGCGAAAACAGCAAAATTTACAAAACCTGTGAAATTTACGATAATATGTAATTTATTGCCAGGGTTTCAGGGAAGACCTGTGACGAAATCCACGAAATTTATTCCAAGGGTTTCAGGGAAGGCCCAGAGAAAGCTACAAGAATTGCGAAAACAGCGAAATTTACAAAAACTGCGAAATTTACGATAATATGTAATACCACTTACAAAATCAACAAAATTATTCAAGGGGTTGTAGGGAAGGCCCATCAAAATTTATGAGGGTTGCGAAAATTGCGAAATTTACAAAAACTGCGAAATTTATGATAATTTGTAAGACCTGTGGCAAAATCAATGAAATTTATTGCCAGGGTTTCAGGGAAGCCCAGAGAAAGCTACGAGAATTGCGAAAAATGTAACACCACTTAGGGAATCAATTCATAATAATTGATGAAAATTCCCTAGCCTATCAATGAATTCTAGGAAATTACTCAAAGGGTCAAATGAATGTCATAGATGAAAATTACCAGAACTGCAATATTTAGGTAAATTTGTATCTTTTGACAGCCCTTAAAAAGTAAATGTAATTTTATACCAGAACATTAATAAGAAATGCCTTACACCCTCACTTCACATGAAACTAGAATTTTTATTCAATTTACTCAGTTCATCTTTTGTTTGGTCAATGAAATTAAAGGTATGAACATTACAATGTAATTTCATGACATTGGGTAAAACATTATTACTGAGCACGACAGTGGAATGTCCTTTAATAGGGATACGGTTGTTGGAATAACTATTTTGTATGTGGAAATAAATTGGGCATTTTTGATATCTTTCTGCGTGGGCTACAACGCGCAGCAAAGGTTATTCCACGTTTGCTCTCTGCGAATTTCAAAAGTAGTTTCAACATTAAACTCACAGTTCCAGGCATACAAAGTAGTCCCTTAACATAGAATTCTCTGAAATGAAGTGTCCGTAGTCTTTAAAGACGGTTGTCAATAAAGAAAGCAGCATATAGATTGTTATGGTGTGTTTTCTGCAAATACAAATATGGAGCTAGTAAACAGGAATGACATTGAAAATGAAGGCAACGATGTGGAAATGAACCGATTAGGCGATTACTTACAAGCAATGTGCTGGTTTTAGCACAAACACTTCATAGGTATCCAGACTTACAGAGTCATTATGCACAAAAGGAAGGAAAATGAAGATAACACTAAGAAATCCTATGTTACTATGCATCATCTGCAACATGGCGTTCGAAGTTCACGCCACTGACCTTCTCATATCAACAGGCATTCCGTTATGTTAGCGTCATGAAATGTTCTTACAACGTTAGGGGATAACAATTTCCAATTTTCTTCGCTTTCGTAACCTCCTCCGAAGGTTGCTTTGATATAAGGGTATTATAGGACTATTTTAGTGTAGCGGCGTGGTTGTAGAATGGTGAAAAAAAATTCCTGTCTGGGATTGGCGTCCGCTAAAAGTAAACATCGCTGAAAGCACTTTTGCTCAAGGTTACTGCTAAGGGCCATTCCAGGTTAGCCTGTTTACGGTTAGCTATTGGTAATGGAAATGGGAATACAATATTTTAGTTAAAAAGTCTACAGTCTGCAGTCTGCAAGTGTCGCACACCGAACCATTACTGTGTTATCCATTTTTGTGTTTCAATAATCTTATATTGCTCGTCACTTTTCCTGAAGTAATACTACCCTTCTCATATTTGTCCGCCACAGTGGATGAAAGAACGAGGTGTATTCGTGGTTTTTATATACAGTCACTATGTTAATAATACGGTTACTATGTTAATCACGACCACTGTGGGACTGCGGGAGCAGCATGTGGAACATTACTGTGTTATCCATTTTTGTATTTCAATAATCTCATATTTGTCCGCCACACTGTGGGACTGCGTAGCACCATTTGAAAACATTCTTGTTGAAAGTAATGTATCGATTCTACGCTGTCGGGCTGCAGGAGCAGCATGTGAAACATTACTGTGTTATAATCTTATATTGCTCGTCACTTTTCCTGAAGTAATACTACCCTTCTCATATTTGTCCGCCACACTGTTGGACTGCGGTAGCACCATTTGAAAACCTTCTTGTTGAAAGTAATGTATCGATTCTACGCCATCGGTGTTTCAAAAAAGAGTGTGTTTAGCTTTCTAATAACTCTTTAAGAAGCTTACTTGTTGAATGAGTGCTTCGCTACAAGGTTAATACAAAGAGTGTTCAGTGGAATGGAATATTCTCCCGTTTTATCTTTCTATAGACACGCACGCTTAGAAGAAGATGGAATAGATACTCGAATACAAAGAGTGTTCAGTGGAATGGAATTTTATCTTTCTGTAGACACGCACGCTGAGAAGGAAGGTGGAATAGATACTCGGGCAACAATGAACGCTTATCTCGTGTAATGTTTTGCTTGCGATGCGTTATGTTAATTTCATATCACTCCGCTCGCTTTCTCCGTAACCCGTTTTGAATAAGATACTCGGTCAAAACAAACGCCTTAAACCAGGGGAACATGCAGCTTGTTATCTTGTTTTGTGTTTAACATGTATGCGATAATGGCATATTTTCATCCCGCTTTATCGTTCCAGAGAGTACATTAACATGCTTGTCGTCTTTGGCGGCCTTTTTGTGTTATGTTAATTAACTGCAAAAAATCGCAAATTTTGTAAAATCCGCAGGTCGGCACTAGAGGGTGGAATTTGCATGACAAAGAAGTGCAAAAAATCGCAAATTTCACAATGACTCATTGAAAAATCGTGAAGTTAGCGAAAAATCGTAAATTTTGTAATTTTTGTAAAATCCGCAAGCCGGCACTTGCTTGTCTATCTATTAGCATAAAATTGTAAATTTCGTCACAACGTACCGAAAAATCGTTGAGGCAGCGGATTTTTTATATATCTTGTAGAGTTAAACGAATACTCGCAAAATTTGTTACATTTGAACCTAAAACGAAAAATCGTAAAATTTGCAAAATTTGTAACTGCGTTCAATCCTGGACATAAGTGTGAGTTTTGGTATCCTTTGTGCTGGTGCGTCAGTAACGTAAGTACTATGTGTGTTAAAACATATTAGCGTATTAGTCTATCAGAAGCTTTTTACTTTTTACTATCATCAGAGGAACCTCCTGATCCCTTCTATCCTTGGTTACTGGAAACCGTATCAGAAAAATCTCTTCGAGAGGCTCAAGGGCTCGGAGGTGGTACTTGCTGGAGACGGGCGGTATGACAGTATGGGTCACTCCGCAAAATTCGGAACCTACATGATATTTTGCTGTATCATTGGACTCATACTTCATATCCTTATAGTTCAGGTAAATCAAATTTTAGTGAATGATACATAACCATGTTCATTACTTTTGGGAATGTATGCCAATAGCACTGTCCATTCACAATGTGCTGAATTTATTTCCTTTTTCTAATGCACCGAGCAAGATTTTAACTGGTTTCGAATATGAGCAACCAACAGTTCATTATGCGGACAATTAAGTGAGGTACGTCAAAAAAGGCGAGGTGGGGGGGAGGGGGTCAAACGTGAGATGGGCCTACGAAGTACCGGAATGGATGGAGAGTTTTTCGGATCTCCAGACCTTTTATTAATGATATGGAGACGGTAAATTATGTTCTAAAACTTGTTTTCAAATGATGTAATTCTACAGGCAAATGAAGCTGGAAGTAGCTTGGGTATGGAGTTTTTCGCATTTGAGAGGGCGTTTATTTTCTTGCTCACCACGCAGAGGAGGAATGAAGCCCTTCCCAGAGTCCTTTGCGGTGTTCGAGTTCACAACATGGCTCCTTTTTCGTAAGTCCCGTGCGGATTTCGAGTTCAATTTTCTCCAAAATGTTGCGGCCATTTGAGGTAAGTAAGCTCGATATTTAATTTTTATCTTTTCATTGTTCATAGGAAGACAATTTTGTGGGATTAAATTGCCCGATATCTCTATTTTATGACCTTTTAAAATCGGCGTTTCAAGCCTTCATTAAACATGGCTTTGAAGGGGTGCATAAATTCGTTCGTAGTTACAATTTTGTGGGAGTAATTACTATCTACGACACATATTGCAGTTCTGGAAACGTTTTTAAACAAGTGTTTACCAAAGTGACCCTTAGTGACCCAGGATTTGTAGTCTTTTGGAGGTTTCGAAAATGAGTGAAATCGAGAAATTCATAATTCGCACGTTCGTGACGTTGTCACTTGTTGTCACATCCTGTGAAAGATGACGATCGTGTGAGATGTGAAAAGGAAAGGAAATGTCATTCGTGTTGCTTTATTTCAATTTTTGAATACAAAACGGATAAAATGAAACTTTTGTGGGCTGTATAGAACTCAAAATGAGTAATGTTTTTTTTTCTTAGGTCTATTAAACAGCCAATATGGATATGGATGATAGTGATTCCACACAGTTACATGTGTCTGCTAGTATTAAACGTTCACATCTTCCAACCGGCTCCACTCCAGCAAAGCCACAAAGAAAGAGAGTCAAAAAACTTAACTCACCTTCCATAAGAAAACCGTTGTTTGCAGTCCAAGCTAATGACTATGCAGATGAGCCCTCTTTTCTCAGTCCAAAGAGGAAGGTGAGTAGTCACATAATTTATGCATGTGTTTATTCCCAGTTATACTTGTATGTCCCCTGAATATAACTACAAATTTTAAGTTATTGTTTATTGTTTCCTTAGGTAAGCAAACAGATATATAGAATAAAATGCCACATTGTCAGCCCCATGAGGAAGTCTCCAGTAAAGCGACACAAGTGGACATATGAGGAGGACAGGGCACTTGTGGAATTTCTATCAGTCTCGAAGACAGATCCAAACTATAGCCAGGGAGATGATACACAGTGGCCTTCCTTTAGACATAGCCATACATTTTGGAGAGAGGCAGCTTTGCATGTCAGGACAAGTACAAGTGCCAATATCCTTCTGACAAGTATGTGTAAAACTTTTTCCTTTATTTTCAATCTACAAATCTAAAGCTATTGGCAGTAAAGGGCTGTCATTAAGTTGTAATGTACCCGTAGCCTTGATATCCACACCCGTGGCAAACATGTTGCTTTATGGGTGAATTGAATGAACTGCAGTGCAGTTCGCTCATAACCTCAATGGTCCATGAAACATACTCACTGTAACTGTTGTTACTGCTTAGGGTCCTCAATGGCAGCTCTGAATTATTGTGTTATTTTAAAAGACTGTTAGTATTTGGATTGGTGAAATACAATGTTTCTACACAGTCTTACATTTATATAACACCAAAACCATGGGAAAAATACATTGCTTATTGGAGGTATTATCTCTTTCCTAGACAACAGAGTTAGAGGACGTGTGTGCACATTCTTGCGTGGGAAGTTTAAAAATTTAGAGGCAGCAGAAGAAGCATACCACCTCACCCTCAGTGATTGTTTAACTGAGCTGACTGTAGGAGGTCCTAAAACAAGGAAACAGAACCCACAAGCATTATGTACCAGCAAGAAAACAACATCAGAACTCACAAATGAATTAAATCACCCTGAACCTAGAGCAGTTTCCTTGTCAGCTATGAGTTCAGACCAATTGCTTGAGGCACTCTCGTCACTAGAAGAAGAAAAATTGGAATTTGTTGCCAATGCCTCTTTTCTGAAGCTTGCCTTAAATGGTGGTATCAACACTAACCCAGGAAATTTTGCAACATTGTCAGTTAAAGCTATGAAAGTTTTACAAGAAAATGGAAAGAATAATCTGCTGTTGAAGTTTGGGTATTGTATTGCAACCACACGCCCTGAATCTTTGGAGCCATTGTTTCCCATAAACCGCATGCCATTTGGATTGGTCGAGTACCAAATTGAGTTCTTCTCCTCAACAAACATTGGACAGGTTTGTTATTTGAACACTTCAATGTAGACTTTGAAATACTTGAATAATTGTTTTTCTAAGTTTAAGAGGTTACTAAAGTTGAACATCTCAATGTTTTTGGGATGTTGACAGGGTTGTACTTACGAGGGATTTTTCAGGGAATTCACAAGTAAAGATAGGATTCAGACATCAGTCAAACTTGTTTGTTGTGTCTTGGTGTTTATTCAGTCAATAGTAATCAATTCTAAAGGCACATTATTGTTTCCCTTCAAGCAACTGATGATCATTATCTATTCTCTATTTGCCATTCCCCATAATTCACTCTGTTTGCCCCCAAATTTTGCATAAACAGTTGTTGTGAAATGTGCTTGGTAGGTCTGCGTATTTTCAAGAGTCTTACAGAAATAGTTAATGCAATAGTTGGATGGGGCAAACAGTGGGTTATAGGGACTTTGTTTTTTCTTTGTTTAGGTAAAAGTTCCTGAAGATTATGCCACTTGGCACGAAACATTATGCGCAGAGTTTCCGACGCGGTTTAATAGACTATTCAGAGGTCCCATGTGGAGTGGTTTGCCAAAGCAACAACAGGGCTCTCCCTTAACTGTAAGTAGATTTACACTATTACATAATAATTATTATAAATGTTATTCGAGTTTGTTTCTGCATATTAATTCACCTCAGATTTACAAGAGTAGCTAAGGATAGCTAATTTCTCTGAGGAAAAGAAAAAAAACAACAAATAAAATCGTATACTATATACAATACAGTAAACTACTATTTACGTAAGTAACGATAACTGCATTGATGTTCGAAAGAAATTCGACATATTTCAGTTCTGAACTTATTCAAGGACAACCTCAGTTTCACTGATAGTTTGTTCCACATGTTTGCAGAAGTATATCTCAATGCGCCCTCAGATTCTGTTATACTCATTTAGATTGCTTCAATTTATCAGCCAAAAGTGGGATTAAAAGAAAAACTTGAAAAATTGTTCCTCAGTTATTTGCAATTATTAGTGTAGAGTGTGGAGTGTATGATGTCAAAGTGGCAGGCCAATATGGGAGAAATTGATGACAGAAAGTTCAGTTCATTTATTCACACTATTCAATTACGATACAACAGCAATAAAGAATAAAAAAGAAGTAAAAAACAGAGCTGATAATACATTGAGCTAAACATAACAACGGAAAAGGTGTGTAGCAGCCAAAGGAGCAAAGCTTTCGAGTTGGCTGCTACCACAGAACAATTACAAGTGGGTAGAGGTTATACAGAATTTATAAAAACTAAAGTGGATGCAAGGCATTATGTTTCTACAGAAAACCTTTCATTTTAATTTCAGTATAAACTGATCAAGTTAATAAAGAACTGAAAATATAATTCTCAATTTAAGGCAAGACCCAATGTGGCTGCACCTAGCACTAGGACAGTGCAGAAGCAAACTGCTTCCTGTGACTTCACCAACAAACCAGAACTGCAGGTATGATGTATATTTGTTACAGCAAATGCAGTATTTTACACCTACAATAATGCTATCATCACCTTTAGTCATCAAGCTTTAAAACCAACTGTTACTCTAAGGAGCAATGGAAGTTAATGTAATTAACAATTCATTATTTAATTAAAGTTCTCTGTTTACCATAGATTGAGGCTCTTAAACAACTGAAAGAATCAAATCCTGGTGGCCGTTTTTGGATAAAAGCAGATGCTTTTGATGTTAAAGTTGCTCTGCAGGAATCTGTTAAGGGTGTGTGGAATGGTGATGTAGACTTGGGGGATGGAAAGGTCACACTGCTGCGTCATGAGTATGAAAGCAGAAGGTCCCTTTATCAAGGAAACAATTTAAAGGAAGACAAAGCCTTTCTTGAATTGCGGCTGACGCACCTGATTGATGCTTTAAGGGAGGATATCAAGTTTCTTTCAACTGGACTTGTTTCTGCTGAACAAGAATATGAGAAAAAATTTAATGCACCAAATACTTCTCAACAATTGTTGAAGACTCTTTGCTGGGAACGTGTTGAATTCAACACATTGCTTCAGCAGGCACAATGTTTTCTCGAGAAGTACGAGGCCATGGTCCAGTTTCTTCATCAGCCAGTTCCACGGGAGAAGGATGTGGTGACAGCACTCCAACACATTGAAAAGGATGCCCTTTGTTACCTAAGGAACTTGTTCGTGAAAAAGAGGCAGCCAGGAGCTACACATGTTCTTTTGTTTCTGGTCAGTGATGAAAGGAGGAACAGGAAGCCATATGCCCTTCCAGTGCAATATGTACCATACAAGAGCATACGGGACCAGTTTGTCAGAGATCTCACTGACATTATCAAGAGAGAGATGATAGCATTGGGGTTGAAGCCTGTCGGTAAGTTTATTGTGCTAATTTGGATTGATCGTTCATATTAATTTGAGTTTTGTTAGGGTTGTTTTTTCAATCAATGCAAAACATGGGAGTGCCAAAAATAGAATGATGGTCAGGTTTCTTCACCTGTCAAAGCAAGTGTGATGCTTGAGTTTCCAAATACATTGTGCAAGTGATAAATATGATGTTGATATGTTTGTTATGTCTAGGTCTATGGTTAGATCATTTCAGTTTAAAACTATTATTTTCTTAATAAATTTTTTGTGCCTACAGTATATTGCAACATTATCAAAAAACCTACTAACTGCACAAGTGGTGATAAAATTGTTTTTTATTTCATTTTGAAAAATTGTTCTGACCAAAAATAGAAATATTTTTAGTTTGGAAATGAAATGATGTTCTTTTATACAGCTAGCCACACATGAAAAAGAATTATCATTAATTTGAACTCAGGTGTCACTTTCATACACATTTTGGTAGGTGCTGTTAGTGATGGAGAATTTAATAGTTTGAGAACACAAGGTTCTACAAGACCACTTCATGTATGGCAACTCATTCATGATGCCAAGGAGAGTGTCAGTCGGCAAAGTGAAAGAACCTTAATGGCAATGTTAAAAAGGACTGGAGGTCAGTTTGTGTATGATTCTTGTTTCTATTCTCCAAGTGGGTGTTGTTATTCAGCCATACGCAGTTGCAGTACTTTGCAGATAAAACATGTGATAATCCAATAAAAATTACCCCCTTTATTTAACATGAACCTGGTTTTATACATATATATTTTTAAGTAGTGTGCCTTTTATGCCTCATCATGTTAAGGGATATAGTTTTTTAACCCTTTCACCACCAAGGGTCTCCCTTTGACGAGTAAAATCGCCTGGCATTAGACAGAGTAAAATCACTAAGTGGCCACTGGTGGTGAAAGGGTTAACACTGAGTATGCTAACCCCTATGCTAACCCCTAAAACCTATGGTGATATATGCATTTTGAATTACAGTTAATCTTGATGGGTCTCCTGTTGTTGAGAAGCCAGACCAAGCCATACCTGATGCTGTCATCCAAGAGCTTCATGAGCTACAGACAAGAGATGGAATGTCCTTTGAAGATGCTCTCACAAGTTTGAGAGGTGCTCTTGTGCCTGATGGTTATGAGCCATACCCCTTCCGCCCAAAAGTGCGAGAAAGTCTTCTGGATAAGCTAAGATCACTGATAGCTACCTACCGATACCGACACAGAGTGGAGGAGCTGAAAACACAGGGAGTGGATTTCACTACATACTTGTATGTGCCAGAAGTGGATCCATTAACTGGTGACTACTTCCACGAGCGTGAAGACCACTGCCACATCCTTAAGCGGATATGGAAACATACCAGAGAGAAAGGACCAGAGGGTATGAATCTTCAGGGATTTGACGATGCTGTCCATGATTCTTCCACTGGTTTGACATTGGCAGCACTAAGAGGGGAACGCAAACAGTCAGTGCAAGATGCAGAGAGGATGTTATCATTTCTTGTTGCAAAATTTCTCCGAGAACATGGTTATGTGGCAGAATCAAACTATGTTGAAATTGTCGCAGGCTGGCATGAAGCAGCAGATGGTCGAGGTATCTCCCAGTTGCAGCGTTGCAAGAAGAATTATATGATGCTAAATATGATTCTAGATGAGTGGATGCCTTGGCATAAGGAGCTGTATGATTTCTCTACCATTGATATCAACAGGTACAGTAAATAACCTTTGAAGACATGTTTTATCTTGCATACATTCACTAAGCTACAGTAGTACATTGCATTGTTTCACAAATAAATTTAAAGTCATACATTACATGTACTGCCTACACATGTATGAACATTACAGATAATGGCATACATGAAATTTTCATGTATTTTCATACTTATACTGTAAAATTAGTTGTATTGCCCCTTCAGCTGCTTTAGAGTGCTTGTGGATCAAACATTAATACACAATACTTTGATTGTTTAACAGGCCAGTGAAAGATATCTGTGGGTTTTCTCGTGAAACAGTTATTGCAGTTACCACAAACATAGAGAGTATGGAATTTCGACGCTGTCAAAATGATGATATTGGTTATGTAGAACATCCTAGAGCGGGAACAACTGATGACGTGGAAGCAATTATTGCCTTTTTTCACAGGATCCTTGGTGTTGTTTTCACCTTGAAACAATTCAAATCTGGGTGGAGGTTAGTGGTCAGGTTGGTATGCACACAGATATAGTATAAATAACTTGAAAGTAGTATTTGAAATATTTTATCCACTTAGTGTGTTTCAGGGCATCGATGTAAAACACACTAATAAACCATTTGCTGTCTAATTATCTATGTTCCTGTTTTATATCCGTATTAAATGCTTTAATACCCATCATTATTATTGATCAGATATTTTCACCTGTGCATGGTTGGTCTAAACACATCATGTTTCAAAAGATCTTTGTAGGACAGTAAGAACATAAGAACCCATTAAAAAGCTCACAGTTTTCTTTGAGTTATGCTCTTTGATAACCATCCACTTCTTGGAACAGATCATGACCACAGACAAAAACATATTTCCATGCCAAATGGATGCTATTGTTTATATACTTCTTCTCTTCTCTAATTATTTCCCCAGGGAGTTCTGCAAGCGTATGGCACCAGACCTGCCATTTTATTATTGGACATTAAATGAAAGGTTTAGGGCTGATGATGATGATGACCATGACTCATTTGATGCCGGGCCTGACATTCCAGATGACCAGGACCCCTCTTCTCATCCACTGCGCCTTCATAGGCTACGGATCAATCGAAGGGAAGATGCTTCTATCATCTGTGTAGGTCGTGCTTTTCTTCCAGCACGCAACCAAACAAGCATCAGGCAGCGTATTCATCGCCCATTAGCTCAGCTTCCAGACCCTCGCAACAGAGCTTCATAAACAAATTTAGCTTAATTATAAATGAATGCACAGTGTGTGTATGATGACAAATAACTCAAATTAGTGTTTTGCTGGTGCTGATACAAATATGCCAAAAATAGGCCCTTTGTAGCTAGGCCACCTCATGACAGGTTATAAATTATGGGCTATTAAGTTGAGGAATACCAGAAATGGAAAGAGCATATTAAAAATTTCAAAATAGCCTACTGGCATTTCTGAATGAGACTTTGAGATTTCTCATTTCTTTAAAAAAATGATTGATAATACTCTATTGAAAAATTTGTTTTTGGAGAGCAAGACCTTGCTCCCCTGTCATTTGAACTTGCACTTTAATGCCTCAGACTTGGCTATTTTGTTATTTTGGATCTGTTCTTTCTATTTCTGACATTCTTTTAGTGAAATGTAAATTATTATTATTAGGTATAACCCACAATATAAGATTTAGCAGAAATTAAGTGACGTGACTCTAGCTGCAAAGGACCTACATGTATTGTGCTATTTTTTTAATGACATCCCAAAAGAAACAAGGGAGTTTAAATCATACACTGGCATTTTGTTAATCAAAGAATATGAAGAGATGACTGTGCATGCTTATTCAATTAAATTCAAGCTGAATTTAATTTTAATAGAGATCATGGCATTCCATCCATGCCAAAATTCAAGCATTGGTGGCAGCACTGTTGCTATGAATTTTTGGTTGGTTTTACAATCCAGTAATAAACTTGTAAAATTCAGATATCAATGCCCATCTGTGGAGTCAATATTATATTGCAACAAACTTGCAATAAATCCAGCATCCTTGTTTTCCCTAAAAAACATATCACACATGGTCACTCTTGTTTTCTTCAGAAAGCATATTACACATGGTCTTGGAATATGCATTGTCTTTTAGAAATTATATACCTTAGCCCCATATTGGGGTATTTATTACTAGAAACTGTTGCACTTGTTACCTTTGTAAATGCTACCCCAAAAGTTCACTTTCAAATTATCAGACAGAAACAGTACAACTTTAAAGTACCTTTCAAGATATTTTAATGATCAGACATTGGGATTACACGCACAAGATAAACAAAAATATCCCATAAGCCATTTAATAACAATTTTTTCCTTAACTAACAGAAAATACCTGCTTATAAGAACCTAATCGTTAAGGAGCTCTTAGGCTAAGATTAAGACCTGCTTATAGTAGAAACGTTTGCCTATTACAGGTAATTGAAACAGCTGTTTATGTTAAAAATACACTTAAAACTTGGAGTACATAACTCGAAACTTTACACAAGCTCATTCTCATCCCCAGAAGCCACCCTCCTTTTGGTCAGCACCAAGAATCACGACCTCTGGGAAGGTCAGCCAATCAAATTTATCACACTTGACTTGACTCAAGCATGCCCAAAGTGATGGCAAGTCCTTCAATCTCGGACTTCCGGTGTTCGACCTTCCCAGAGGCTGCGATTCTTAGTGCCAAAAAAGGGTGCGGCCTCTGAGGACAAAGATGGAAACAAGTGCAAATAGGAAATAAAAATGGACCAAAGAGCAGATGTTCTTTCAGAAGCAGTCAAGCTAGGAATATTAAATATTTCAACTTCCTCAATGTTTCATAAAAGCGATTCGAAAAATAAATAATTTAATTTGTTTTTATTGCAATCATTTTAACATTATTGTAAGCATATTTCATCAAAGAACAAATCATTTTTTTTACTGTGGAGTAAAACCCAGCTCTAATTGACACCATGGAGGACAGAGACTTACAATGGGCAGTTTTGGTCCAACTACAGGTAATCCATTTTTTTTCTTAAATTAGCCCACTTACAGCAGACATCTGAATAATGCGCAGCCACTTCTGCATGTCTTTTAGGTATCCCTATTAACTGGGTTCCACAGACTACTTTCTACAGGACAATCGTTGAATTGTATCTATTGGTAGGGTCATCTTTATCCCAACGACCCATTTTTACAATATTTATTCCAGAAGAAAATCTGAACTCTGATATAACAGGATACCATATTCTACGTAAATTGCACAGTTCCAGTGACAAAACTTCTACACGATGAAGAGCCCGTTTTAACTTGGGAATCTTTTTCACTCCACAATAACCAATGATGAACCACTGACCATCGGAATAAACCTCAAATTTTAATGCATTTGAATCTGAAATATTTCTGGGTTCATGTTCAACTCGCAATTGTACTTTTTTCTTTCCAACTTGTATTTGATAGCATTTATTCAGCCCTTCTTGATAGCGCATTTCCCAATTAGATCCAACAACAGGGAAATACTCAACAGTTTCACTTTCATGGTCGTGCACATTTTCATCTCCACCATCTGCGTTTTCCATACGTGAAGTCGAGTAATTGTCACGTTCGTCGCTCTCACTCTCTTCCGAGTCTTGAGAAAGCAACAAATCATTGAGTGATTCAGCGATTTTATCTACGTATTCCTGTTCCTCGTCAGCGTGAAAGTTTACCAGACAAACGCGAGGGTTGCTTGCAAAACAATTACACGTGAGTCGTGTTTCAAGATCTAAAGGTGGTAGTAGCTCTTCTAGTTCATCACTAGTTATTACCTTGGGACGGACGACTGCTGGTGGTGGTGCGGGGACGATCTGGAAATCCCAAAGTAGGACGCACTCATAAAACTGGTCACTTTCCTCACTAGGATCTGTAAACTAGGGAAAGTTTAAAGCAAGTTTTAATAGAAATAACCTTCGAGTGATAGCGCAACTCGCAATGTTGTGAAGAAAAACTATAACAAAGCTCGTTCATACAGATCAACATAAAAGAAACGAGAGCTTTCTTTTGCAACGATAAGTCTTATTTACCTTAAAATCGCAGCTCGTGAGTAAAGAGATCAAAACTGGACTGTTTGCAGTGCCAAACAGATCTTCCACATCGACTCGGCCATTGGTACGAGGAACCAGTAAAATTCTTCTTTCGGTCATTTTGTCTACAAAACTTAAGTGTAAATGGCGACAAACAAGGTCAATACATCCTAAACCAAGGGGACGAACAATAAAGTCTTCTTTCGAAACGCAGTGGACATTTAGTAAGGGAGAATTGCTCAAAACACTGGCACAATGGCCGTCCACCGGCCTGAAGGATGCCATGATGTTGCTCTCACGAGAGTCGCGCTGGCAAATGATGACGTCACGAAAATTTTGATATATTTGTTTCAATTGCAATGCATCATGGGAAGGCGTTCATTCCTCCTCTGCTCACCACGGGAATGGTCATTTATGTTGGACAGACATTCCTCTATAACAAAGTGGATGAGAGAGCAGTGCCCTAGGAAATGCCAGGAGCTTGGCAAAGGAACCGTCTCCCATTTTTACGACCTTTGGCACGTGACAAAAAGTAAGACTGTAACAAAGTTCGCCTATAGATAATTACTTTATATGTAGCTGAGAAATCTCACAAGGACCTCGTATCCGTAAATGTACATTTTAGGTATTGGGAAGAAACTGACGAAACTGAGTAAGGAGAAAGGCTGCGAAGTAGTTGGCAGATGGAAGAAGGCATGCATCCGCCACTTTTACTGGTGCGTTACCTCAACACCATCAAACCAAGACGAAGTGAAGTATGCCAAATTCGAGTCATTTTTCTCTCACATA
>OZ026603.1:15661897-15686897 GCA_964020085.1 Micromussa lordhowensis
CTGAACAAGCATATAAACCATCCAAACAAAATTTTTAACAAGTGCGCACATGGAATCATCACACAATCACGAGTATGGCTAACAAAAAGTTTTTATACTGTTCCCGTAATACTC
The DNA here is from genome assembly GCA_964020085.1 of Micromussa lordhowensis. Lineage (NCBI taxonomy): Eukaryota > Metazoa > Cnidaria > Anthozoa > Scleractinia > Lobophylliidae > Micromussa > Micromussa lordhowensis. The sequence continues at coordinate 15,662,012 of OZ026603.1, forward strand.
TGGAAAACGTAGTTGGGTATATTTAAATTAATAAATAAAACTTGGCCTTCATGTTGACATAGCAACGAGGCAAATGCGGGAATTTTGAACAATCGAGAAGTGCGAGTTTCTAATAGTGACTTGTTTCATTCTTCCCTGCAGGTTCGCTTGCGTATGAAAAACTCTGCGAGACTTTGAAGGAGATCTCCTTGATAAAAGCCATTAAAAAGTCTTCTTCAAATGCACAAACCAGCTGCTTAGAAGGGTATCACTCAGTCATTAACCAGTTTGCGCCCAAAATGTTTGCCTATTCCTAATTGGGCATGGTAGTCAGGTGCGTTTTGTTGTTAGTAGCGCTGAGTTATAAATTAGAATACTCACTATTGGAGCTGAGTGCGGCAACTCAAAATCCTGGGACATCATTTCCGAGAAAAATCGTGAAATGACGGCCACACTCGGTTAGATTTGTTTAGCTTACTCACCCACGGCAACTGAGGAAAACTCAACTTAATTTTTTGGGGGTAAGGGGCAGAAATGGGCTTTCTGAATGATGAGTGATGCTTTCATTAATTCCCAAGCGCATGTGCAATCACCTCCCCTGCTCAGATGTAGACCTCAAGCATGCATCATTATTTTCCAAGGTACACAACATCATCTATTTGGTAAATTAAAAAAAATACCTGGATAAACCATTTCCTATGTGGAGAATTTCCACGACGCAACCTACACTCACTTTCCGTTGATATACGTTCCTATCCATATCGCTCTTTAGAACAATACTGTCAGCTCCGCATTTCAACCATAATCTCATGAGAAAAAACAAGCTGGGCGAAAACGGTAAACCGTTGCTTCATGTGAAGTACATGAAATTTAAAGAGGGCGAAGCCACAGTACAGCAAGTCAAGGAGAATCAAAACTACGGTGAGTTTTTAGTAGTAAATCTTGAAGTTACGGTTAAACAATATACATTTCAAAAATTGAAAATTAACCTGTTATGTTAGTTGTGTTACCATTTACTGGTTAGTACTATGTCTTGCAGCCTTTGAGCACGCGCAGATTACTGAAAACGTGGTCATCAACACACGCGCTGTCATCGAAATGGCTTCGGCTGCAAAGGGACCGGCATGTGAAAGTGATAACGAATCTAATTACTTATCAGAAAGTTCAGAGTCCAAAGATTCCGATTTTCTGCTTAACGACGATGACGTAGAACCAATCGCGAACGAACAAGAAGCCGACTATAGAGAGGAATTAGCGCGAGAAGAGGAGGAAGAACAGATGCTTACGAGAAGGTACTCGGGAGAAGTAGATATAGAAACGTGGTATGTGGAAAATCTCTTTCGGTCTCATAGAGCAAAACTAGATTTCTTTAAAAAATTGCACTGCAGTTCTAATAACATTTTGCAGTTTCCATGTTTGAGTTTTTACTACTCAAATGAATTTGATCCCGTATTTTTAATGAATCAAGTTGATGTATAAAATCGAGTCATTCTTGTGTGTGTGTTTACCTCTTCAATATTACAATGAACTTCAGGTGTCGTTGTTGGAATTGCTCTCTGGAAGGCGTTGTCAAGCGTAGTGAGCGCTGGTGCTGCATGGAGGTCACCAAATACAGGGAAAAAAATGGAGGAAGCCGCAGACCAAGGGCAAGATTGCGTTACACTGCATCCCGGTTTTGACACAGTTTGCCTAAACCAGTGGGTTTTACATGCCACCGCAATTGGATTAAAGACAAAATCCAACAAGTTTTATACTACCCTATTGGCACGAGGGCAAAGAGCTGAACCGGAGTAAGTGTCATCCATATTTTCACTTTTTTGTGCGTGTAAAAGAGTGGTAGTTAAAAAAAGGAAAAAAGTGAATGCTTTTAGTTGGTTTTGATGCATAAATCAACAGTTTCTGCTAGTTTTTGACTTAATGATAACATATTTGTCTTGATCTTGACGTCAAAGTAAAATTTCATACCAGCTAAACTGTAGTTATCCTATACCCTGATCTTCACTGCTCAACACAACACATACATACATTAAGTGGTAATGAGCTCATATATATGCTTAGTTGCATTAAAAGAGTAACTCTCTTTTTAACATTTTTGCAGGTTTCTTCGATCAGTTGCCTATAGACAGTTTGTTAGACTGATATGGAGTCGTATCGGCAGCTCAACGCGTGTACCATTTCCTTGCTGCGTGTATGATAAAATAAGAGCGACATTTCCCACTGAAACCGATGCCTACCATGGTTTTGAAGATGATGAAGATAAGTTAAAGTTAAAAAATAGCAAAAAAAAAAAAAAAGAATGTCAGCCAGCCAATCATTAATAAAGTCCAAAAGAACTAAACTATTAAATGACTTGTGTATCTATCATATCTTAATATCAAATACAAGGTGTGATAGAAGCAAATAGAATTCCCTTCCAAAAAGAATAATGCAACACTTTATGCAGTGTTTTTACTCTGAAACTAGTTCGCTCTTTAGATGACTGATTTTGTCCAAGAACTTGTACACAACTTATAAATTAAACTTTTATAAAACAAGCAAAAAATCTATCATAGAGTAGTAGTGGTCTACTTTTCAACATTTGCTGTTGGAGATGGCTGCCTGGTTGTATATTTGAAGAACAGTGACCCCATTAAAATAAACAATTGCTTTTAATACTTTACAGCCCTCACTGTGCACAACTCAGAATCCACAAAATACCAACATCTTTTCTCTGCCACAATAGCCATCATAACATAATATTTTTTTTTCATCATCATAACATAATTAAATTCATTTGACATGTTTTTCCATGGTAAGGTCAATGAACATTTTGAGGTAAACAACACAACAAATTTACTTGTACAATGATGTACATCTTGTACATAACCCAAGACATCATTTAGAATTTGTCTTGATGCATAAAATAGGGAAATTATTACTGAAATTAAATAAGCTTAAAACTTATGTTTTCTACTGTAGGATATATTGAAGATATCTATCACTTCATGGTTACCACACCAAGGAAGGATCTAGCAGAGATTACAAAGGATTCAGAGAAGGAGGTGCCCAAGCCAGTGAATACCATGTTTGCTAAGAAAGAGCCCAAGGAAGAGGCAAAACAAAAATACATGTCCCGACATGGAAAAGAAACTCCAATATGTCCACCCACATGTACAGGTATAAAATGGAGAACAAAATGGAATGGCTGCTCATCTGATCAAATTATAAACAATGTTCACCACAAGGTTGTCACAAAGTTCTGAAGTATGCAGATTTATTGTTCGATTTTGCCACATTTTTTTAAAGAATTGGATACATATAGATAGCTCGGCAGATATTGACATCGCAAAGTAGATGGTGGTTTATGCTAATTTTGACAACAGTCACCAATATATAAAATCACAAGATGAATTCACATAACAAGACTTATTGGAAAAAGTCAACATTTGTAAGGAGTCCAGCATGATGTGATCTTCATAGCTATTAGCTTCATAGCTATTAGCTTTGTTTCGTCTATCTTATGTTATTCATTTTTGTCTTATCTTATCCTTCTCTCATAACACATTGCGTAGTCAACCTTAATTAATTACCTAGCTGTTTCCGTAGACTTAATCTGTTCTGGTATTTACTAATTTTTATTCATATGTAGTCTAAAGTGTGTACTTCCTGGCCCGCCTCGATTAGCACTGCTATCTGCAGAGCCAGGGGATTAACGATTATTTACCTGTAAACGAATAAAAGATTGTTGTTGTCATGCATAGACATATACGCTTGAATTAAGATCGATTTATAATTGCCAATAATAAAAATAATAATAATAATAATAATAATAATAATAATAATCAGCACTCCACGGATCAGCACATCTCCTCAGAAAAGTGCTGGAAGTCTCGGGTCTCGGGATAAGACTTGACTGAATATTTCTTCCCAGGGAAAAACCCAGAGCTGAATTCTACAAAATAATAATAATAATGACAATGATAATGACAATAATAATAATGATTAAGAAAGAAAGACATGAAACTGACTAGATTTATATTTTCACGACGTTTCGAAGTCATCGTAACTCCATTATCAAGTGATAAATACTTACAAGTGCTAGAGTTTAAATAGATGGGAAGCATAATTTGCATACTGGGTGTAGTAAAAAATGTTATACAAATAGCTTTGCCTTGATCGAGTCGCTTTGGACATTAAGAGAGGGTGACAATTCCCTAATGTATAGCATTTCATAAATTAAACAGTCATGTTTAGTCTTACATTTACGTAAGACTGTAAAGTGCTGATTGATATTATCAGGCAAACAACCATGTTGATTGTTGAAACGTTTCTTGATGCTAGACGAATCAAATTTACAAATCCACAGTTTTGTAATCTTCTTCGCTATTATGGGCAAACCTAAACGTTCTTCGCTCTGTCCCGGTTGCAAAGAAAGACCATACCTTCGGTTGCAAGTACTGCGCTGGACCGCCTCTAAATCAAGAAAGTATTCCTGAAGATGCAGAACAAGAGTCATCAGACCACGCGACATCGCCGCCATGTCAAGACTGTCAGGTTAATTCCACTCCTCAGTCTTCAACAGTAGCACAGCGGCAGGAGCAGTCTCAGCCATAACTTCTCGCCGCTATGCGAAACCTTTCTCTTCAGCTGGAAGGCCTCGCTAAGGAGCAAAACACAATGAAAAAGCGGATGGAGGAAATCTCTGTCGAGAACGCCCCCAAAACAGTTTGCGAGCCCAGTCAACCAAGTGGTGTCGATAAATTGCCGTCCGTCAGCTGTGCATCCAAAACCCATCACTTACCTGAGAAATTTGCTGCCGCTGCCATTAATGGTGAGTACGTGGATTTTTCTGATGTTTTATCTGCCCTATGTGTTTTGCGATCCAGCCAAAGCAACGAAGGAATTTTGCGCTCGCTTTCCGGTGACGTCATCGCTATTGCCAGGCCACAACGCAAGCGTCTCGTCGATTCCTTCGATTTATGGCTCCAAGTGTGGACCAAATACGAAATGGAAATTGCTATTTGGAGCTGGCAGCATATCGAGAGCAAATTCAACTCGCCAACCGTAAATTTCGTTGGCCTTGCGTATACATGTTCGATGTTCAGACTCGCACACGGGTGGCCTCGCGTAAAGATACCGATGTCAGTCTCGATGTCTTAGACACCACACTTTACACCACCATCCTTGACGCCTCTGCTCTCCGCGCCCACCCAAAGCAGTGTACACGTTGCAAGTCATTCGATCACTTCGTTAGCGATTGTCCCTTTCTCGCGCAGGAGAAGCTTCGGGCACCGGCTCCCAGTCCTCCGGAGCAACCACGCCTACCTCATGGAAATTCGACGAGTGGTTCACTACTACAGGACAGGAGGGCTGCAACCTGTACCAGCGAAAATGGTGCAACCTCGGCGATGCCTGTAAACGAGCCCACGTATGCAAAGCTTGCAGGGGGGACCACCCCCAGGCCGATTGCTCAGGCCCTTCCGGAAATTAAATTGCAATTCAACCCGCAGAGGTGGCGCTCAGGTTTGCGGACACACCCGGACACTGATTTCGTGAACGATTTATTAAATGACATTGAATTTGGAGTAAGCATTGGTTATCAACCCGTTACCCGTGATTATCAGATATACGCCAATCATTTTTCCGCGATCCTCAACCCTGAGCCCGTGGCCAGGGAGATCGAACGTGAACTTGACCTCAACCGTAAAGTTGGACCATTTCTTATCCCGCCATTCACCTTTGGGTGCTATTCCGAAGAAGCACTCAGCGCCCGTCAAGTGGCGTCTAATACACGATTTATCGTGGCCTGCCGGCCTTTCAGTCAATGACGGTATCCCCAAGGATTTGTTTACCTGCACTTACGATTTGCTCGACCGCGCAATAACACTACTCAAGCAATTTGGACCTGGTGCTCTCATGAGTAAACTGGATCTCTCAGATGCATTTCGACACATTCTGGTTAATTCCTAGGACTGGGAACTTGTGGAACTTGTGGAACTTGTTGTGCCCGGGTATTTTGTTGACACCTTCCTTCCCTTTGGTCTTCGAAGTTCGCCAGCCCTTTTTCTGAAATTTGTCGATGGACTCAAGTTTGTTATGTCCTCTAGGGGAGTCAACCCCATTTGGAACTATCTTGACGACTTCTGGACTTGTGGACCACCTTCACCTGATCCTCATTGCCAGACATCGCTCAATCTTATGTTGAAAACATGTGACGATCTTGGATTCACAACCAATCCGACAAAGACAGTGTTGCCGACAACACACTTGATTCTTCTTGGAATTGAACTAGATTCCATCGCTCAGGAAGCAAGAATTGACCAAGCCAGACTAGCCAAAGTATTGCACATGTTGGACAAGTGGTCCTCAAGGAAACACTGTACGAAGCGTCAACTTCAATCACTGATTGGAAAGCTCCACTTCATTGCATCTGTATGTCGCCCTGGAAGAACTTTCGTTCGCCGCATGATCGACCTACTCAGCAAAGCTAGCCACCCTTCACATCGTATCCGCCTCACTGTTGCATTCCGTAAGACATTCACTGGTGGCAAACCTTTCTTACCTCGTGGAACGGCTGTAGCTTCTTTTATCAAGACACATGGCTGCCCAATTCTTCCTTAGATCTTTTTACTGACGCCAGCCACGCAGCCTTTGGAGCATACTTCGCTGGCGAATGGTTTTCCTGTTCGTTTTCTGCTCACCGCATTCCCCTCTCCAGATCCATCACGTTCAAGGAACTTTACGCAATTACCGCAGCTGTGTCAGCATGGGCCCGCTCCCTGGCCTGTCGGAATGTAATGTTCCATTTTGACAATAAGTCGGTCATACACATTCTTTTGTCTGGCACAAGTCGTTGTAAACATATCATGTCCATGCTGCGTTATTTGTTTTATATTTGCGCTTGCTACAACATTCTGCTACGCGCAGTTCACATCCCTGGTGTGTCGAACTGTTTTGCTGACTGCCTTTCCCGTTTACAGGTGTCCAAGTTCCACCGCCTCTGCCCAGCAGCAAGCGAACATCCCACGTTCGTACCACGTGTTCCTTTGACCAACTTCAAGTAGATGCTCAGGAGTACTTTCGCTCGGGCCTCGCGGATTCCACTCATCGAACTTAAACCACCGCAAAACGACAGTTCCTCAGCTTCTGTGACACGTACGGCCTGACCGCCTTGCCGGCGTCAGAAGACACGCTCGTATTGTTTGTGACGCATCTTGCAGCACGCATAAAACCTCAGTCCATTAATGTTTACCTGACCGGTATTTGCTCTCTCCACGTTGCTAATGGCTACAGCAACCCACTGCTTCCTGGTCTCCGGCTAAAGCGAACTCTGCGTGGCATCGAACGGAAACATTTCACTTCACCGAAGCGAAAAATGCCTATCACCTTTGACCTCTTATGCAAGATTCATCCTTTTGTGAATTTTCTCTCCAGTGATGATACCGTCTTCTGGTCAGCAATCACCTGTGGTCATTTCTTACTCTTACGAGCAGGCGAGTTTACGATAAACAGCAATGAACACTTCGACCCCTCTCGGCATCTCACCCTCAGCGACGTCAGTTCTCACCAGTCTCCCATCAGGGAGCACTACTGGACAGTGCGTCTTAAACAGTCTAAAACAGACCAACGGCGCGAGGGGGTAACGTTATATATGTCGCACACAAATCATGCCATCTGCCCAGCCTGTGCAATGAAGTCTAATGTTTCTCTTCAACAAAGTCGGCCACAAAATTCCAAGGATTCGCCACTATTCCTGCTCGAGCATCAGCAAGTCTTAACACGTCACTGCTTAGTAACATTTGTCTCCCACTTGTTGAGACTAGTTGGTATTGATCCTATAGCTTACAGTGGGCACAGTTTCAGGATCATTGGAGCCACCTCTGCGTCTCTGGCTGGACTTACAGATTATGAAATTCAAATGCTCGGTCGCTGGAAATCAGACTGTTACAAAACGTATGTTCGTTCCCCTCTAAATGTCCTACTCCAGTTTCCTCAAAGGATGGCCAAGACTGCCTCTATAACTTATCAATATGCCAATCCCTACTACCAGGACACTCAGGATGACTTGTGGACAGATACTCTCTCTCTCTCTACTATTATTATTATTATCACTTTTTTTTTCACCTCTCTCTCCATTTGGGCCATATATTTGGGCAGTTGTATTTCTCCCAAATGGAAAATATATGTAGCTGCCCAGCGACAGCCCACGAACTGTATTCGGTTGTCTTTATTGTGTGATATTAAGTGGTATTAATAAGTTAATATAAGTTAATAGTTGCGGGTTTTGTACATAGGATCGCATTTCATATTTCGTTACGCGCTTGTTCGATGCGTTCTGTTCACGTTGTCGCTCCACAGTTTTGTAATCCCATCCCTCCCCCCCTTGTTGGCAGTTGTATTTCTCCCAAATGGAAAATATATGTAGCTGCCCAGCGACGGCCCACAAACTGTATTCGGTTGTCTTTATTGTGTGATATTAATTTGTTTACAAAGTAAAGGAAAACCTCCAATGCTATGGAGCCTTGTACATGATCAGCACTTGCTAGTTTTGGAGCGATTACAGAATACATTTCCGTACATGTGTCGGTGTGCTTTGAAGAACGAGGTATATAACAATAGTTGCAATTCTTATTCAATGAGATGCAAATAAGTGGGCCGGGCATTCTGCAATCTAGCGCTAGTTTTAATACCTGCCCAAACAATAAAATTGAATGAACAAATTACCAGCCAAACTCGTGCCAAGTAGGCCTTTTCACAAATATCTGGATATTTTTGGGATATTTAGAAATTTTCGAGATTTTAGAAGACATTTACCTAGATCAATTATTATTTTTTGGCTGTGCCCTGTGTTTTCCTCACTATTCTCTAGAAGCAACAACAGTTCTATGACACAAAAAAACATATAATCGGTTTCCCACTCGAAAAAATATGTTCCATAACACCAGAAGCAATAAAGCAGCAATTTTCCAATCTATATGGAAGATGCTGGTAACATCGATGCATGTAATATTCTTCCTCCACTCCTTCCACAACTGCAAGAAAGTTTTAAAAATATTGAAATGTTTTCCGAGGAAGAAATTTGGAGGTTTATTGTAGATATTTGGCGATTCTACGTGATATTTATGGCAAGGCTTCGGGTAAAGCACATAATGCAATTGATCATCACATGGTCGAAAGTGCAGACATCACAGACGCAGGCGTCCACGCACAAAAACAAAAACAAAACCGGCCAAACGAGCGTAAAGCAAACTTAAGTCCGAACACAACCCAAACTGAACAAACAGACGGTCGAGACTCAGCGAGAGTGCAGAAAACATAACCTGTAAAACGGAAAAAATAAAAGCCTGATCGCAGATTTACAGATTAAGTATCAAAACACTACACTACTATCAGGCCTCGCGGACATGATATCCAACACAATTTCTCAATTTTATCGTTGTGCCAACAAATGAATACAAAAGTAAAAAAAAGGTTCTACATACCACCCAAGATATCAAAGTTTCCATCGAATCGATTTTATTAGAAAACATTCCAGCTCCTTTTCCTCCTACACTCGTTGGAGTGATCGATCAGCAACCACGTCTCTGTTCAGTGTTGAAACTTTTTTTTTTTTTATTATTTACTCGTTGACGCATCAGAACCAGAAATCGTTTTTGTAGATATTCAAAAGCATCGAGAGTTTCACTTTGGGCGTTAATACGAAAAAATGTTCTTGAGATGGACTCTCAGCTTACTTGTAGAAGAACAGGAAGTTGAAAACAACTTATAATCGCGCTACTTTAAATGTTTTCTTAGCACTACAGTGGGAACGCAGGCACATTCCAATGCAGTCTTTTTCTTTGTCAAAAGGAATGTACTGAATATGTTTCACCGTCACGACATCGTAAGTCATTATGGCTTAGTAGAGTGAGCGTTCGCCTTGTATTTCTTGAAACTTTTTTTTCCCCTTTTTCCTTCTTACGAACGGATATAAATGACCACAGGTGATTTTTACTTTTTTTTCGTATGAACGGATTAAAGAAAAAGTTCACCGAAACACAGCAAGGATAAAGAAAGTAATTTGGGACCAGTTGCTATCGACTAAGGCTGAAATTATCCAGAGTTAAGCTGTATTTTCGTTTTGCGTGCGAAACGCCACGAGGTGGCTAATTATCGGCTTCACAGAGCTTGTTTTGATGTTTTCCTTTCTGTGTCGTTTGTAGCTCGCTGAGGTCAGTGTTTCGTCAAAATCAGTTAAGAATAGTTCGAAAAAGATGTTTCCATTCAATTTCCAGCTCTCAGGCAATATTCTGGATTTTTTTCACCAAAACGTTGGTGGCATGTACTAAAACCCGAAACCCGATCTATGTCTATGATGGCGGATAAGATGGCTGCCCGTAAGAGCGCTCAGAGCAAACGAGCCTTTAATAACGTCCCATCGACACCAGGTCAACCAAACGATAGTCCACTGAGAAAACAAAAGAAAGGAGGTGGAAACGACCCAAACGATGATGAAATAGATGCTTTCCATGAACAAGAACAGCGCATTGCCACGCTTATAAACAACATACTTGATGTGAAGCTGGAAGCATTTGCAACAAGAATCGAGAGTATGGTTTCGCTTAAGATAAAAGCACTGGAGGATAGATTTGTAACACTACAAAATGAATTAGCAGAACTAAAGGAAGATTACAATGAGAGTCTTAACCACGTGGAACAAGATCTACGCATCCAAATTGATGACACCTGGGAATACGCTGTCAGAAATGAACAATATTCGCGTAAAAATAACATCAGAATCTATGGCCTAGAAGAAAATCCTGACGAGAATCTACAAGAAAAAATCATTGGCTTGGCAAAGGAGGAGCTAGGAGTAGAGATAAAGGACAAAGAAATAGAAATAGCGCATAGAATCGGGCAAACTAGAAGGTCACAGAGCAAACCTAGAGCCGTCATTATCAAATTTCTTAGTAATAAATCAAAGATGCAGTTATTAAGCAAGCGGAAACTACTGAAAGGAAAGAGTATTGCAGTAATGGAAGACATGGCATCAGATCTCGCTAAACGATTAAAGAAGTTCAAGGATAAAAGTTCAGTTGAAAAAGCCTGGTTTGTGAATGGGAAAATTCGATTTATTCAACGTGGCGACACAGGCATCCAGGAGTTGCGCGGCTGGAATCACCTTTCGAACATTGCGTAAGCCTAATCCATATCAACACTGTTATTATGTTATAACTTTTACTCTAGCAACCTTATGAATTCAATTGGTATTGGAAATGAACTTCCTTTCTGTAATTTACATGATGATCAATTTCTACACATAATCAAGCAGTCAAACCTCAAACTAAGCGACCATGATATTACGAAACTTAAACAGTTAACCTTTAACCCCTTTTCAATTGATGATCGGGGAAAGCCATATTTAACGATGGACACCAATTTAGACCCGGATAATAATTACTAAAATCACATCATACATAATATTAATAATTGCGATTACTATGATGAGCAGAAGTTTAAAAATTTGCTACAAACTACCGATGAGACAAATTTTTCGATTTTACATTGCAACATAAGAAGCATTACAAATAAGCATGATGATTTTGTTGGCTACCTTGATTCTTTGGATCACAAATTTTCGGTGATAGGTTTAACAGAAACATGGTTAAATAGCAACAATGTGAATGATTTTCCGTTGAATCAATACAGCTTTGTGGGAAGGGTACGCAATCATAAAATTGGCGGTGGAGTAGGATTGTATGTAAACCAATCGTACCAGTACCGTGAGCGACATGACCTTTCGATTAACGTAGATGATGTAATAGAATCACAATTTATTGAGCTAACTACACCAGACAATATAATTGTAGGAGTAATTTATAGACCTCCAAATGATAACTTAGAGCTGTTTAAGGAAAGCTTGTTACAATTTCTTCAGAAATTGGACTCTCAGAAAAAGAAGTGTTTTCTTATGGGAGACATAAATTCAGACCTGCTAAGAGTTGAGGAAAATCGACATACAAATGATGTTTTAAATTATATGTTTTCATCCTCTTTTTACCCACTCATTTCAAGACCCACTAGAATAACAAGTACAAGTGCGACACTAATAGATAACATTTTTGTTAATAGCTTAGAAGATAGTTTTACCAGTGGTCTATTATTAACTGATATCTCTGATCACCTACCTATATTTCAAATAACCACTACTATAGCTAATGCTTACACGACTCCAATCAAAGAAACAAAACATAGACAGATAACAAGTGAAACTCTCGCACTCCTAAATCAAAAACTAAAATGTGAAAGTTGGAAAGAAGTATACAGAGAAGAAAACCCACAGTATGCCTATACTACATTTTATAAAATATTGTATAATGCATTTGATCAAACAGTACCACTTATGAGACAAAAAATTAGACTTCCATGTAAGAAGCCACGTCAAACTCCATGGATAACAAAAGAAATTTTAGCTGCGAGAAAACTCAAAAACAAACTATATAAAAGATTTATTAATAACCCAAACGATACAAATGAAAACAATTACAAAACCTGTCGAAACAAATTTAACAATATGAAAAGACTTGCAAAAAAATTGTATTACAAGAGTAAGTTTGAAGAATCACAAGGCAACATAAGACAAACATGGAAACTAATAAATGAGATTACTAACAAAAATAAGCCAAGTTCAGATTTACCAGACAATTTTATGAAGGATGGTAACATAATTACCGACCCAATTGAAATAGCTAACAACTTTAATGAATACTTTGTTAATGTTGGACCTAAATTAGCTGCTAAAATATCACCAAACAGCGTGAATTTTAGCTCCTATTTACCAGCGAGCAATCAGGACTCAATATTTTTAGATCCAATTACAGAAGATGAAGTCAAGATTGAATTTGACCAATTGAAAGTCAACAAATCGGGTGGTTACGATGAAATGTCCCCAAGGGTATGAAAAGCAATTTCAAATACTGTAGTGAAGCCACTAACATACATTTATAACCAAACCTTTCTGACAGGAGTTATCCCTAACAAATTTAAAATGGCCATTGTTACGCCAGCATTTAAATCAAATGATAAGGAATCATTTTCAAACTATAGACCCATTTCTGTGCTTCCATGTTTTTCAAAAATATTAGAAAAGTTGATGTATAAGAGAATTATAAAGTTCCTAGACAAACACAATACGCTAAATGAACACCAGTACGGTTTCCGTAAAAAGCATTCAACAACTCATGCAATATTGGAACTTGTAACAAAAATAACAAATGCAATTGATAACAACCAATATACGATGGGTATATTTTTAGATCTTTCCAAAGCATTTGACACGGTGAATCATGCTGTCTTGTTGTATAAACTAGAACACTATAGAATAAGAGGGATCGTGTTGGAATGATTTAAAAATTATCTACAATTCAGAAAACAAGCCGTTAGATATAAAACAACAAAATCAGACAGCTTAACAATTAGTTGCGGAGTGCCTCAAGGCTCTGTGCTGGGGCCTCTTTTGTTTCTAATCTACATCAATGACATATCCAGTTGCTCTCACTTATTATCTTTTATACTATTTGCAGATGACACAAACTTATTTCTGAGTCATCATGACATAGAAACCCTCATCAGAATCATGAATGAAGAACTAAAAAAGGTAGCATTATGGTTAACTGCCAACAAGTTATCACTTAATGTAAATAAAACACATTTAATGATATTCAAAACTAGGAAAAAGAGACTAAGTTACAATGCACATGTAGTTTTAAATGGAAGCCCTATTGAAAAAGTCAAGTGTACTAAATTCTTGGGAATATTTATTGATGACGAACTCTCGTGGAAGTATCACGTTAATCATATTTCCACGGAAGTCTCAAAAATGGTAGGCATAATGGCCAAAGCAAGATATCATTTATCCCTCAAATTACTATTGACACTTTATAACACCATGATTTATCCATACTTAACATATTGCAATGTTATCTGGGCAAATACCTATTCCACCAGGCTTAGGTATATTTTCATGTTACAGAAGAAAATTGTTAGAATTATAACCTTCTCAAATTATACAGAAGAATCGAGACCATTGTTTAAGTCGTTAAAAATACTCGATATCTACGAATTAAATACATATTTAACTGGGATTTTCATGTATTGGTATTATCACGGTAATCTCCCAGCATATTTCATAAATTTCTTTGTTCAAAATGAAAGTATACATTCTTATAATACACGTTCTGCAACAAAAATACACATTGAATTTAAACGAACAAATTATGCACAATTTTCTCTCAGATGTAAAGGAACGACTCTGTGGAACGGTTTACCTGTTGATGTTAAGAACATTGATTCTTTCACTAGTTTTAAAAAAGGCTTGAAATTTTATATTCAAAATCAACCTTATAATGAAGAGTAGAATAAATATAGTTTAATTAGAAAGATGAGGCTCGCAATGTAATTAGTCTAAATTAGTTCGCCTTCTGTAATTATTCTTAGTAAATTGTATTATAATACTGGGGAGATCTCCTAAAAAGCTCATTAGAGCTTGCTGGATCTCCTGCCTTATGAAGTATTATGAAATTATTAGTGTATATGTTTCAACTGAAGGGTTTTTTGAATTTTACTGAATATATCAAAATTGGTCTATCCAATTCTTCATGTTATTCTCGAAAGCCAAGCCTTAAAACACTTCCAATCTATTTGATATTTGCTTACCATTACTTTCACCATTTTGTTTCTTCATTACAGATTCAAGAACTTGGTCTTCAGACAGCATATCAATCAGATGATGCCACCTTCAAGTATCTCCGTAAAATAATGGCCTTGCCATTCCTGCCTCCAAGTCAAATACCACCAATGTTTACCCGCCTTCAGCTGCAAGCCACCACTGAACCCCTGAAGAAGTTTGTGGAGTATGTCGATAGCACCTGAGCACAGAGCACTATCTGGCGTCCCTCCTGCTGGAGCGTGTACAAGCAGCAGATCCGCACCAACAATGATGTGGAAGGATGGCACAATGGCCTAAACAAGCGTGCCTCAGGAAGAGCCCAGATGCCTCTTTACATGCTGGTACACTTACTGCACAAGGAAGCCTGCCTTGTGGCCCTTCAAATTAGATTGGTTTCCGAAAAAAAATTAACAAAACTACAAAAGAAAAAGTACCGCTCTGTCCAAGCAAAAATAATAAGCTACTGGGACCAGTACATCTGCCACCAAAAGTCAGCAGCTCAGCTACTCAAAGCTTGTTCCCATGTCAATGGACCAATAGTTGGAAATTGAATAGGATAAGGGATTTAGTTTATTTATTGTAAAAGCTCGGCTTCTCAAGTCTTGTGCTCATGTCAATGGACCAATAGTTCAAAATGAAATAGGATAAGGGATTTATGTTAAACTTTAGCCCTTAGAATAAAACTGCTTTCTCTAAAACGTTCGTACTTATTCATTTCGTGATCGAGCTTATATTGCGTGCGAATTTAAAGAAGTGAATTACTTAATGCTTTCCAGCTACACGCGCAAACAAACAATTTACAGAAAGAACAAAATATACTGAACGTGAATCGCTCAGTAATTTAAACATTAAACTTACTTGTCTTTCGGTCTGATAATGCTTTTGCCTTCAAGAGAATTGCGGGCTTACAACGAGAAGAAATAAAGCTTTAACAGCTTGGCTTTTCTCAGAAATAACAGCCAGGGGCCTGGGAAGCAAAGAGTATCAGTTCGGTTTGGTCTGGTCCACCCCGACAATCAAATATGGTTGAGTTTACGTGTCACTTTCCCCATAGTTCATCTACTAACTATGCTTTCACTGAGAATCAAGCGAAAAAAGACGTTTAAGAATGGATAGATTGTTTGGTTTGGCTTGGTATTATTCCCCCATGATTGAGGCAAAGTATGTAATAATAAGTAAGTCTTAAGTCTATTTCTTATGAATCTCGACTACGTATCTTGTCGGAATAATTCTGGTCGGATCAGTAAACTTACTTAGTTCTTCCAAGTATAGTCTGGGTCTAGGTCTGGGCGAAACGAGTAATAGGTCTGGGCGAAACGAGTATAGGTCTGGGCGAAACGCTTTATGGGCGAAACTCGTTATGGGCGAAACCCGCGGTTACCGTTGTGGTAGCACCAGCCGAGCGCAAAGCCATTCATATTTTTGCGTGAATAGGTTTAGGGGAAAAACACTCACTTTCTTCTTATAGAAGTTCACCCTTGCATCCACACTTCCTGAAAGTTACAATTTTTCCTTTAAGGTATCAAGACATGTTTTTCAATCTATTCCAAGAACCGCGTAACTAACACCATTGTTTTGATACATGAGCTTTTATCTTTAGCCTTGCTCGAGAGAGGTAATTATTATCATTATCATTATAGTTATTGAAGACAAAAATGATCATCGAAGATATTTACACCAACAAGAGTTCACAATAACTCTTACTCACTAATTGATAACATCTTTATTAACAGTCTAGAATATAGTATCTGTAGTGGTAACATAGTCTCGGATCTAACAGACCACTTTTCTCAATTTTGTATACTAAGCTTTCCTACGAATCATGATCTCTGTGATCAGGCGAAATCTAAGCGATTAACTCGTGACTTTTCAAACTACTCAGAAACGAAGTTCCTTAGTGAGCTGTCTGAAATTGACTTAATGGGTGCAATTTGTAATAAGATAGACATAAACAAATCTTTTTCTACATTTCACAATAAACTAAACAAGCTCCTCAATAAGCACGCCCCACTAAGGCCAATTTCTAAACGTAGTTTAAGAAAAAATCACAAACCTTGGATAACAAAAGGCATCAGAAGATCAATTAAGATCAAGAATTCACTCTATTATTCTGGTGACAGTAAAACCTACAAAATTTATCGTAACAAAATACTGATGCTTACACGAAAAAGTAAAAGGAATTTTTTCCACAACTATTTCGAAGATAACCTAAATAACATTAAAAAGACTTGGGAAGGTATAAACAATCTTTTAGGTCGCAAACGTAAAGCTATCAAAAATATCACCTCGCTCAAACGTGTGGGATCTGATCAAATTTCATTCAATTCTTCTGAAATTCCTGACATTATGAATGAGTATTTTTCCTCTATTGGTCATAACCTAGCTTCCAAAATGCCAAACTCGCAAAAGAAATTTTTTGATTATCTTCCGAAATCACGTAATGCTGATTCTTTCTTTTTTAATCCAGTAACGCAAACTGAAATTGAGTCCGAAATTATGAACACTCCATTAAACAAAGCTCATGGATTGTATTCTTTCCCCATTCGCATCTTGCGATCAGCAAGACATATTCTTAGCCATCCCCTATCTGTGCTAATCAACAAGTCGGTCGAATATGGAATATATCCCACTAAATTAAAACTTGCTAAAGTTATCCCAGTTCACAAAGGTAATGATGAATCTGACCCGTCCAACTACAGACCCATATCACTACTTTCGGTCTTCAACCGAATCTTCGAAAAAATGATGTATACTCGCCTGAAATCATTTCTTGATAAGTTCAGTATTCTCTATGATTCACAGTATGGATTTCGCGAAAAGCGGTCCACTGAACATGCTATTTTGGAAATCACCAATCAAATCCAAACTAATATGGACAGAAAGTTATACACCTGCGGAATATTTATTGATCTTCAAAAAGCTTTTGACACAGTCGACCACTCAATACTTTTAAAGAAACTTGACCATTATGGTATACGCGGGATTGTCAATGATTGGTTTACTTCCTACCTTACTAGTCGTAAGCAAATAACTGGAATTACCCCCTCGAACATATCTAAGAAAGCGACAGTATTATCAGGGGTTCCCTAGGGATCAGTCTTAGGGCCTTTGCTCTTCCTTGTTTACATAAATGATATTTGTAACAGTTGCAACCAAATGAAGTTTTATCTATTCGCAGACGACACGAATCTTTTATATGCAGATAAAAACTTAAAATCCCTGGAATCTACAGTTAACGATGAGCTCTGTAAGCTTTACGACTGGCTAATAGCAAACAAATTATCTCTAAACATCAAAAAATCTAATTACGTTATTTTTCGACCAAGACAAAAAAAAGTCAAATATGAAGTTAATTTAAAAATATTCAATCATCATACTAACTCTTACACATCTTTGGAACGTAAAAGTTATGTTAAATACTTAGGCGTGCTTATTGATGAGAATCTCTCCTGGAAACATCATATTTTACATATAGCCTCTAAAATAAGCACATCGATTGGTATTATCGCTAGGTTAAGACATTTCGTACCACTTGATACTTTGCAACATATATACAGATCGCTGATTCAACCCTATTTATTATATGGTATAACTGCGTGGGGCCGAGCAGATAAAACTCACAGAAACAAAATCCTACGTCTACAGAAACGTGCCCTTCGCCTCATGTTTTTTTGTGATTATAAAACTCATGCAATACCCTGCTTCATTTCATCCAGTTTACTACCTCTAGATCTTCTTTACTTCAAGTCAGTTGCCGTCTTAATGTATGACGTCTCAAATAACACATCGCCACCTCAAATAAGTAATTTATTTAATTACCAACATAATATTCATTCACATAACACAAGATCATCAACAAGAGGCAACTTCTTTCTCGAATACTCTAGATTAGACAAGCAAAACATGTCTTTTTCTAGAAACGGTGTTAGAGTCTGGAATAACCTATCTAATGAAATTCGTCAAATGCCTAAAGTGAAATTTAAACGCAACATTCACAATATGCTCCTTCAGAAACTCTCGGAGGCGAATGAGTATATTGATCTATTGGATTTGAATATGTCTTGAAAACTAAACTCAGTTCATTCTACTAGCTTTCTATCTGCATTGTCCTTCCAGCTTCTCATGTAATCTGCCTTATTTCTCCTGAGAATCTTTGTTTTCTGTATTTACCTTATTCTAATGTATTGTACGATAATAATTAATTTCACTTAGTATTGTAATTGTAATTTTTCACTTTGTATTTAGTATTCAGCTTATTTTAATGTGTTGTGCGATAATAATTAATTCTTTTTAGTATTGTAATTGTATTGTAATTGTTCACTTTGCATTCAGTATTCAGCTTATTCTAATGTATTGTACGATAATAATTAACTCTACTTAGTATTTTAATTGTAATGTTAATTGTAATGTTACTGTAATTATTCTATTTAGTGTCAAGCCACTGCTCGCCTCGAATAGCTATAGCTAACTGCGAGCAGTGGTACATCAGATTTTGTATTTTTCTTTATTTCTCTTAATAAACTTGACTTGAAACTTGAACTTACACAACTTAAACAGCTGTGAAATAAAAGCCCGAACAAAATTCAGACGTGTTCAGACCTGAATTTTTTTAGGCTTAAATTCCACAGCTGCCTAAGTTATGTATATATCTGCAATGATCATATATGTCTTCATATCTTTCTCCGCAGTTCAAATATATGATCTTTCATATATTCATTTGCATTATCGTTATTAATAAAGACATTGTTATTGCTATTATTTTTTAACAGAAAAGGCCTCTCAGAAAGGAAATAGTTTGAAAGTCTCTTTTACTGCGTTTCAATTTTTGGTTTAATTGCATTTACATGTATATTTGTTGCAGCATTTCACAGCAAGATAATGCTACATCGTCATGTAGTAAAAAGATTATCAAACTGGAGGTGAAAGAGGTGAGTGGATATCATTCAATAACTGATTATAAAAAGTTATACACTTTGACAGCAAGCCACTTCTGCTCTTGTTCCTACTTCCCCTGTCACTGCTACTATTACTTATTTTAATAAATATGCATCTCATTTATTGCAGAATACCCCCAAGAAGGAAGTGTATGTGATCTCCGATGATGATGATGATGATGATGATGATGATGACGGTAGTGGTGCGGAGAGTCAACGCAAAGTCACCAGTCATCTTGCTCGTTCTCGTACCTTCGCTCAGTTATACAAGGAAGATCTCTCAGTTATACAAGGAAGATCTCTTAACTATCAAGGAAAACATTCCTGTTGAAGACAACACCACAAGTCATTCCATTTCTTGCAGCATCCCTGTACAATCTTCTAAAGAACATTTCACAGTTAAGAAGGAACATTGTCCTGTTCTAGAACAGCCAGTTAGAGGATATACAGCAGAACGGCTTATTGACATAATTGTTGGAAATCAAGTGAGAACTGCAAGTATCCGCCAACGTGTTCCTCATGCAGTGCGTAAGCATGCGGCTTATGTTGTTGATAAAGTTGCACTTGGATATAGCGACATTCTAAGCTACGGAGACGATAATGGCAGTTGGGGTGGTCACAACAAGCCTCGCAGAAAGTACAAGATTGAAGCTTCAGAGCAATTAGGAATTACAAGCATGAGAAGATACAATTCGAATGATAAAGGTACAGCGGATCCTGAAGGTGTCTACATGCCCTACCAAAATTATTTCCAACATGCGCATACACCAGAGTTCAGAAAGGTTATCGCGACAGTAAATGACTGGGATGGAAACATGCTGCCTCTAGCTGTCGTGCAGTACTTTTTCGAAGGTGGTATCGAAGTACCAATCAAGTTAGCCAAGCACGGAAACGATCAGCGTGTTGATGCCGAGCCATATATGAGAACCTCTCGCCCTGTACTAAAAAAAAATCCAAGAAAAATGCACGACCACATCATGCAAGAAAGCTGTGGATGAATGCTATGAAGAAGGCGGAGGGAATCTTGGCTGTACGTCAGTGGCAGATGTTCCACGAAATAGAAAGCAGGCATACAATCTCAATATGTGCAAGCGTGAAGGTCACATTGCACAACGACATGAGTTCTATGATATTCTGGAGCTGCTGAACAAGGGAACTTTTGTTCGAGATTTTGGCTTTGCTAAATCCTCAATTTCAAAGCGCACTCAGCCACTTCTTCCAAGCAACCAACTTCCAGTTAAGTGAACTCTCACGTGTTTGCATATCTCAGACGTATAGTTCCGTTCTTGGCATTGACGCAACCTTCAATTGTGGCCCTTTTTTCGTGACTTTAACGTCTTACCAGCACAAGATGTTCGTCAGCAGGACTTCTGGAAAGCATCCAGTCATGTTGGACCCTCAATCATACATATGACAAAAGAGTTTGAGGACTACCACTACTTGGCAAGCCAACTGAAGAAAACCTGTAAGGGATTTGATTCTCTTCCGGTTTACGGCACTGATGGCGAGATCAATCTTGTCAATGCATTTATTTGCGAGCTCCCGGAGTCAGTGTAATTAAGTGCAAGATCCACTTGGCCGACAACATCGAGAGTAAACTGTCCAAATTATCCTTTGGAAAGAAAGAGAGACTAATTATACTGTCCTCCATTTTTGGGAGACGAAGTGGGGATATGAGGGATAAATGCCTCGCTGATGCAGTTAGTGCCGACGAATTTGACCAGATGTTGGAAGAAGTAAAATCCCAGTGGTGCAAAGTGGAATCAACCCAACACAGTGCACGAACCCAAATTTCATTCTTGGTTCAAGCAGCATCTTGGTCAGGTGATGAAGGAAAATATCATTGCACCCATCCGAAAGATTGCTGGTCTTGGTTCACCCCCTGAGTTTTATACTCAAAATGTCGCAGAATGCTGTAATAGCATAATCAAAGGGGATGCAGGCACCAAGATGGAATGGTCTGATTTCTGTGTTTCCGTCCAAGAAACTGCAGAGCAACAGGAACGAGAAGTAAAGAAAGCTGTCCACCAGATGGGTGAGTACCGCCTTGCGCCTAAGTTTAAACACCTTAAAGTAAGGGCGGACAAGTGGCTGAAGATGACAAACGCCCAAAGAGAAGGACATACCGTAAATGCTCGAATAAGCGCCCAGCTTCCAATAAGCGCCCCGCTTCAAATTAGCGCCCCCCCTAGGACTCAAATTTTGAAATAAGCGCCCCCCTTCCAATAAGCGCCCCCCCCCCTCGAGAAAAGACGGGTTTTGCTAAGCGTCCTCTCAAATAAGCGCCCCCCCCCCACCCTTCCCCTGATAAAAGATGAACTTCGGTACTCAGTTCGATACACAGTATTTTTAATTTTTTACATCGGTAACGGACATTCGTTATAACTCAAAATCAATGTTCTTCAGAGGTTTGCTTCTCATTTGCTTGATTTCAATATCCATGTGGGCACATAGGAGCTTTACTTTATCAAGTTCCTCGTTAAACTTTGCTCCCAGTCGCCAGCTTCTTGTTACTGCTTTAAAAGTTCCTGGAACAACTAGGCCGTTTTCAAGTTTTCTTTTTCCAGTTACTTTTACCTCCACCGCATTATCCTCATGAGCTCGTAAAAATGTAAACACGAGGAAGGAAAGTTCAATGGGCACATGTCCAACCAGCTTGCCACTGTCTTGAATAAATGTTCCAATCGCATATTCATCGTGCTCTTTAGCCTCCTTTCGATCGTCTTTCCGACACACTAGCCGTTCTCCAAGCTGTGGTGACCATTCAGCTTTATAAACATGGTGTCCTCTTATCACAGACGCAAATTATATTTCGTAAACCATTTGCCAAGTAAAGGTATAGCTTGAACGCGCCATGTTGTAAACAGCAGATGAATGTCACACACGTGTTTGGTAGCACGTGATACAATGTGATCTTCTCATGGGAGGTCTTTTCCGGCCTTCTCGCATTACAGCATGCTTACCTTTGACTAATTCCAGCATTTCTCACATTAACATCATGGACGAAAGTATAACTCTAGCATCTACATCGCACGCAGGATTGAAGAACTCTTCTTATTCTAACGAATTTAAACTTAAGGCTGTTCAATTTGCCGAAGAGTGTAACAGTAACCGAAAAGCCGCAGCAAAGTTTGGTGTCGACCGCAAGAGAGTAAGAGAATGGCGACAAAAGAAAAGCAAATTGGAAGATACTAGCAGCAAGAGAAAGCGGCTTGAAGGAGGCGGACGAAAGCCATTCGATGAAGACCTAGAAGAAGCATTATTACAGTGGGTACATGAGCGCCATTCCAATGGCCTTTGTGTTTCCAGAAAAATGATCGCAAGCAAAGCAAAATTTTTCGATAACGAGAAATGCAAAGAGAAGGAAATGCCACCATCGTTTCTTGCCAGTTCCGGTTGGTTACAGTGGTTCATGTCAAGACATGGTTTGGCAATCAGACGCAAAACCACTGAATCACAAAAGGACCCCGAGAAACTGATAGACAAACTCATAGCGTATGTTTTGCAGATTCGCCGGCAACGTAAAAAAATCGCTTACCAAGACAGGGATATCATTGCAATGGATGAGACAGCAGTATGGCAGGATATGGTATCCAATACCACGGTCGACAACATTGGCGAAAGCACAATTCGATTGAAAACAACTGGCCATGAAAAAACGAAGGTTTCAGTGTGTTTGACTGCAAAGGGAGACGGTACCAAACTAAAGCCGTTCATCGTTTTTCCAGGTGCCAAGAGAGAGTCGAAAGCACTGAATGAGGAATTCAGAACAAAGTGTGTCGTAGCGTCCTCGATTAATGGATGGATGAATGAAGAACTAACCGTTTCTTGGGTTAAAAGTGTCTTGGGCCAGTTTTCGTTCACCAGACGGATGCTGGCTTGGGATTCTTTTAGATGCCACGTCTTAGACAGCGTTAAACAAGAGCTCAATCGCGCAAAGATAGATCCTGTAATTATACCTGGGGGGTGTACGAAATATATCCAAGCGCCTGATGTATCGTGGAACAAACCATTCAAAGCCAAAGTGACTGAGAGATATGACGAGTGGATGGCAAATGGTCAACACACGTTTACTGCAGCAGGGAACATGCGAGCTCCTCCTAGGCGAGAGATTGTCCAGTGGATCATTGAAGCATGGAATGATCTGGATAAGGACATTATTGTTAACTCCTTCAAGTGCTGTGCGCTGACACTTGCTGTCGACGGTTCTCAAGATGAGCTGATACACTGCTTAAAGCCGAGTCAACCTTGTCATTCTGGCCTGGCACAACTGAAGGCAGTTCAGCAGCAACTTCAGCAAACACTGGAGAATGATCCTTTTCAGGATATCACGCTATCAGATGTTGAAGATGCTGCTCCTGTGTCAACATTGCTTGATGACAGCGATACAGAAATTGAGATTGATTAAGGATCAAATGGTTAGCGAAAGACGCCATATAGCATAAACAATGTCAGTACTATTTTCATTGTGTGTTAAATTGAAGACAACCGCTGAACATTAACGGCAGGCTTTCTTTATATATACAAAACATTTCACGATGTTAAACGCATTGTACAATACACATGCCCTTTTAACGGGCACCAGGAAATCGCTTGGAGAACATTTCAAGTTTCACAAAATGTTAATGTTGCTTTCTAGAATGTTAACGTTTTCAAAATTTTCATACTTATGTTACAGTTAAGGTCACAAGAAATAAAAATACCAGTGTCATTTTCACGTCAAAAATCCGAAAATGAAATAAGCGCCCCCCTTCGAATTAGCGCCCCCCTCTCGCCTCCAAAAATTAAATAAGCGCCCCGGGCACTTATTCGAGCATTTACGGTATACATCGTTGTTTCTCTAACCCTTTGGATAGACTAGGACAATCTGATGATATTGAAGAAGAGTCAATTTGTGAGGAAGGTGAAAGTAAACTCAGTGTAAGGTACGAGGACAGTGGTATCACAACTGTATCCCGCAGCAATCTGAAACAGATGTGGAGCTCTGCCACCAAGATTCTTACCCTTGATGGAGGAATCATGAAAGTCCCATGGGATGATACAAGTTCGCAGAAACTTGTCTTTGATGGCTCAGATAAAGCACCTTGTCACGTCCAGGTGTCGGGAGCTGCCATAAAATGTGCCTGTCCAAAATACAAGTCCGCAATGATATGCTCACATTCCCTCGCAGTTGCAGAGCATGAGCTTTGCTTGCCACAGTTCTTAGCTTTAATAAGAAAAAGAAAAAAGCTGCCAGACCCTTACCTTCTTGTTGGGGAAAACTTACCAAGGTCAGCAGGTAAAAAAG
>OZ026603.1:15692097-15699597 GCA_964020085.1 Micromussa lordhowensis
AGTGCCATTACCCAAACGATGACTGTTTCATTTTTTGTCAGAGGTGCGGCTTCAGGAGGGAAGTGGTTATCCAACCTTAGAAGCCTATCGGCATTGATATTAGCAAAATCAATAAACGAGTCAAGGAACTTAACGCTGTTAGAGAACGGAAACCGTACGAGCGGCAGAAAACTGCTCTGGAGGTTTCTTGCCTGCCTTCCTTTTGCCAAAACTATAAATTTATACCTCCTGGGATAAATCAGGTATTTTATTTAACCATACCTTCGGAAAAACTCTCAGAGGCAACGCCCTTAACACGTTTAGCATCCGTCGCTGTGAGAATTTGGATATCTGCCCGGTATACAATTTCGAGCGGTACTTGTCTATTTGTAAACTCTTAAAGGTCGACCTTCGTTCGGGGTACCTTTTTCGTTCAACTAAAGGGAATAGTGTGACAAACGAGCCTTTTGTAGGTTCTGCCGATTATAATCGGCTCAAATTTTATCTGGGGGCCCTAACCCTAACCCCCCATAGCTTGCGTGCGGGCTGCTCAATCACACTCTCCCTTTTGGGGGTTCCCGAAGGGGCAATTCTGAAGCATATTGGCTGGCGTAGCGCTAGTATGCTACACCATTACACCGACCTTAGGGAAGTGACCAGGCCTGACTCAACTGGGGCAGTCCTAGCTTTTTACGTCTCACCTAGTTTAAAATCATAACAGACTTTTTTCTGTTTTTCGTTTAATGCTACTTATCCGCATGCGGTTATTTTTTGTCATAGAGTGATTCAATTTGCAAGTTAATCGTTTTCTTTTGGTAGCATACTTTATATCATGCGGCCCCTTTTCCGTGTACATCATTTGTAGGTTTTTCTTTGTCTCATTAAACCATATATTTGTATATTGCTCGTCTCAATTTTTGTCATATTTACCCTGTTTCTGAGTTTTGAGAGGAAAACCTGCATTTGCGCGTTTCCACTCTGGTTTTTTCCTAGTGAACCCTGTTTCCTGTTAGTTGCCAGGGGAACGTTAGCCAAAGGGCTGGCCTATCCCACATCTTAACATCCTTGAGGCATTGTTAGTGGGAAGCCCTGGTGAGAATATATTACTATTCTCACCAGGGATTCCCTTAAACAATGGTGAAATTCAGCATGCTACGTAACTCCAAACCCCAGGAATTTTAGCATTAGAATGGTTATGCAACCTTTGACACGTTTTTTGGCTATATAATCTTATTCTGGTGCGGTCAGTCCTTTATAACCTCAAAAGTCCTTTCCACGGCGTTTGGGGAGGATTAGCTAAGTGCGCCCCTCCCTCCTCCCTGCAGCGATGATAGCACCTACGCTCCTGGTAGCTTCCTACTCACTTCCGCCTAAGGCTGGCCTATCCCACATCTTAACATCCTTGAGGCATTGTTAGTGGGAAGCCCTGGTGAGAATATATTAGAATGTTTGTACCTATGCTTTATTGCTTATTGTGTTTTCGGTATAATTGAGTTG
The DNA here is from genome assembly GCA_964020085.1 of Micromussa lordhowensis. Lineage (NCBI taxonomy): Eukaryota > Metazoa > Cnidaria > Anthozoa > Scleractinia > Lobophylliidae > Micromussa > Micromussa lordhowensis. Next base: position 15,693,574 of record OZ026603.1, read on the forward strand.
AAAGTTTTTATGCATTCACAACGAATTCGAGAAACTGGAATTCATCAAGTCTCAAGATTGTTTCGTTACCAAATCGATAAAATAACGACGTTTCGTTGTTACTGTTTGGCCTGGGGACCAGTAATTATCAATTTCTTGAGGTGGCCTGCACATTTTTTCCTCTATTTGTAGAGCTGAGCTTGTCCCTCGGTGCGGATATTTGATATACCATATGATATCTCACAACCCTTTTCAGCGCTAGTCTAGCACTATGGTCTTAAAGATTTCAAACCTTTTGTGCGTGAGAGAGATTACTGAAACATTTGATTATCCCTTAATATAACAACCGGTCCCTAAAAGTACTTCTGTAATGGATCTTGGAGTTTACACAGCAGTAAGATTTCCGGTGATTCTGAGTGTACAAAACCTTAAAAGAGAATAATAATGAAAGGAAGTTGTGGTTTACATTCTATTCAACTGTTACTTGCTGTAGAGAACGAGTATTGCCATTTATACTGGCAACCGTTGAAACTGAGAACGGGAAGAGCACTATTCAGAAAGTTGTTCCCATTAACTCTCTTCCGATGTTAAAATGATTTTACTTAGGTTACTAAATTGGAAAAAAGAAAACGTTTTCTATTTGAGTACCGTTACGTAAAAACAAATATTTGCAAAGCTATCCAGAATGAATGCAAAGATGCTTAATAAACTCACCTTAGTACTCAGGCGAACGCTGTGGACCTAGATTATCCATCCCAGTTGATCTGCCGTTATTTGTAGACAAAGCATATGTTTCAGTAATCAAAACAGTCTGTTTTATCACTTTCAGTACTTTCTGTGGTTCTCGTCGTCTTGTTTTGGGGGTGTTTCGGTGGTTTCGTTTCCGTTGTTCCGGTATATTCGGTGGTTCCGGTGGTTTTGTTCCGGCGGTTTCGTTTCGGTGTCTCGGGTTTTAGTACATGCCAACGTTGGTTTGTGTTATGTTCATATTTTTTGGGTTACTATGGGGGACCGCCACTTCCTTTGTCTATGCAAGCGGGGAGCGAGGTGAAGAAAAAAACATTATTATATACATACTGAGATTTACTCACAGTTTTCTTCATAAGAAAACCCGCTTAAAAAATTGTGACAGCCAATCACAGCAGCGAAATGGGTTTCTCACACGTGCGTAAAGCGTTTCGTTTAATCAGGAGAGACTTGTCAAAACATACCACTGACTTCAACAAGTTCAAGTTCATTGCGTGCATATCTCGACCGTAGTGAGAAAACTTCATACCAAAAGTACAAAAATACATGTACTTTTAACAATGGCTCAAGGATCCACGAGATTTGAGCATTTGGAAGTCAATTGATGACTATATTATCGAGCAACAAAACAAAAATACAAGAGCTAAGACGACGAGAGATGTGAAGCTACTCATTGAATTTCTGAGAGAAAAATAAGGCCAAAGAAATCCTGAAGACATCGAAGCCGAAGAATTGAACAAATATCTCTGCGAATTTATCCTTAGTGTGAAGTGAAAAGACGGCAAAGACTTTGAGCCTTCAAGCCTTAGAGGTCTGGCCCCAGTTGTTCAAAGGCTGGATAACGCTATCCACCGGATAAATCACTATCCAGTGGATAAGTGTTAACAAAACAAACCACGCTATCCCCTGGATAGTGATTTATCCGGTGGATAGCGTTATCCACCTTTCGAACAACCGGGGCCAGTTTTCAAGTTTTAATCGATGTTTGAAAGAATGCAAATATCCCGTTAGTCTCATCGAAGACGTTGCTTTTGAACACGCAAGAAAATGTCTCGAAGCTAAAAACAAGCAACTTAAAAAGGATGGCAAAGGTAATAGACCAAATGCAGCAGAAGCCTTAAAGTGCCACTATGATCAAATTCTCGATACCCATTTTTTTACATTTTCGTACACAACAGGTCTTTCCTAGATATCTTGCCAAATTTCAATCTATTACGAACATTAGAACTCGCGTTTTTTGGACCTTTATTTCCGAGAATTTACGGCCGCCATTAATTTCCCTTGTTCCAAGTCTTGGTGAGAGTTGGAGAAAATGACGTCATTTTCTCAAAAATACCACACGGGTTGAAATTATGATAACAATTAGCACAGCAATTCGCATAAAGAATAACAAAAACTTTGGCTCATATATTCGTGCAATTTTCGACATTAGTTGTTATTATAATTTTAACCCGTGTGGTATTTTTGAGAAAATGACGTCATTTTCTCCAATTCTCAGCCAAGACTTGGAACAAGGGAAATTAATGGCGGCCGTAAATTCTCGGAAATAAAGGTCCAAAAACCGCGAGTTCTGATGTTCGTAATAGATTGAAATTTGGCAAGATATCTAGGAAAGACCTATTGTGTTCGAAGATGTAAAGAACTGGATATCGAAAATTTCATCATAGTGGCACTTTAAGCGATGATGAGATCAATATTCTCTACGAAAAAAATCTAAATGGAGAAGCATTGATAAACACACTTTGGCTCTTCAATTCACTGCATTTTGGTCTACGAGGGTGTGGAGAGCATCCCCAAATGTGCTGGGGAGACGTTCAACTCATGAAAGATACAGATGGAACTGAATATTTACATTTTTCTGAAAGACAAACTAAAACCAGAAGTGGAGCTGATCCACGCAATGTCCGACCGATCAAACCTAAAGCTTTCCCGACTCCAGATTTACCGCGCGAACGAGATCCTGTTGTTGTTTACAAGATCTATTCTGAAAAGAGACCAGAGTGATGCACCCTTTTATCTGGGTGTTAATCATACTACAAAAAACTCAGATAAAAGTTGGCTTAAAGCCAGTGCAATGGGAGTTAACAAACTTAACAGTCTGATGAAAACAATGGCTGAGAAGGCCGGTCTTGACAACTCTCACCTTACGAACCACAGCGCTCGAAAACGCATGATTCAAACATTGAATGATAAGGATATTCCTCCTAGTCACATAATGCAGTTATCAGGACACGAAAATGTGCAGAGTATTAACAACTACAGTCATATTTCAAAAGAACAATAGAAAAGTATGTCAAGAACATTGAGTGGCTCGACTTCAATGGTTCAAAGTGAAACTCACCCGCTTGTCGAAACAACAAAACAACAAAGTTCAACGCCGGCAGCAGCAGGGCTATTCAAGGGTGCTGTGTTTTACGGAGGAAGTTTCACCATAAACATCAACTTGTCCTCGTCTTCAACAGAAGGACATACACAACAAACTTATAAACGAATAAAATGCATATTTGACTCTTCAGATGACGTCGACAGTCCACCTCTGACATAGAAAAGAGTCGTGGCGGTTAGTGGTTGGCAAAAAGCCGACTTCGTTCTGTTTTCATGGCTTCTATGTGCGATTCCAAATATGTAAAAAGTCTCGATCCTGTTGCAAGATCGCGATATTCTAAATTAAGCTACAACAAAGGTGCAAGTAGCCTTCCCGACCCATATAATTTGAAAGGATGGACAAATAATCCCAGTTCTTGGCCAGATTTTACGTTTGGGGATCTGTACACGTACTTAATCGAAACGCCGGGTATTTACACGAAGGAGAGTCTAAAGGCCTTCAAGTTGCTTGAAGCGTATCAGTTTGTGATCAGTGGCCACGTTAAACCATTGTGGTGTCATTCAGTTGGAGACAATATCCCTTACTGCTTCATTAAAGGGAAAGTAATTCCGTCCCAGAGAATTAACGATCAGCCGCACGATGCGTGGGTTTGCCTTCATAAAAAGGAGGCCAGTGTCTACGCAGCACATTGCACATGTATGGCCAGGTAAGAATTGGTTACTTACAGTTCATTTAGAAATGATATGAACTCAGAAAAAATCCGAGTTGATGTCATTTCTAGATTTAATATTCTTTGTTATACTCACTGTTCATTTAATAATAAGAAGAATCTGAATAAAAATAAATGATCGCAGAGTGATACAGACAAGGGGCATTCTAGGAAAAAAATTCCTTTTTCTCGATCGCAGGCTTGGAGAAGTTTGCAGTCTTGTTGCTGCTATCCTGTTTAAAATAGAAGTTGCTGTGAAGCTAGGTCTTACTAAGACTTCCAGCACTAGTGAAGAATGCAAGTGGAACAAAACGTTCAGAGAAAAGGTTAGTTAGTTGCCTGTCATACAAAATGTTCTTGTAGGCAGTAATAAGGGTTCATATGGTAATTAAGTTGAGATAATTTATGAATTTATTATGCTTATTTATCACCTTTCACAATGTTTCAATCAGATTAATCCCAGATCAGTTGCTGAATTACCAACCTTGTTAAGAGGAATAGGAATAGGAGATGTACCTTCAGTCTCTTACACCCCATCACCACCCCTCCCTGACCTGTCTGTGTTAAAAAGCCTAAAGGAAGTATGTCCAAGAGGAGCTTTCTTCATCAGTTTAATCCCCAAACTTGACCCTGAGGAGACAGACAGTGCATCAGTAGATGAAGATGAGAGTAACCTACCTCAGCCATTGACAGCTCTTTACTCCGAAGAATATGCTACACTTACCAAACATCAACTAAAAGAAAACTGCAGCCAGCTTGGTAAAGAATTGCAAGTCACTCCAGAGCAATGCAAAGAATTGGAGAAAGTTACCAGGAATCAGTCTATCTGCCCCCTATGGTTTGAGCACCGCAAAGGAAGAATCACAGCAAGCAAAGCACACAGTGTACTAAGGAGGAAAGAGAGTACACCTCCTGACAACTTAAGTAAATTATGGGCTACAAAGCCTATGACCTTTGTAAAATTAAGCCCATTCGATGGGGTATTGACAATGAGGAGAAGGCCCGAGTAAGATATATAGAAGAGAAAAAACTAAGTCATCATAATTTTGAATGCACGTTGTCTGGCTTTGTTATAGATCTTGACAGGCCATATTTGGGAGCATCAGCTGATGGAATTGCAAATGCTGCCCCCCCCCCCCCCCCAAGAGTTGTTGAAATAAAATGCCCTTTTAAACATAAAGATGTGCTACCAATGGAAGCAGCTAAAAGTGATCCTGATTTTTGTCTAGATGACAAAGGCCATTTAAAAGAGACACATGCATACTACACCCAAATACAATTACAGAAACATGTGAATAGGATGGAAGTGGGGGACTTTTGTGTCTACACCAACAAAGATTTGCACATTGTGGACGGAATCTGTTTAAACAAACATTTCATAGAACATTCCCTTACCAAACTAGACAGTTTCTTTAAAAATGTATTACTTCCAGAGATCCTTACAAGGAAGTTGGAAATTTCAGAGATGGGAGATGAAACCTGTGAGTAAGATGAGGAGCAGTTGTATTGTATCTGTAACCACCCAGAAAATATGGAAAAATGATCGCTTGTGACAATTCAACATGTGACATTGTGTGGTTTCACTATGCCTGCGTTAAAATCCGTAGGAAACCAAAAGGAAAGTGGTATTGTCCACATTGTAAAAATGAGAATTAGAAAGTTTATCACTCTTCTTACACTCCTTCATGTACCCTCCTAGCCTTACTAGTATTTTGTGATCAATGAATAGTCAGACTTGCATGATCATCAGTAAATACCAGTTAATTAGTGTTGGATATTTTGGTAACCACGTTAAAGGAAAACAAAATTTTATTATTTTATTGTCATTAATGACACATTATTTTTAAGTATAAAAATGTAAAGTTACATGCAGTGCTTTTTAATTAGTTTGTGATGCAATCCTTATGAATGCTACAATATCAAAGTTATAAAATCCATTTTGATAGTAAACGTTATAATGCATTGATGCTGAAGGCATCAGAATACATGTACATTTATTTTATTAAACAAGGTTGTCAATTTGAAACAGCAGCACAGATCATTACTATGTTGTCAATAATTATGAGGAACAATTAAGGGAAAGTGGTAATATTCCAGCAAGTATTTTGAAATTCTTGAGACGTTCCATCATTCTTTCGACATGAATCCGCACCCTTGCTAATCTTCTAGACTCCTCTACATTTTTCATGCTTAACTGTTTGACTCCTTTTGTAAAACTGGGAATAGCAAGTGTTGCTCCCCTGGAGACCAATTCCTCTTGGAT
>OZ026603.1:15704597-15707097 GCA_964020085.1 Micromussa lordhowensis
CGGCGTTCGTCCAAAAGCTTTGGATGTGCGATTAAACTATTGACGTTTTTCAAATTTAGCGATGATCTACCCTTTATTTGGTGTACATTTTTTTCTTGGGACATGTGTATTCATGATATTTTTTTTCTCTGTGTAACATCCTTTTTTTGGCTCACTAAAAGTGCTTCTTGTTTTTCGGTAGTGGCACAAGTACGCCTATATATTTATGCTTGCAGGATATATATTTTTAAAATCATCCACAGCCTCTAAAGTCAAATTGAGTTACAATCAATCATGCAAATGTGTCACGCACTGGTTGGCTTCGTACAATGGCAACAACGAAACAAGGGAAGACTGCCACCTTCAAAATAAAATTATTAAAACGAATCCGGATCGCAAAAAGGCCAACTAAATCATTTAAAAGAAATATATAGTATAAATTTAGCGTCGGTAAAAGACCTTGAGGATAGATGATAAACTGCTCCAGTTTTCACAAAAGTTTATTCTGAAAAGGTCGCACTAAATGCCACAGATACATTGCAACATTTAAAATTGTACTAACCTATGCCGTATTTCAACTGGATAAATGTTTAGTAAGCATTCCAGGCTTATTGTTCAAATGTCAATCAGAGTGAATTAATTGGTCACGGAATCATTGTTAGTTTGTATTCGGTACTATAACGGATATTGTCAAGTTTCTTGAAGTTTCAGTGTTGACGACCTTTGAAGAGTTCGTCAGATTTTGGTCTTTTGGAGGATTATGCTTCCGGGAACTCCGAGGTCACCGAGGGTTTTAAAATGCTCTGTTGGCAGTAAACTTAACACTGATTGTGGACGGTCGGCTAGATATCCACTACTAAAAGAATTCATCCCAATCGCCTCCTGTAACAGGGACATCACTCTACACTTAAAATGTGTTAAGTTGGCAAGCTCCTCAGTATTGTCCGAAAGCGAGCTCATTCTTTTGAGAGCAGGGTTTTTCAATGTTGATGCCCAGGCTAAGACAGTTTGCCCGAAGCATTGGGATCTTCTTGGACTTTCCTGGCGACCTTCGCGCGTATGTCACCATCCCCTTCACAAAAAGAGAAAAGCTAAAAAATGTGACCGGGGCATCTCTAAACAAATGTCGCTGGAAATTTACGAGAGGTGGAAAACTTTTGTTCCCATTGGTTCAGGTAAGCTATAATAAATTACTTGCAGCATTGAGCTCTGTTTTGTACATGCCATACATGTGGCGACGTTACTTTGTTTGACCAAATGTATATAAACTAATATCGACATCGTTAGCAGACCGCCGTACCGCACCCGAAGACTTGCATTTTTTAACATTTGTTCATCGGATACTGTAGATTATCTGTTATCTTTAAGTACGCTAGTGTCGTGAAACATACTGTATTGTTGAAGAAACTGATCGATGCGATAACATGGAAGCTTGCACATTGTTATGGGATAAACACCAGAAAACTTGCTATACCATCTGCCAATTCCTGAATGACCTCAGTTGCATTTTAGTTAAAACCAACTTCTGAGCATCAAAAAACAGTTAACATTTGAAAATACTGAAAATATTTTTAGCCAGACATCGGCGGTTTTTATTTATTCAGAACTTGTGAGTAATTTGTTACGCCTCCTACTTTTATTCCAGCGCAACTCAATTTAACTCATGAGGAAGAAGTTCAATTAAAACTGAGTTCTTTTTTACTTCCATTTGTTTAACGTAAAGGACTATCGACACAACAAATGGTGTACAGTGTAATTATTTGTTTTCCTGCTCTTGAGAATTATCTTGCATACACAAGCAAAGGAAATAAAGTTAATTGAATTATTTTGTTTATGAATCCAAACGATCTGAAAATTCAATATTATCACTGGTTGAAGGTGCTTTACGATTGTTTTGGCATTTAGAGTCTAGAAGAGAGAAATTATAATTTATTGGGTCTCGGGAATCACAGAAAAAACTTTTCGGGCATTTTAAGCTGAAAATGTATAAGGATCGACACAAACTACATGTATGTTTCAAATGCGGAAGTATGTGACTAGTAACGCAACCGTCGAAGGTCATTGGTATATGTCACCTAGAGGAAACGGAAGAAATCAAAGGCTCTCTGAGCAGCTCATGGATGAATAGCCCAATGCCAAGTTTACTTTTGGGCAAAATGAGTCTTTAAGCGAAACTATTGGTATGAAAATATATGTCACCTGCACGGTCATTCGCATGAAAATCAAGTGATTTTCATGGGAAACGTTTGGCACAAGCACTCGTTCTGCAAATAGAAACTCAGACGGTGGAAGTCAAAGTCTACATATGCGCCAAGCGGCCCATCAGGCCAGCACTGATAAAAAATAATCTAACAAAAAACAATTTACCATCTTCTCGTGGTCTGTTTACAATGTCCGATTAAAAGGTTTAGATATCAAGAGGGTCGTACAGGGAAGTCTCTGGCACGGTTCACGAACCTAAAATACAGAGGATCACGGTTCACGGATAAAAACTTTCGTTTTCCCGAATTACGAAAATAAG
>OZ026603.1:15712097-15716097 GCA_964020085.1 Micromussa lordhowensis
TGTTCAAATCATTAACGTAAAGGATGAAGAATAAGGGACCAAGAATTGAGCCTTGAGGCACCCCACATGAAATTCCCTGTGGAGAAGACCGAACATTGTTAAATTCGACAAATTGTGCCCTCTCAGAGAAATAACTTTTTACCCATTCTAGTGCTAGACCACGGATCCCATAATGTTCGAGTTTGTCAAAGAGAATGGCATGATTTACCGTATCAAATGCTTTCGAGAGATCTAAGAACACTCCAATGGCATATTCTCTTCTATCGAAAGCAGAAGAAATTCTGTCACATAAGTCGATAAGCGCGAGGCTAGGAGAACGATTTTTCCTGAAACCATATTGATTGTCACAGAGAACATTGAAGTTATTAAGATAATTTATAATACGGTTATAAATTATTCGTTCCAAAATCTTCGAAAAGCAAGGTAGAACTGAAATAGGTCTGTAGTTGCTGAAGAGAGCTTTGTCGCCTGATTTAAAAATAGGAACCACACGAGCAATTTTCAATTCATTTGGGACGATACCGTGAATGATAGAGAGATTTACAATATGTGTTAATGGAGTGGAAATACTGTTAATTGATTGTTTTATAATAGACATGGGAATGTTGTCATACCCAGCTGATTTTCCCGCCGGGAACTTACATGTGGTGTCTATAATCTCCTCCTGAGTTGCTAAGCCTAGGAACATAGACTGAGAAAAATCACCTGAAAGAAAATCCTTATGGGAGGTGGCAGATTGAATCCGTTTGGCAAGATTCGGTCCAATATTACTGAAATAATGACAAAATCGATTTGCGATCTCCATTGGGTCAGATATTTCTTGGTCACCAGCCTTGAAAACTGAATTAGGTTTAGGTCTTAATTTCTTGTTGTTTAATACTTCATTAAGAAGGCGCCAAGTGGCTCTCATATTAAATTTTGATTCGTTTAGCTTCTTATCATAATATAAACGTTTCGCGATTCTCAAAGAGTGGTTCAATTTATTCTTGTATGCTTTATATTTCTCTTCCTTCTGAGATGAGAGATTTGAAAGATACTGCTTGTACAGTTTGTTTTTCTTCTTAATAGATTTGAGTAGGCCTTGGGATATCCACGGCTTCCTCAGTTGAGGGTGACGTTTTAGTTTCTTTAGGGGAAAATGTTTTTCGTAAGCTTGAGTGTATCGCTCGAGAAATTTATTGTAACAGATTTTAGGATCATTATACCCATCTAAATTAGACCAGTTTATACAATCTACTTCGTCCAGGAAATTAAGGATATTTTGCTCGCATTTGTCACGAACAAATAAAATTTCTTGGCGTTGATTAGTACGAGTATAATCAGAAGAGATGGAAAATATTGGTAGGTGATCTGAAATGTCAGTTATTAAGAGTCCAGACCTCAAGTAACTGTGTTCGACATGATTGGAAAAAATGTTATCAATCAGAGTAGCAGTGTGAGAAGTAATTCTGGAAGGTAACGTGATTAAAGGAAAAAACAAATGTGAATACAGACCATCTAAGAATTCCCCAGTGGCGTTGTGATTTTCATTGTTCAGCAGATTCAAATTGAAGTCTCCCATTAAATAGCACGTTTTGTTTTCCCGAGATATTTTTTCTAATACGTCGTTCATCCTTGTCACGAAATCATTTACATTTTGATTTGGAGGGCGATAAATTAACCCAACAATAACGTTTCTCTCATGGGGACGAATGATTTCTATGAACAATGATTCCATCACCTCATCTTCATCAGCATAGATGTCTGTGCGAATTCTGTAATCAAGGTTGTCCGATAGATACAAACCAACACCTCCACCCGATCTGGCACGACGGTTTTTGTAAACAAAATTATAACCATCAATTTCATTTTGTGAAGATCAATATTTAATGACGGCGTCAGGGGAAAGGTTGTTTCATAAGCCGTAAGGTTTTCCCACCTGCCTAAAGATTTCGCCTTATGTAGTAGACGCTTGGGTATTGCCGAGATAACCTGTAGGTAGCTTAGGAAGTTACATTTGATTTTAAATCTGTCCTGAAATGATGTAAATGTTAGGAACTTCCCATCATTGTTCAAGATGTCTTGAATTAAGATAACGCCCTTTTGTTTCCATTTTTGTAAGAAAAAACTATTCCCATCAATCAGAATATCTTTATTGTTAAAGAGAATCAAATCTTGACCATTATCGTGTTGGTATAAATTCCTAATTTCCAGAAAATTTGCTAATATTTTCCTGTAAAAAATTGGAATTCCAGATTTCTCTAAAAACTTAAAATCGTAATTACATCGAAGAAGGAAGTTTAGTCCACCATACTTCTTAAAAAAATAAGAAGGAACAGATTTCCAGGATTCTGTTGTAGTTTCGTCAAGTATCAGTAGCCTTGAGATCCAGGTTAACCGCAAAGATTTAAATAGAATATCTGGATCAGGGGCTCGCAGTCCCCCATTTATATAGTCTTGACACATAATATTTCTCTTGACCTTGTCTGGTTTCTTGTTCCAAATAAAACTAAAAATAGACTTCTTAATTCTGGAAGTGTCATTGGGGCTGATGTCGAGCATGGATGCTGAATAAACAATTTGTGAAATTCCCAGGGTTTTGGTAATAAGGCACTTACCGAAGAGGGACAGTTTGCGCCCTCTCCATAAATCTAGTTTGATGTTCAGATTATCAATTTTTCTAGCCACATTTTTCTTATCATTGTCTTGCTCATTGTAAGAAGTAAAAATTCCAAGAGCTCGCACGGGCTCATTCGTCCAATTTAGTCCTAAGGGTTTGCCTACCTTATGTCTCCACGATCCAAGCCAAATTGCTTTGGTTTTTCCTAAATTGAGTTTAAGTCCAGATATGTTTCCAAACAACCGGAGTATTCCAATTGCGTTAGTAATTGAATCAACATTCTTTAGAAATAGAGACGTATCATCCGCAAACTGGCTTATCTTGTGCTCTATATTAAAAAGTGTAATGCCTTCAATATTCCTCTCCAGTCTTACCCTTGCTGCAAGAATCTCGGCTCCCAAAATAAACAAGTAGGGAGAGAGGGGGCAACCTTGTCTAACACCTCTTGATAATTTGAAATAATTTGTTGTAAATCCATTATGAAGAACAGAGCTCTCAGTGTTATTATAAAATGTCTTCACCCATTGCTTAATATTACTTCCAAAATTAAATAGATCTAGAGTGTTTTGGATAAAGCCCCATTCCACAGTGTCAAAAGCTTTCCTGAAGTCTAACAAGAGTAAAATTCCAGGGATGTCTTGAGCTTTGGTCTGTTCTAGAATATCGGTTATCAAACGAATATTTTCTCCTATGTAGCGCCCTTTAATAAAGCCTGTCTGATTGGAGTGAATGATTAGTGGGAGTACCTTTTCTATTCTAGTAGCGATGGCTTTGGATGCAATTTTATAATCAACATTAAGAAGCGTGATCGGCCGCCAGTTTGCTAAATCTTTTAAATTTGCATCTTCTTTGGGGATAAGTGAAATCACCCCTCTGCGTTGAGAAATACTTAATTCATTTTCGTCGTATGAGGCATTAATACTGTCAAGGAATTCTTGGCCCAGTAGTTCAAAGAAAAATTGATAGAATTCGACAGAAAAACCGTCTTCCCCGGGTGACTTTCCACACCGGAGACACATCAAGGCTCTTCTACATTCTTCTAATGTTAATTTTCCTTCGAGGAGATCCTTTTGGTCCCCCGATAATTTTGGTAGTTTAGATCTTAAATTTTCAGTAAAATCTTGGAAGAGAGAAGTTGAGTCCTCTCCCAAGTCTGTTTTATAGAGATTTTCGTAAAAACCCCTTATTTCTTCGAGGATATCGTCATCATTGGAGATTGTTACTCCTCCTTCCACGGTTCAGTATGATCAGTCAGTATGATGATGATACTTGACAAGCATGAAATATCATTTCTATTTACATTATTTAAATCATAGTTAGTTGAGGGATAACTGTTTAAATTTAGCATTTACAATCTTACAGCTGCAAGAATTTGTAAACACCTCTGACAAAACTAGAGTG
>OZ026603.1:15731297-15736297 GCA_964020085.1 Micromussa lordhowensis
ATTTTATTCCAGCCATTTTGACATCATTACAATTTGTTTCATCAATCTTATTTGCAAAAAAAAACAATGACAGGTTTGTATGGCCTAGACATAAAAAGTCTGACTTGTTGATAAGTAATGACAGACAGTGGTAAACAGACTTAGCTGCTGGTTCAGTGACTTCTAACAACACACGACACTTGCTTCATTGTATTTCATTTTAACAAAAAGCAATGTAACTTGTATTGAATTCTGTAAATTGCTGTCAGTTAAATGTAAGCCTAGTGTTTTTTAAAAAGCTTTATACATGTACTCACTAAAACACTTTGTAAATGACTGCCATGTTCATATAATGACACCTTGGCAACAGGATCTTTGATGAGTGCCAAAAATCGCAAGCTACTGTAAGCTATAAGTGCAGTCCACATTTTTACCTGTGCATGTACCATAAGACACTGAACAATATTATAGGAAAAACTTACCCAAATCCTACAGTCATTTGTCACCCATCTGTCCAGGCAAAGATATTGATGTAATGTATGACTAACGTAAACATCAATCTGCCGCACGTACTGTTCAAATATTTTTATTGTAACCATTTTGGTGTCATATGATCAGAAAATTCTTGCATCTTATTTCCAGCATGAATACTGGATATCTTTATATCATTTTCTTTTTAAATAAAGAAATTTTGAATATTAAAAAATTGTTAAATATTATTCTATCACTGATTTCTTTTTCAGTCATATACATGTAATTAAATAAATTTTGCCATGATCATAAAATTCTATCTGAAAATAACTTTCTAGGATTCTGACCGATTTTGACATAATTATATATTAGTTGTAATAATAACTATATATGCTGTATGTAGTGAATTCTAAACATAAACATTTTTTCTACTGTGTAAGTCACTATATATATACAGCTTACAAAGACCAAAATCGAACTTACTACTGATCAAAAAATATTGTCCTTTTTTTGTTTTTCAATTGAACTAATTCTGTTATTGCTAACAAAAATCTATGAGAATATTGCATTGGTAGTACATGTTAGACTAGCAGTATTCCTTCATTGATGTGCAAACGTTATGTAAATTATCACTGGAGGAAGCCATAGTTCATTTTGTCTCTTTATGAAACACTGTGTTGAGTATTATTTTCAAATTATTTGGGCATCTTGAAAGTTAAAAAAGGAAATTAAAAGCAATGGTAAGTTTTCATTTAGAGATATTCTTGCCAAAATGGAAAATAAAAAGGAGTGTTCTCAATATTTAAGCTTAAATTCCCCAAACAGAAAATCATACTCGCCAAATGGGGGAGTGATCAATGATTTGTACTCACTTGACGCTTTTCACACTCGTATTGACGAGCAGGCGAGTGCAAATTTCCAACACTGGACTTGTCAACATTAACCTTCTATTACGCTTATAATTAAGAAATAGAAAACATGTGCTGTGTTTCTATCGAGTATTAGTATAAATCTACTAGCGTTCTATCACGAATAACGTCCTCTGATTGGCTACGCTACCCACGTTCTATTCTGTGATAGATAGTGAGTAGCGTAGCAGCGCGCACTAGGGGCCGTTTCTTTGTGTTTTTGAAGTGTCTTTGAAGAGGATTTAGATTAAATTTTTGAACGACTAGTAGATTTATACTAAAACAATTAGATTATTCGCTCTCGATTTCTATGCGTGATAGTTGACTCGGGCTGCGCCCTCGTCAACTATCACGCGATAGAAATCTCGAGCTCATAATCTAATTGTTTAATAGAAACACAAGTGACATTTGGGAGAACGAGAAATGCTGTGGGAACACAAGCTGCAGGTGAGTGTTTCCACAGCTTTTTCGAGTTCTCCCAAACTTTCAGGAGTGTTTCTATAACTCGATAGGAACATGGAGAACATGTTTTCTGTTTCGTTTAGAAAATACCGTGACGAAGAAAAAGAAAAACAACTTGTTTACTTTGATCATCAAAATGTAACAAGTCGTGCTAGTTCTGTGTTTCTATCGAGTTTTAGTATAAATCTACTAGCGTTCTATCACGAATAACGTCCTCTGATTGGCTACGCTACCCACGTTCTATTCTGTGATAGATAGTGAGTAGCGTAGCAGCGCGCACTAGGGGCCGTTTCTTTGTGTTTTTGAAGTGTCTTTGAAGAGGATTTAGATTAAATTTTTGAACGACTAGTAGATTTATACTAAAACAATTAGATTATTCGCTCTCGATTTCTATGCGTGATAGTTGACTCGGGCTGCGCCCTCGTCAACTATCACGCGATAGAAATCTCGAGCTCATAATCTAATTGTTTAATAGAAACCAATTTTAAACCAATCAGTGTGCGTATTTGCTTTGGGTAAATTCTAGCAATATATATCATACGATTTTTGTCCAGTATCTACAGAAGAAGCTCACAGCAATATTAAAGACCACCAGGAACATCTTCTTTCTGTTTAAATTTTATTTTATTTGGTAAATTTGAAGGCTTTTCTAATTCGGCATACATATGTAAGCTTACCGACATTTTTTCAAGCTTCAAACTGAAGAAGACTACTGTGTATTTCCTGTCAGATCTCTCAGATTACGATAGAATGCTGACAGTATCATCACTCATGTTTGTGAATTTCACTTAGCTTATCAACCATGTAGATGATGTAGTTCTGTTTCTGAATGCATACTTCAAGCTTTTGTGCCTCAATAACTAGAACAAAAACACAGCAACATGTGATTTAAAACGGCAGACAAGGTTTGTTCAGTTTCACCACTGAAGGCTAAATCAAGACCTTAAATAAAAGCGATTTATTGCTATAACAGAACATGATTTGAGATCAAGTTCTATGAGAAGCGTTTAATTTTTTTTGGTTTAAGTTATGATTGTAATATATACAATGTAAAACCTGAAATGGACTAGAAGAAAGCTAAGACAAAGATCCAAAATTGGCCGCAGCTAGCATACAATGTACTAGTATTTGCGAGATCGATTTTATTGGCGATAAAATTATATCATTACAGTACTGATCATCAAAAACACTGTATAAAGTCTAAGTCCAGAAGACTTGCGATTCTTTATACTTACAATTGATCCAGATTTTGTCGCTTCTAAACATCATTCCACAGGCATTTCGTAGTAAAATATCTCAGAATATCGTCATGTCCCGCCACATCACACTTCGTTTTTGACCGTTGAAGGTAACCGCGCGTTGCTCAGAGCACTGCATCATGGGTTATAACAAACTTGGTCCCAGGGTCCTATCAACATTCAAATCCAAGATGGCGGCTCGTGTCTGGCATGTTCGAATTCCACAACAGAAATCGGCCTTTTTTACAGATCTTTACACAATTTAGAGACCTGCCACAGGTTGGAAAGTATTTAGAAATCATTTGTAGGAGCGCATAGTTATCCCAAAGAATTTTCTTCTTATGGAGGTGGAAAATATTTGACCTTTTTTGTGAGAAGGATGAAGTATGCAGTAGACATGGTCAAGAAACAAAACTGAAGTCTGGGGATAAACGTTGTGGCCCTATCGTGTCTACAATTCTGGTATTTATAATTGTACAATCAGGTTTTTAATAGGAATCAGTGAATAGACAATATTTTCAAGAGTGTCAAGATATCTGGCAGCCGGGAATTGTTTTCCATACGACTAGATACCCGGCAAACTAAAATTATTGTTAATAGAATTTCCAGGGAATAACTCATTCCATTCTTCTTAAAATAGCAGATGGTTTGTTTAGAAATGTCAAGCGATTTCAAGTATTATTTTGGCATTGTAGTTGAAGAAATTTTCGAGCTTGGTCACACTATGAAATCTTGATGTTTCGACACTTGCAAAATATTGTACTCTGCCCTCTAACCGGTCGGCGTTCGGAATTCACGTACTGACTAGTTCCCAGATGGCTTGATAGCTCAGTTGGTAGAACACTGCAGTGGTATCACAAAGTTCACAGGTTCAAATCCTGTTCAGGCCTGAATTTTTTTCACAACTGCCTTAGTTGTGTGTAATGAACTATGATGATCAACAATGTCTTTGTATCTTTCTATGCAGCTCACATATACAACCTTTCATATGTTCATTGTAGACTTGTGTGTTGTGAAATTGGTATATATTTTATATTTTAAATTATATTTTGGTTCATGTTTCTGACTTTTCATGGCCATGAACACATACATTTCATGACCCATTAAATTCCACTCTGGCCAGTTTCTGACTACCATTTCAATTTCATGGGCCCTGAAATCTAGTGGTGTATGTTTCATGACCCATTAAATTTAACTTTTATTTTTTCATGAATTTTCATGGCCATGAAAACAGATTTTAATGACCCATTAATTTCAGTTCTGGATGAGTGACAAATTTTCATGGCCATGAAAAAGAATTTCATGAGCCATGAAAGAATTTTCATGAAAAATTCATGAGTTTCAGTGAAGCCATGAAAATAGGAAATTGCAATATTCATGGCCCCTGAAAACCGATTCATGGGTCTTTCACGAGTATTTCATGGGATTTTTATGAAACTACATTTGGTAGTGCTTCTTTAGTCGGGGGTTGGGGCTCTGTCGAATTGATAAAAAAATAGACTCGTCGATCCTCTCGTGCAAGGTTAACCAGCATTCAGGACATCCTAATCGCAAAGACATTCGGCTCGATTCACTTCATGCTGGGTCTTCGAGGGTGATAAAAACTTGAGGACACAGTAATTGCGCAATGAAAAATGCAAGGGGACCTATAAACCTGTGATAATGATATAAAATATTTTATATTAATATCATGACATACCGAAGCCAACAGGAAGAAATACTCTTGAGTATCGCAGTATTTTCTTTGGACTCAGATTGTGCGGATTCCCCGGTCTGCTATCCTTTTTCTTTCTCCGTGTGAGGACATCACAGCCGGGACACGACATCTGTTGGCCCCTCTCCTCCAGCCAATACCCAAGCGTGATCGATGGGCTGGACATATCTGCCATGTAGATATATCGCTAGGGCTTACGAAAATAGAGGCACGGACCAAGATGAGCTC
>OZ026603.1:15741297-15746297 GCA_964020085.1 Micromussa lordhowensis
TGAATTTCAGCCGTCTCCTCCTCTCGCTAAGTCTCGGGAGAGAGACGGACGTCTCTCTCCTGAGACTTAGCGAGAGGAGGAGACGGCTGAAATTCAGGCTACGAGAGAAAGTGCGTCCGCGGAAAAAAGTGGCTCCGAAAATGCGGTAAATTGGCCAAAGGACGGGAAAAAAACCCGCCAAACCGGCACGAATAATCATATGTTCACATTTTTTTTCACTGAGAAAAACTAAGAAAGAATAAAAAAGGGAAACGAACAAACAAATTCAGAAACAACAGCAAAAAAAAAAAAAAAAAGGAAAAAAATCCCGTTACGCGGTTTCTTGTTACGCCGTTACCCGTTACGCCGTTACGCGTTTTACTAACAACCCTCTCGGGGTCATTCATGCATGCGAATGCGCTGAAGGTCGCGTGTGATTGATAACCGCTGTAAGGAAGAAAAGTCCAATAAAAACACTGTGAATAAAGTAAGCCTCCTTTCTAGACAGACGAAAATTACCATTTCAATATCTGCAAACTGCATCAGAGTCGTGAGGAAAGTGTGATAACGGTAAGAAAATAATAGAGGGCTGAACCAGGCTGCGGCTCCCCCACCTCCACCCCGCTTAGGAGGTCATCAACGCACTTTCTTGACATCACGGACCACACGTGTCAAATTTTGACTTTAGTGCATGAGAGCGAATAATAATTAACAACTATTCACCGAAGTGGAGGTGGCTAGCGGTGGATATTTACCGAGCCGCGAAGCGGCGAGGTAAATATCCACCACTAGCCACCGACACTGAGGTGAATAGTTGTTTTAGTATATACTAAAACAGTGAGATAATAAACACCAAAAACAAATTAATTTGGATGATTTCTTCACTTTTCACGGATACAAACCGGACACCATTTTCTCTCGAGTTGCTCGGGGGTAAATAGCACAGGATATCCGGAGTTTGACGAGCCAATCAGCGCGCGCCATCAACGCTATCCACTGTTTTAGTATATACTAACACCGGATAACCTGCTTCGTGAATGGAAGAACATTTCCAAGCTCTATGCGAAGAAAATGAATTATTACAACGACTTTTACTGGGATAGAAACGTTACTTGTTGAGACGAAGTATTTCCAAGAAACAATGAAGCTGAAATGCGATACTCCTGCTTCGCGTGTTTCCTAGAATTGGATTTTAGGCAAGATAATCTCTCCAAAAGACCAAGAAACCAAGAACATCTCATCTCAAGCATTTCTTCAGGTACATTTTCATGAAATACTATTCGCAGGGCTTGAATAAACCACATTTCAGACTCCCTTGTTAAGTGTCATTGTCAGAGAAAACCGGGCAGGACCAAAAGATCGAGGTCGGCCGTTTACCTTCATCTTTTCACAGTGTAATAACCATCCGAAAAGATTAACAACCGTGGCATTTGCAGAAGTAGGCGTTCATTTTTCTTCGAGATATCGCCACATCGTGATTTTGGCCTCTCGAGCGGTCTAAAATGGCCGAAATTTTGGGCAAGTTTAGGTGAGCCTAAAAGATACTTCCTGAAAATTCCAGGAACTGTTATTTTCATGCAATAATATTTGTCCCCTTATTAGTTGCCTGAAACATATTAGAGGTCTTTGGCTTTAATTCTACGGTTTTCACGAGGTGCCAAATATAGCCGCCGAACAGTTAATGAGCGTGACCCAAATTTTAGTCATTTTCAGCGAGTTGTTTTGCAAAAGTGCGGCAGTTTATTTCCAAAGTAAAACCTTTTTCTGATAGTCTTTTGCACTGCTATCAATATCCAGATTAGTTAAAATTGGTATCTGCAATTAAATTGGAGTAATTGGTTTCGCAAAGTCCAAAAAAAATCATCAGTTACAAACATTTCCCGCCAAATTGTAAGCGAAGATAACACTTTATTCCGACCTGCGATTGCTATCCCTGATTTACTGAAAGATTTGCTAAACATAGTTAGTTGGACAGGAGGAAGATTCACTGAAAATAATGAATCGAGGGTACATGTAAAATGTGCAATGAACGTTTGTCAACTTTCAAAACCGATATCGTCTCAGACGCGTAGGTTAATTTTCCCGCGAAAATTCTTGCCTGTGTCACGATGCAGCCTATACCGGCGTTCATCCTTAGTTCGCTTTATTTTATTTGATTGTTTGTTTTATTTTTTTGACGTTTTGTTTTTCAGTTTTCCTTACTTACAGTCATTAAGCTAAATCCTGATGTAAAGGCAATGGCAATTGGCTCTACCCTAAATTAGTTTTCAAGCCTCTGCAAAGCTGATTCGTTTACTTTGATGTTGATGTCGATTCGGCAAAGTTGTTACTCGCCATGATTAAAAACGTTACGCGACAGGAATTTGTGTTGTAGTTCTTTTAAGAAGCCTTTTTTTTTTGATTTTGCGAGCATGGACTGTTCTTTCCAGTCAGAAGGATCGCTATGTGGTGTCAGTGGACAAGGGTCAGGCATTCTACCTTTACTTGCGTGTAAAAGAGACATGACTTCTCACCTTGTAAGTCTTGGAGTCAGTGGCAAACGTGGACGAGGAAAGACAGGGATCACAGAATCAGAGTTAATTCTGAATCGTGCAGGTCTGTTTGGTACGGTAAATGCAGAGGAAGAAATTCAGGCCATGACAATCTGTCCCAAACACAGGAAAGAATTAACCACCGACTGGCCAGGACGGAAAGGACAACTTTGCTGCTATCCATCCCATAAAGGACAGAAAAGGCAACTGAGCCTCCCAAGACGTATAAACGCCTCTATGTCAGCTGAAATTTTTCTTCAGTTTAATGTTGTTGTTCCTATCGGAGCAGGTAAGGTTTTTACTTTCCGTTTGTGTTTCATAGTTTTACACAATTTTTGTTTGGCGTCAAAAGGTTGGAAAATTGGCGCCGTGGGCAACCCACAGGCCAGCCTTATGTGTTACTCTGTAACCTATGCGTATTACATTGCTAGTACAGCAAGGTTTTTTAATTTATGCAGACGAAGCTAGCTCAAAACTTTATGAAGTAGTCGTACTGTGCGAATGACAATATTTTTAAGCTCTACAAAATGTGGTGGAAGAATTCTGCCTTCCGACTAAGCCATATTACTCGAGAAAGAGGCAGTTGTTATGTGGTCAAATGGCGTGTGTTAGTGATAAGGAAACCCTAGTCTGCCAATACTGCCATCAGAATTAATGTAAACAAACGTACAGTTTGCCATTGCGAAGATGTGTTATCTTGAACTGAGATCTTATTCCCGTCCAGATGACGTCACGTGAAAACCAAGAATTATGTAATAACATAGTATACTCGCCACTATTATCACACTAAAACAATTCCCAAAAATCCTTTCGATGTTACGAAAATGTAGTTTGAATGAGTGTTGATTATTTCTTTTTAGCCAACTGTTGTTGATAATTTTTTTAGGGTTCGTGGAAAACGAGATTACATGTTTGTGACCATATTACTAATTGAATTATAATTTGCACGCAATTGATCATGACATCTAACTTCGAGATGTTTTGTAGCTACAGGATTAAAATATCTCGACATACGGAAACATTTCATGGCAAGCAGCTACAAGAACTATAATTCAAACGATAAAAAAATTATTAAAGATCAATTTCGATTAAACCTGCCAAAATGTTTTTAAAAGGATTTGGAACAAGTGAACATAAAAATAATTAAAAAGCTCACTTTTGGTTACCTCAAGAATGGCTTTCAAAAGGAGAAGATTATGGAAAAAATCAATTCGCTTTAAATATAAAAAGAAAAGTTTTAAGTTAAAAAGCATTGATGCCGAGATGTTTAGTGCAAGAGCTTCTTTCATGTCCTTCATTTTTCTCAGAGGGGGAGGGGGGTGAAAAAAAAACTATTCAAATATTCAAATTCCATGTAACTGGGGCTGATTCCCATTATACATGTTGTTGTTGCTTTTGACAGCTGTTTGTACAAGTTGCCGATTGCAGCACACCAAAGCACGTAAAAAGAGTGATTTTGATGATGGCGAGGGCGCAGAAAAGGTCAGCGGTATTCCTAATGCAAGTGCAGTTCTTCTTTTGATTGTAATGGGTGTCAGGGTGTGGGGGTATGCGCATGCGTTTCCTATTTGAGACCTCTGACATGGACTAGTGGGTGTGTGATAAGTCTCAGCCGAAAATACAAGTTAACCCCTATTACTTACAACAATAAGCAGCTCTCTTTGGCACGACGGGACTAGAGGGATGAGGCATTTCTTAATGCCGGAGCCGGTTAGAGGACGGGTAAGGAAGAAAGTAGGACTAAACTACAGGAATAAAAAAAAGCCAACCAATGTTTTTATTTTTTTATAGGACCCTGGTGTGCAGTCTGCATTAATGCAAGATGAGGAGCCAGAAGCAACTACATCTAACGACGCAATGACTGAAGATGTCCAATTCCAGGGAGAACATGAAAGTGCAGGAGAATCTGACACCATCACACTTTCATCACAAGCCTCAGAGGGTACTGAACCTGAGGGAGAAGTGAGTATTTGGTGTGACGAAAAGGAACTGCAAAGCGAGAGACGACAGACACTCAGTGATGCCATAGGAAACCTGAGTGGTGGACGATTTAGTCCTTTACTTTCTACCTTAAATGCTACATGGGATGACATTTCCCCTACCCAACAAAAGTATTATGTGCGAAAGGCGCGGGAAGCCGTCATAACCTCACTTTCAGTCATAAGTCCCGGACAAGAAAAAGAACTTTGGAGTTCCATTCAGAATGAATCGATAATTGAAGGCGAAGAACGTGATACGGCCAAACGCAAGCGCTTCGATACAAGTACTGGGCTTATTGATGTATTGATTAAAGCACATGATCAAGCGAACACTTGGCAAACCAAACGTCAGATTCTGTCTCTGTTTGCTAATGACTTTAGTCGCATAGAGTTGCAGAAACTTATTCCAGGGTTAAGTAAGTGGCGAATTGACCAGGCGCGCCAGCACGCAACTGAAGCAGGGAGAGGACAACTTGTTCACGAAAATCCTATTTTCCGAACAAGAATCGAT
>OZ026603.1:15752497-15767497 GCA_964020085.1 Micromussa lordhowensis
TTTACAGGGATTTCACTCACAAATTGAGTTTGTACAGAAGAGTTTACTGTATGTAGAATAATATTGTTAACATTTCTTGAGAGTGCCAATTTAGATCGTTCTTTTACTGTCAAATATCAGAGTTGCAGGTGAATTTACAAGTGGCATATATGGCTTGTTGCATACAAAGGGGCAGCACGTGTGTTCCTTGAAGTCTGAGGCCTGAAATTAAACAGGTTTGTGCAGTGAACTACAGTAACTACACACTTACCTTTGTGGAACAAATCTTTCAGTGCAATAGCAAATGGCTGCATGAATGTCTGGAAATGTGGTTTAGTGTTTCCAAACCAAAGGCCATCAAACAGCCGGTACTTCCTCTGTTGCCTATTAGTTGACATAGAAAATAACTTCAATCTCAACATTGTTTTTTTCCACTGTCATTTGAAAAGTAATAATAAAGTTATGATTTTATAGTTGTGTTCAATGTACCTGCAGTTTGGTGGCAGTTCATTCACAATGAAATATACTGGCCATATAGAGAATTTTGAAGACCTGAATTTTGCAACACTATCAGTATTGATTTGCAGTGACAAATGAATTTGGGTCTGCTTCTCCTGTACTGACGTACCCCTGAAAAATCCATCCTCTCCAAAGTGCGTCTTATAAAGCCTTCCATCAAAGATATCTTCAATGCTATCTGCTTGTTGCTTCCGTCTTGTTAGACGATATTGTAGCAAGTCAGGTACTTCAGGCCCTTAAGGAAAGAGAAGGAAGAATGGGTTTATACATGTAAAGGTTGGGTCCTAATTAAATGTTCCTGACCATGAGCAACTGTTTGTTTGGGCCAACAGCTGCTGCTCCAGCCTTCTTCAGAGCATGGACAAATAGATGTATGCACTAAGTATTCTTGAGCCCGTTCCACACAAGTTTTCCTCTATACCAGTTCTCTCACTGAAAAATTTTTATTTAAAAGAAAACTTGGCAATTTTTTCCTTGTCAAGAAGTAAATTATCTACACCACACTTCATGTACTCTGGGATTACAGACAGTGTACTTGTATCTGTCTCGTTAATCTCAGGTCAAATAATTTGAGACTAGTTTGATTTGGTTTTTTCCTTTGTTTCATATTTATTAATTAACATAATCGGGTCAATCTGCACTGAGCACAAAACTGTTTGCTTTAGCCCAAAAATCTTTCAACACCTAAGTGTAGTGTGGATGGTTTGTCCTGCAAGGACATTTAATCATAGAAGACTATTTCAAACCATAAAAATTGTGCTTGCAGCATTTTGTAATCTGGCTCATTGTCGCTGCCTTCTCCTCTTCAAAATCACTGCCATACAGCTTGGTTCATCAGCACATTTATAAGGTGGCATACATGTACATTTAGAGCAAGAATATTATTTATCTCAAACTGCACACAAATTATCTCAAAGAGTAAGAATAATGCACGTACATGTATATGATTCGGAACTACATGCATGTTTACAGAAGATTTAATTTGGCGTGCTTTGTTTAGCACCAGAAATCTGACTCCCTTGTGGGATAAGTGCTGGCGGACTGTAAACAAGTAGTGTGGATGTGCCAGGGCAAATAATTTTTGTCAAGTGTGACATATTCATTTAAATTGGCCCTGGGCAAAAAGAGAGTTTATGCTCAGTGCAGATCAAACCATCCTTGAACAATGAAAATACAATTCAAACTTGTTTGAAATCATTTTGACCTGAATTTCATTTTCAGCTTCAACATACATGTATATACAGAGTCCCCTATTACCTACAAACAAACTCTACAACCATAGGGCATGCATGCAGATTCAATGACTTAGACGATAACAAATTACAAAAGTTTGCTACATTAAATTGAACTATATATCCTTTTGTGCTAAATTTACTCACTCAAAAACAGTGAATGAAGCTGTACAACCAATGGAAGGACAATAAAGTAGGAAAGCGCACCTTTCGTTGAAAAGTCCAATAAACAGTGCTTGTTTGAACAACATACAGTATTCTGCAATCCAATATATAGATAACAGAAACTGCAGTAATAATGATATTCAACAGGTTTCTTGTCGAAAGAAGCGATTAAGAACAGAAGTTGACTTGGCAAAGCAGTTTGGTGCAACATGGTGAACATTAATTAGTGTCAAAAGGTCGGCCAGAGCAAGTCCGGTTAAATTATGTTGCATAGCAAAGGTGATGATCAGCAGTAAGCTAACAGAAAAAGTAACAGGCAAACCAGCATACAAAGGGGAGTCCTGAGTTGAGCATAAGTCGGTAATTTTCACAGAATTATCCAGATTGTCACTTTCTTGTTCACCCTCATCCTCTAAATTCTCGTCCGGCTCGCTTTCATCCAAATCCTGATTGGCAAAGTTACAAGTACTAAGAGCTGGGTCTTCAAGGAAATCTTGCAGAGAATCAAGAGTGTGTGTGTCAATGTCAGGTTTATAAAGTCCACTACAAAGGAGCTGGTTTTCAATTCCAGCCACTGATAATCTATCGGTCACTTGGTCCTGCTGATCACCTTCTGCTGTTTCCGGTGCCAAAACTTTTTCCACTTGATTGAAATCTGCACAATCCTCAAAGCAATCTTCCTGTGTTTGATCAGAGCTGTTCCCGTCATCACTTGCACAACTGAAGTCATGATCGTTCGATATCTTTTTGTCTTCAAAAGACAAGCATTTTTTATCAGATTGTTTCTGCCGGTAATTTGTTGTTCTAGGAACCTTTTTAACGGGATTTGATAAATATGACAAGTAGCTACCTCTTCGTTTCACACCGTTTTCAGAGTTTTCCGCGCTGCCTTCTTCTGCCGCCATGTTTGTTGAGCGGATTGAGCTCCTCCCCAGATCCCACACATTCAACAGTGTATTCCATAGTCAAGTGCGCATGTTCTCTTCACTGGCGTCCTTGTCGTGGCCCATTCTCGTCCCCAGAGGCTGCGCTCCTTTTGGTCAGCACCAAGAATCGCGATTCTGGGGACGAGAATGTGTCGTGGCGGGCTTTTCATTAACCGTTGATTGTGGACGTACGTGGCTGCTCAAGCGATATTTCTTTGCTTCCTATTCGTTTCATTGGATAAATTAACATTCAGAAACATGGTGAGTATATTGTTTTTTTCTCACAAAGGCCTTGTAGTTAAAATATTGTATCTGATCGTTGTCTTTTTAACCCTTTGTATAACACTTCAACACGTTGGAGCGCTAGCGTGAGCGCCCTCAAGGTGTTAAATTATCATCTTGTAACTTTTAATTAAGCTTACATGTAAGTTTTAAACGCTTTTGAGAAACGGAATTGACTGACTGTTTTCTAGCAATTTTTCTCCGAAACATGAAGCTGTAATTTCAAATTGGCATTAAGGCATAAAGGTATATCATTCAGTTGGAACAGTTCTGTCCGTTTTATAAACATCATTTCTTTGAACTAAAATGCGTAAAGCATGCCAGCAGATGATCATGATGGCCACAAATGGTGTTTTCAATTCTCTATTCAGGGAAATCCAAAAGACTACGTGGTGGTTGGCTGGGACACTAAAAAAGGCCAGCAAATTGAAGCCATTGCCATTAAGAAATTGGCAGTTGATGGCCATCCATCGACTGGAGCAACTGTGAGAATGCAGTATCAAGGACAGATTTGGAAAGGACAGATTCTTTCCTTTCATGGTAGGGTGTTTACATTGTTGTGTATTGAACCCTTGGGAAATAATGGGGTATTAATAATTTATTATTATTATTATTATTATTATTATTATTATTATTATGCACGATATTAAGTTATGTATCTTTTCACAGAAAACATGAAGTCTGCCAAAAGTTCAGTTGATGAAGAACTACAGGCAAATGAAACTGCTGCCTCTGAAAGTGAGAGTGAATCAAACAAAAGGAAAATAACCCAAAACACAAGACTGCAAGGGTACCACTTAAACCATGGTAAGTAATGTCCTGTATTTGCCATAGTTTTAGAGCATGGTAAATTATTATTAAAAATTAGATCACATTAACACCAGTCATTTTCGTCATGTCCCTGATACTTTTGGGAAGACTATTCCATAGTTTAATTGCCATGGTGCTGAATGATCTATTACCTACATTGTAAGGTCACTAAAGATTTACCCATAGAGGGCAAACATGTATAAATTAGTACACATATAAATTTGGTAACTAGCTTGTCATTTGATAATGGTGATGGTTATCAACAAAACCTTGTAATTAAGGTGGTATGACAATTTTTGTTTTACCAATAGATATGAAGATTAAAATGAGATTTAGCCGCAGTGATGCAGAGCAAATTCTGCCGTAATTAATTAGACATTTTGAGAGCACTCACCTCACTAGTAACAACTTTGTTTCAAAAATATGTTGCAGCTAATTACTGAAGAGAAAGATTGCTACAATTGTGTACATGAACTGTGCAACATTTCAGCAACAATGAGTTTGTGGTACATGTATTGCAATTGTGTCTTGTCTTGTGCCAATTGTACTGCCTTAATATACATGTATATACACAAAGTAATATACATGTAGTTATTGATTTTGTACATCAGATCAAAATTTATTATTTCTTCCTTTCTTTTATTTGAGAAAATGATGATGCTAACAGTGAAGCCCCAAGCAAAAAACCGAAGAATAAAGGGAAAAAAATAATGAAACATCGAAAAAGAACAACAAAAAGGAAAAACAAAAGAAAGTGACAACTTCTGAAGAAAAAGAGAATGCAGCGGAGAAAGAGCGGAAACGATTAGAAAGACAAAGAGCAAACAAAGAAAGGGAAAAAGAACGAAGAGCTCTTGCAGAAAGAAACAACAACCTATTAGATCAGATGAATGGTTTTGTAAATGGAAGTGACCTTGATGCTGAAAGGGAATGTGGGCGGCTTAATACTCGGTCATCAGAATTTGTCGAACCAGATAACATTCCAGACCAAACTCCAGTAGCAATTGGAAGTGACCAAGATCCTTTCACCTCTGATGTTGTAAGGGAATGTGGACAACTTAATACTCGCTCATGTAATATCTCAGATAACATTCCAGGCACAACTCCAGTAACTCCACAGAACAGAGGTACTATCAGGCAGCTCGAAAGAACCATTACTGAACTTCAAAATGTTTCACCACGTCAAGAAATTACAATTCAACAACTGCAAGATACCTTAGCATCCTTACAGAACAACCCACTGATAGAAACAACACAGAGCTCAGTGGCAAAAACACCATCTCGCTTGCCAAGTTCTACTTCAGGAGGGAGGAACTCAACATCTAGACCAACTGTGGGTGGAAAACACCCCAGAGCCACCTCAGATACCCTGCTGCAGGGCTCAGTGACAAGAACACCATCAATCTTGCCAAGCTCTTCTTCAGGAGGGAGGAACTTGACATTCAGACCAACTGTGGGTGGGAAATGCCCTAGAAGAAGTTTGCTTGTCCCATCACCATCAGATGGAAGCCCTGATGACAATGAAGGAGAGGAAAACTGTGAGTCATGTAGGCAGCTCAAACAAAGAATCAGGCAATTGGAGGATCAAGTAAAACAACTTGAAGGGCAAGGTACATAATCAATTGTTTTTAAACTTGTTACTAAATTGTACACCATACACTTTAAACCTTGTTTAAACTATGTGACTGTGTTGAACTGTGCTGAAGTTTATATATACCGGTAATTAGAACTCATTGAAATACAGGTCTTACCAATCATCTGAATTATTTGACCATTTTCTCTTTACTTTTTGCAAATTTAAGGCAACCTTTTGTAGTTAATTGTCACATGAATACATTACTCATAGGTTTTCTTTTTATTGTGAACAAACCATGTATTTGTTACTTGAGAGTTGGAGAACAGAGAAAGAAATCAGTGCATAAATCCCAGTAGTGGTAACAGTTGATTACAGGAGTTGTTAATATATACAAAAGATGACAGAGATTTACTGATATTCATGAGGTTGTGGGCTAAGGGGGCCTGGTCACTGCCAAGGATGTTGACAAGAAGAGCTTCAAATGTGTGTTTTGTTTTCAAATGTCAGATTGTAACCCTCCAAGACCAGGAAAAATAAATTCTTCTCTGGCTGAAAAGTTCAAGGTAAATCTTGATTGATTTGAACCATAAAATAATATAATTTATCGTGCACATGTATTTGTGCCTTAATGTCTCTAACAATTACCAATTATCTTGATCTTCAAGGACATACAAGGCTTGATCCATCTGTTCTTGCAATCCTTCAATCTTTATTTTGACCAAACACTTTTGGTCCTCCATTTACTTCTGTTTGCCTGCATTTATAACAGCTGCCAAAACTTAGAAAACAGCCATTTTTTGCAGACAGCACTTTTCAGCAACTTGACACAAAGGTACAAAAGTGATCTCTAGGTTTGTCATTTTGCTTGGAAGAAAAATATGCAACATAAAATCACATACTTGTTGCCCAGTTGAACGTCTAAAAGAAAGTTAAAAATGACTGACTGTGACTGCTATTTCACTACAGTACTGTGATTAAGTCAGCCTTGCATAATCTTAATTCTACAGATGGTTGAGTTGACTCCTGGGTCTCAAGTGTACATCTATCAACACTTGATTCAACAAGCTGTTTCTAAACCATTGTTTAAATCAGTTGCCTCATACTTGCTGAACTGTTTTACACTAACGATGAATTGCTGGGGATGAACCTGACAGGTGCCAATGGCAAGCCCCACCCTCACAAAGACATCCTTGAAAGCATCATAGGTATTTAAGCATTGTCATTGTTTTGTACTTTAAAATAGGTCTGTACATGTATGTCAATTAAGACAAAGACATAAATACTATTTACATGTAAGAAAGTAAACAATAGCATGTGTTTAATACATATCCATGTAGTCTGATGCAAACTTTTCAATTGTTACAATTTTCTTGAGTGTCTATCAGGATTTTTCAACAAGAGAGAAAGAGAGAGTTGTATAATTGTCAGCTATTTTAGTACAATTAATCAATTACTGATACACAGTCTAAATTATCTCTTGCAGGTTTTGTTATGAGAGAAAAGGCAAATACCTGCCCATCACCATCAGCCATTAAGATTGCCTTGCGCTTAGTGCAATGGAATCACGTAAATCCAGAAAGAATTAAAACTGTGAAACCTATTACTAGATACCATATTACTCAGATAACAAACCCAGGACTAATTATCAGAATGTTTTGAGAACTTCATTTTAGAGAAACTTTAAAACATTGCCAGAAAGCTTAATGGCTCAAAAAAGAAACAAAATTTTTTTAAAAAATTGTTAATGTTACAGTCAATGCATGCTTTAAAATTTTGATTATGAAAAAGGAAAGATCCTGTATTGTAATAATTTATTAATTCTTCACCTTGAGAGTCAGTATAAATTATGAGCATCAGATTTTTTATTGTCAAGTAACAGCTGCCTTAATTCTGGGTAGCAGGAATGATTCAATTTTCTTGGGAAGTAGTAAAAAATAAAAAAAGTTACGATTATTGTAATTTACTCTTTTGAAGGTGTTTTATGAGCTGAAATAAAATGCAGTTAACAGTGAAACAATTGCTCTTGTTGTGACTGGTCCTGTAGGTTTCTATAATGCTACTGTACGTAGTACAGTACTATTTCAAGAGTGTTTTGTAAACTAGAAAGTTTCATACCACAATGTATACAGAAAGTATACTTTGTGTGCACAAGGTGAGAAAACAGTAAATTCTACAAGAAGTATACTTTTTGTTTATGTATACAATAAGTATACTTCCTTGGAGTAAATTGGCTGTACGAACTGTGTATACTACTAGTGTACTCCTCCCCCGTGTGTTATACTAATAATATACCTCAAGCTGTTCCAAATTACTAATACAAAAAGTATACATCAATCATACAAAGAGTATACTTTTTGTACGTACTAATAATCTACATCAAGTATACATAAAATATACCTTATGTAGTATACCGCATGTATATATGCTGTATACTAAAAATATACTCTGTTTTGTTAAGGGAAACTTCACATTAGCAGTGAGAGTCGTTGTGGAGATCATTGTCGAATGCACGCGCTGTCTGGTAGTAAAACAGAATTTCAAGAGAAGTGTCTTCACGAACATGATGTAACATGTGATCGTTGTGAGGCACTGGAAAGCACTCTTACCGCAATTGAAGTCGCTGTTTCTTCAGAAAAAGGACATCTGAGGTACAATTTTTCTTCTGGTACAAACGGGAGGGAGGCGTGGTGGCCTCATGGTTAGTGCGCTCGACTCCGGAGCGAGCGCTCCGGGTTCGAGCCCTGGCCTGGGACATTGCGTTGTGTTCTTAGGCAAGACACTTTACTCTCACGGTGCCTCTCTCCACCCAGGTGTATAAATGGGTACCGGCGAATTTAATGCTGGGGGTAACCCTGCGATGGACTGGCATCCCATCCAGGGGGGAGTAGAAATATTCCTAGTCGCTTCATGCCACGGAAACCGGGATAAGCTCCGGCCTGGTGGGCCACTTGGCTCGTATGCAGACTTACAAACGGGGAACCAAGAATTCTGTCTATCTTTGAAAACCTGTAAGACTTCGCGGCTTCGCTTCCTCTGCAGACATTTTCGTAAACGCACTCCCATGTTAATCTCCCTTGGAGATCCTTGGACAGAGAAACGATTTGTCAGTCAACTACTAAGGCTCGACAATGGAAACTTTTTTGTAACTTTACAGACGTATACGTGTGGACACAGCTTAAATTTTCAGAGGGTTTTCTTCAGTAACAGAGACACATAGCTGTGGTATAATTAGTGCATTTTATCGTTAATATCGTGGGTGTCAAATTACGCCTTTAATTTAAAATTTCACATGTGAAATTACAGAATACGATGGCAACTTTTGCCACTAAATTTCTGGATACAATAAACGAGTCAAAAAGCCATGATGTAAGCGTCATTTGTCAACCATGCTATTAAA
Organism: Micromussa lordhowensis; assembly: GCA_964020085.1. Classification (NCBI taxonomy): domain Eukaryota; kingdom Metazoa; phylum Cnidaria; class Anthozoa; order Scleractinia; family Lobophylliidae; genus Micromussa; species Micromussa lordhowensis. The sequence continues at coordinate 15,761,384 of OZ026603.1, forward strand.
AGGTAATCAGATGCTGTACTCGTGAATATAAGAAATAATTCTACTCGTGTTTTTTCAAAATCCTAAAAGAAATTACAAGAATTTTCACAAAACGCGCGTGAAACTATTGCCTAATTTCTCTCGTCATCATTTCATTATCCATACCAAAGTTCCTATATTTATCGTCAGCGTTCTCGTTGCTTTTGTTGTTTCTTGTTAGAAAAAAAAAAGTATATAAAATCATTGTAGTAACTGTTTCTTCTGTGTTCTTCCACATACCAGAAAAGATCAACTAGAAGAAATAGCTCATGACGTGTTAAAAAGGTACAAGATTGGAAAGCCCATATTATGAGAACTGCACATCAACAAGTGGCAAAGACTACTGTACTAGATGAAATGACGTTGACTCAAGTTTTAATTGTCATGGATTGGGCGATGAAATTTTTGCCTGTGTGTTTTCGCGAAACCCAATCAGAATGGTTTGGCAAAAAGGGAAGACCTTGGCACGTGTCTGCGGTAATTATAAAAAGTGAACAAGGAGAATTTGAGGTATTATATATGAATTTGTTAAGACAAGAGGCGACAAATAAAGAAATTAGACACCTAGAATCTTCTTTAAAAAAACTGAGCTAAGGAGCAAAATATTTTTCCTAGGTGAGAATGTTCGTCCACGTCTTTGATCAATGTGCGCAAAACTGGTTTTCTGTTGCATCCATGATTGAGCATGTCCTTACACAGTTGAAGGAGTCACACCCAAGAATAAAAGAAGCATTTCTGAGGTCTGACAATGCTGGATGCTATCATTGTGGACCGTTGATGCTTGCCATTCCAGGGATTTCAAGGAGAGTCGGTGTCACAATAAGAAGGTACGACTTTAGTGATCCCCAATCTGGGAAAGATATCTGTGATCGTCGAATTGCAACAATGAAATCTCACATGCGCCGCTACCTGAATGAAGGCAACAATATAAATTCAGCATCTGACATGAAGAGGGCTCTAGACTCCTACGGTGGTGTGAAAGGATGTCGCGTAGCCGTTGTTAGTGTTGACTCAAGCAGACAAGATATAACACAACACAAGTGGATGGGAATCCAATCCTTCAACAACTTCGAGTTTGAACAGTTGGGGGTAAGAGTATGGCGAGCCTTCAATATTGGCAAGGGAAAGCTAATACGTACCCAAGAACTGAAAAAGATGGCCAACCCTCAAGGAAAGACTGGTTTGGTTGTACATGAAGATTTCAGTAACCCACAGGCTGATAAGGGTGACTTGAAGAAAGCCAAAGCGGAGCCGTCTACGGCAGGTAATGAAGACAAGAACGAGAACATCGTTGATGTTGATAGCCTGCACCCACAGCGAGGATTTCCTTGCCCTGAGGTGGGATGTGTCAAAGTTTTTGTTCCAAGCACAATGCTAGAAAAACGCTTGGATGAGGGCAAACACTTCTACCGAATAAATAAGGAGAGTACCTTTGATGTCATTAAGCGCAACTGGGCATTGAGATGTACTACAGTTGGCACAGTGAAAGGTTCCACAAGTAAGAGTACGGATGAAGTTTGCAAAAGTCCTGGGCAAGTGTCTCGTCTACTCCCTGAGAAAGGCTGGGCTATGAAAATGGCAAAAGCAGGAGTTCGCTTCTCTCAAGATGTGAAAGAATTTCTGAATTGAATATTCCTGAATGGCGAGGAAACCGGACAGAAGGCCAACCCCTCGGAAGTGTCCTCTCAGCTCCGCAAAATCAGGACCCCTAATGGAGAAAAATGTTTCAAACGGTCTGAATGGTTGACTGTGCAACGGATAACAAGCTACTTTTCCCGCCTAAGTGTTCTACAAAAAAGTGGAAGAATGGTGGAAAATGAAGATGATGATGCAGAAGATGTCACTATGTTGGAAGAAGCTCTAGACCGACAACAAATGAGCCACGACGTAGCAAGTAATTTAGACCTATGAATATTACATTTTCATCATGACCTACACGAAATCCGCCATCAACAAACGAAGTGCGAGTGAAGAGGGAAATAAAAACAAACTAGCAATCACAAAGAAGTCAAATCAGGCTCAGATGTCACTCGTCAGGCCGTCTTTAAGTCTTCGCAGTTAGAATAGTCATAGCCGTGTGAGAAACGTATACAGGTGTGAAATCTGCTCAGGGGTCGAAATGTTCTCTGACTGTTTACTTGTGCATAGTGACAGGCAGAATATTTTTTCACCTGTCTCCACCAACATCCAACTTGCACAATATTAGGGACTGTGCAATAATTACCTGGAGGGGAGGGGGGGTTTGGAAATGGGTGAAATGTGCGCCAAAACTAAGTCATACCCCCCTCTCATTAAGAAAAAAATTACTTTCAACCCCCCCCTCACATAATGATAATATTAACGCTAACAACTCCCCCCCCCTCCCTTGAAAAAAGTTCCATTGATTCCTTCATGCCTAGTTTACTTGTTGTAGCCCTTCCTCCGGTAAAAAAAGTCACTTCCAATGACTCTTCGACATATCTCGAAGAGTCACTTGAAGAGTTATCAGAATCACTGGACTCTTGAATCATCGGAAGAGTCATCAAAATCACTGGAGCTTGTGTCGTCTTCGCAGGAATTGGGAGATTCCTCGTCTTCTACAGCATCTCTGGCACTAAGGGTCCGCGTGCATGGATGAGAACTCAATGAATCAACTCGGCCTTGCTGCCACTTATCTTAAGACGTTTTCGCTTTAGATATATTTTCAGCTGCTCGTTGGTAAGCGCTTTTACATCTTTTTCGATTGCACAAGAAATAAGCGGAAGAGTGTTCCTTTCCCTTACTCTTTTTCTGGATTTTACATTGAGGGGATCAAGGTGCTGTACAGAACATGTAGTCTTCTCCATGTTGTTCTGGGAACATACCTCTTGCACAGACCTTTCTTCAGAAGAGAGCAATTTCCCCTCGTTGAATAATCTCTTTATTTGGACACTTGGAGGAAACTTGCCAATCTACTACGGTCTCTAGTGGACGTTGCGGTAGTGAATGGTAAATACTTCCCAGGCGAAGTGGCATGTTTACGAGAGCTTTTGAATTCCAGAAGCTTTTGTCGGGAGAAGCTGAAGATATTATTGAGGACATCCTGTCTAATTGAGCTTATTCTGGATTGTTTTGAAGCTCAATTTAATCATACTGTTTTAATTTTCCACACTTTAAAATGATATCTTTTGAAAATCAGAAGTTTTGTTGGAGAAGCTGAAAATGTTATCAAGGTCTTTTGTCTGATTGAGCTTATTCTAGACTGTTCCAGTGAAGCTCAGTTTATTCATACTGTTTGTATTTACCATGCTTTAATATGAGATCTTTTGAGTTCCAAACGCTTTGTGGGAGAAACTGAAAATGTTATTAAGGAATTCCTGTCTGACTGAGACTTTTCATTTTGAAGCTCAATTTAATCATACTGTGTTTTATTTACCATACTTAAATTTGTATTGCTATTAAAATTTCAACAGTTGGGTTTTTCATTCTGCTAAATTACAATGCCATGTGTGCTAACACTGGCATCTTTCTTTCAGTTTCATTGAAAAACATTACACTGCTACTTGTGCAACTTTTAATTAAAGTTTCCTGTTTTATTAAATCCTAGTGCAAAAAAAGACTAACACTGTTTTAACATATATAACAGACGCATCATGACAGATAGGAAAACAACAGTTCATAGATCAGAACACCTTAGAGCTGATAAATGTGTCAGTTCTATTCCAATGATAGTACTTATATTTGAACTCTAATAACTTTCCCACTACTTTTCCAGTTTGCAAAGAGGAATGAAAAAGTAATGCCCCCCCCCCCGTATGTATCAAATTTTACATCCAACCCCCCCTCTCTCTTGTTATCATTTTCTCCTATGCCCCCTCTCTAATTTTCCAACCCCCCTCCCTCCCTTCCTCCCTCCCTCCCTCCCCCATCTAGGTAATTATTGCACAGTCCCTTATTTTAAGGCGGGCGCCCATCTTTCCATTTCTCATTGAACTTGAACACTTGTACATTGCTGCGTTTCGTCGGTGTTTCAAATTCTCTTGTATGTGTACTTCTTCAACTTCCGCTTCCTTAGCAAACTGTTTACGCACTGGGTTAGAAAATGGTCCATAGAACTGCACGAGTGAGCAGGACTACAGGTGGAAAACGGATGAAAATATGTTGAAATTGATAAATTCTGAATTACTAAGGATTGTCTTGCCTGTCACCAGCGACAGGCGTCAAAAGTTTTTACCTGTCACCTCCTTAAATTACCTGAAATCGACAGGTAGACAGGCAACATTTCGACCCCTGTAATCTTCTTGATTCAAGAAGTTGTTTGTCACAGATTTGCAAGTTAATGTGACTTTGTTGGGCGTGTTTAAAACGCTAAATCATGCGAAATGGCGAAATGGTACTAAAGATAAGAGCCAAAGTTATAATATGTAACCACTCCAATAAAATAATTGAACGTATTAATAAAAGGTCTCAGCAAACCAGGATTCTTCTTCATTTGTACTTGCCAAGTTGTATATCTGAGACATCCAACATCACCCATTTCTGTGCAAAGTACATGTTTGCCAAATATCGTGTATAAACTTCATTGGGAAGTGGGTTCGGTATTGATAACCCATTTCATGTGATTGCTGGAGCTCAAAGCATAACGTCATAGCTGGTGCTCGATGGTAAATACGAGATAAGGAAATCATTTCCGATGTCAAAACTAAACGTCGCCATTTTGTTCAAGAATATCCTAGGCATCTCAAACCCGGTCTTGTTAACAGAGTGAGACTGTAATCCAAATTTTACCCAGAGTTGTCGGAATTAATCTACAGAATATATTTGGAAACAGATGGAACAGTAATTTTAATTTCAGTGGAACAGTAATCTTACAACTTTGGCTCTTATATTTATACCATTTCGTATTTTAAACACACCTGGCTGACTTTTGTTCATTGGCATTTACCCATAGTAATGGTCAGAGAGTATCTTGGTTGACTTGGTTCTCTTTTAATGTAATAACGGTGAAAAGAAAGGGGGTAGGGGGTTATAGGAAGTTAGGAGGGGAAACGCGCGAGATCTGAAGACGAGATATGCTAGTTTTAATCCGGCAATACCTTTCTTTTTGTTGACTACCTTGTGACACAAAAAGAGAAAGAAGGACTCCCTAGTCAACAACTAGTTTGACATGTGTAACATTGCCTGCTCTGTCAGAGTACAGAGTTAAAAAAAAAAGATCGAGTTTGTTTGTGTCCATTGTATCCATATTGGGGAGTATGCAGTATGGAGTATGCAGTTAAGTTCTCATTCGGTCTCTTCGCCAATTTTCTCTTATCGATTACATTTGTTTCGTTGCTTGGCAAATAGTTACTGCAGTAATAAATCCAATCCATAAACAAATTATTTTTCTGGCTAACTAAGAAGCGCTTTGGAAAAACAAGCAGTGCACAAGTGGTATTACCAAAGCACTCGGGCTTCATGGACCTGATACAAAAAAAAATGGCTTAAGCCTGGTTCATACTTGTGCGATAAGCATAACACAAGTGAAATAAGCATAAGCACAAGAAAAAAATAAACATTTCTTGTGCATATGCCTATGCTTATTTCAGACCTGCCATCCCCTGGTAAAGGAAAATCTGGAGACCCATGAATAAAAATCTGGAGATTCTACAAAAAATAGTGAGATTCTATTTTTTCCCCGATCAAATCTCTTTTCCATTGCGAGAACTATATACCCGCTAACTCTTTTTAATTTATAGGCGTGACATAGTTTCTCCTGAGAGTGCCAGGATTTTTCGTAGGGCTCCGATGATAACCGAAGATGTCCAAAGACTTCCGAAGATCTATGTTCCGAAGACTTTCGAAGACTTCCATCTAGCCAGTACATGTATATATCTTAATTCTGTTTCTTACTCTACTCCTTGCCATTACGATCAGCTTACTGTTTATCAAATAGAACTAGACACCAACCTCATTTCCAGGACCTACGTATACTCCGCATTCAAAATGGCGGACAGAGGAGGAGGAGGAAAAACAATAAGTTATTGAAGCATTGAACACAAGCAAAAATCACAGCTCGGTATAAAAAGGTAGTAAAGTACAGTGTTTTTTGTTATTAGTTTATCACTTTATGGCACTAGCATTCCCTGTAAATATTCC
>OZ026603.1:15769997-15782497 GCA_964020085.1 Micromussa lordhowensis
TGCAATCAATCAATCAAACAATATATCATCTTGTGTCCACTTATAGATCGTCTATGAACTAAAACGTTAGTACAAAATGCTCATTACTAAGGAAAAAGACACTGGCTACAATATTGAAAACTCGGAGAGGTTTCAAAACCTCTGTACTTTGCCAACATAACCTTACCAACTGACCTCACGTTTGTAAGGCGGCCTAAAAACATGTCTTAAAGCCCTTACGAAATTATGTTAGCCCTGGGCTTATCGCAAGTTACAACTTATGTTAGAAACGAATTATCGCTATGAGACGATTCATCTAACCGTGACAACTAATCAGTCTGAGATGAATAGTTTCGTTTAGATATAAATTGCGCCATTATTGGGATCTTACAATTATAGATCTTCTTACTTACCTGGATGAGAGAAATCCTTCTGTTGCCTGATGTTCATCAGCTGCTCTTTGAGCTGTTGGTTTTCTTTTCGAAGTGCTTGGTTTTCTTCGTAAAGATCATGGTCCGCATTTTTCTGGTCGGATGTGAGATTCGACATGTGCTCAAATTCTTCTGCTTCCATATCCAAAAGTGCTGTCATGGAAGACCTCCACACATCATAGCTAGCACTCCCGTTGTTGACTGAAGAGTGAAGCATTCCGCGCGATATCGTTGGCAATACTTCTATTGAAGGTGGTGCTACTACATCAGACCCTGGCATGGAACTGGCTTCGGCGATGGCTTCAATGGAAGATCGAGGAGAGGAGTCTTCTCTTTCCCCAACATCGAGTTGCACTCTTTCTGGAGACCTCTCTCTGGCCTGGTATTGACGTGGGCGTTGAGAAATGGCGTTTTCTTGCTGCCTGTTGTTGAGTCGAGCCATGGGTGTTTGTAACTCGGTGAGAGATTTCCCGACCTCAGACCTCTCGCTGGGCTTGTATTGACCTGGGCATTGAGCAATGGTGTCTCCTTGCGGGATGCTGTCGGGTCTCGCCGTTGGTGTCTGCAAACCGGTGACAATTAGAGGGGTTGTGACTTCAGACCTCTCTCTGGCCTGGCATTGACCTGGGCATTGAGCAATGGCATTTCCTTGCTGGATGTTGTTGGGTCGTGCCGTTGGTGTTTGTAAACCAGTGATAACAAGAGGGGTTGTGATTTCAGAGCTCATCTTTCTGACCTGCATTTCAGCCGAGCCCTGCGTAGTTGACGGAAAAGAACTTAGAAAGTTCTTACTAACGGCCATAGATGTCTGCATTTCCTGCATTGCTTTGATGGATGATTCTTCCCGAGCTTTTACCGCCTTTTTTGGGTCTCTGCCACTGACGTTATTTCAGCAGTGCCTACACTCTGATCTCGTTCCAAAAGAGGGGTTGCTTTTTGGTGTCTGTTTTCTTGTCGCGCCATCAGTAGAACGTTTTCGCTTTACAGGTTCGTCTTCACCATACTTCTCCAATTCACAATTACTAGCGTGGTGTAGGAGGATATCTCTAGGAGAGGTGTTTGGCTTCTGCTCCACACAATCGTGAATAATTTTATTCAGTGAACTGCGTATTTTTCCAGCACTGCTTTTTTCTCTAATTGGGTGAAAATGTTGAACATAAAAGCTTAATAGATGTGGTGAAAAATAGGTGTTATGACTACTAACTCTCTTTCTGCACACAGGCTATGAACTATAACATGACATTTTACAATTCATGCTACATGTATTAGCGATCACAATGCCATACGATTTGTAGTAACGCCAGCATAACTGATCTACCAGTCACTCAAAGCTAGGAAATTCAAATTTTGCTAGGAAAAGGATAAATCATGGTAACTGAGTTGTGTTGTATTTGTGTTTCAGCATTCAACAGGTAAGATCCAGAGGAATATTATAATGCTACATGGAAGGAAAAGAAGATTGTAAAGCAGTGACATGACATAACAGAGTTGAAGATTTTTGACCCTGACTTCGACGAACTGTGGTTGTATGTGAGGGACGATCTGCTGGACCGGCGTGAAGACAATTTTGAGGATGAGTCAAACAGCGTGATGGATGTCGAAGATGAAGATGTCTGGTTGATGTTGAAGAACACCTTCAGCTGTCAGACAATGCTGCCAATTTTTCTAGTTTACCTAATATCTCGCAGTGTGGTAATCCACAACAACCAGAAGAAAACACCCCAGTCCCAAAAGAGAAAACTGACTTGGACCAAGAACCTTTGTACAAAGGTGCAAATGTAACTTAAGGCTCGGTTATGGTATTGATTGTGTTGTTTGTTATTAGGCATAACTTAACTAGCGAAGCGCTTGAAAACCTTTTATCCATTATCGCCGCGCTATTACCGGGAGCAAGCATTCTCCCAAACTTGGTGAGCCGCTTTAAGAAGTACTTTGCTAACTTAAAACACCCGTTTGTTTTCCACCATTATTGCTCCTTCTGTTTTGCCTACATAAGTCAACGAGGAGTCAAACAGTGTACAAATTCACATTGTCTTAAAGATCTATCTGCTAAGGGTGGTACTTCCTATTTTATAGAAATCCCCATAGTGGATCAACTTCAAACAATGTTTACAAGATCCGGCTTTTATAAAGACTTGCAGCACAGGTTCAATCGCAAGAAGCAAGCACAGGAAAACATTGAAGACATTTATGATGGGAGGCTATACAAATCCTTAGTTAGGAAAGGAATTCTCAGTTCAGGAAATAATATTTCGTTCATCTTTAACACTGACGGTGTCCCAGTATTTAAGTCGTCAAAAGTTTCTATTTGGCCCCTCTATCTCATCATCAACGAATTACCTCATCACAAGAGGTTCGCAAAAGAAAATATGCTTTTAGCAAGAATGTGGTTTGGTGAAAAAAAGCCAGCCATATGGACATTTTTGAAACCGTTTCATGAATCTTTTTCCAAGTTAGAGCAAAGAGTTAATTTCACGGTTAATGGCATTGGCAACGTAACATGTCAAGGAGTTCTTGTTGGAGGCACATGTGATCTTCCTGCTCGTTGCTTAGTGTGCAATGCTATACAGTACAATGGGGCGTCGAGTTGCTGGAAATGTCTACAGCAAGGAAAAACAATCAAAACGGGACAAAGAGGGTGCATTAGAGTGTCTCCGTATCAAATGCAAGACCCCAAAGGTCCTCAAAGAACGCGCGCGGAAACAGAAAAACATGCACGAGAGGCACTCGCTAACCAGCTAAATAACAAGAAAGACTACATTGTCCATGGAATAAAGGGGCCTTCATGGTTTGGATTACTGGAGCACTTTGATTACGTAGCTGGAACAGGCATAGACTATATGCATGGAGTTTTGTTGGGCGTTCAGAAGTTGCTACCGACTGTATGGTTCAGTGCAAAGTTCGCTGGAAAGGTCTTCAGTGTAAGTCGACAGGTCTCTCTTGCTGATAAACGCCTGTCGGAAATATCACCGACACTAGAAATCCATCGCTTACCGCGCTCTATTTCTGAGCATCTAAAGTACTGGAAAGCTAGCGAGTTGCACTCATTTTTGCCTTATTACGGCATTCCTGTCCTTTATGGTATACTACCAGATAATTATTTTCATCACTATGCAATCTTTGTGCATGCAATTTACATTTGCCTCAAAGAGTCAATATCTTCAGAAGATCTAAAGAAAGCTGAATTGATGCTATTTAGCTTTTGTGAGGACTTCAGTTCACTTTATGATGAACGTTTCATTACTCTCAATGTTCATCAATTACTTCATTTAGCTGATGATGTGAGAGACTTGGGACCCATGTATACTCACAGCTGTTTTAGCTTTGAAGACACAAATGGCTTCGTTTTAAAGTTAATACATGGAACGCAATTTATAGATAGCCAGATTCTCTCTGCCGTATCTATTACACAGAAGATACCAGAGCTTAGAGAAAAGTGTATCACAAACGGCACTGATTTAGAGGCAGTATACTTCTCGATGAGCCATCCTCAAAAACCTGCCAAAATGCTTGAAATTTCAAAAAATGTTTACGCTTTAGGTGCATTTTACAACAGAACTTTGAATGCTGAAGAATACGCTGCATTTCAGTGTTATCTTGGCTTGGCTCCCAGCACTGTTGTTGTGCGTGCTTTTAACAGATTACAGATCGGTTTATCTGGATGTTACGTTTATGGGCGCGATTACAAAAGAATGTTGAAGAGAAACTGTGCTGCTGTGAAGTACCTTTCACACCACCCGAACGGTGTACAGTTTGCCCTTGTTCAGTACTTCTTTCAGGTGTCAACTACTGCAGGGGATGTTCTTAACCTTGTGATGGCAAAAACCTTAAAACTTCAGTGTGACTATGACGACACAACACACATTCATGTCGTGGAATCATGCCAACAAGAACTGATCACCTTTCCATTGCGTGATGTCTGCTGTAACTGCATACTTCTTTCTTTTACTGATAACCCGGAAAGGGGATATATGTGCGAGTTCCCTAACCGCGTTGAAGTAGATTAGATTCATGGCATTATTTAACTCAATTGTTTGTGTAACTACTGTGGTGATAATAAATAAACAATGACGGGCTTAAATTCTTCAATGGCTGACATAACCATTTTGCAGCGAAGCAGACAAATCTTTCCCCACCCATCACCCCCACAGACGGACTCTTGCCTCGAGCTCGTCAGTGCAGATAGATGCGATAAAAACAAACGCGTTAGAGGAATTCTGTCTGTGTTCGCAAGCGGTCTGCCCTTCAAAGCGAAGATTTCCTTCTCTTTCTAGGGGTTGCTGCACAAAAGCTTATTTTTCCCTTCGCAATATTAATGTTTCTGGGCGGAAGTATCTGGGGATAAACGATGGCATCCAATTTGCAAGAGGTACATGCGTGAAACGTGAATCACCTGAAGATGAACACAGGTACGTGAAGTCAGTTGATATGCAGTTGATGAAGGTGAAAAAAGGCGATAAATCGTCTTTCATGCAAATGAATTTATCCTGAATTTATCAAGCTAATGTCACGCCGAGCTATTTGTTTGTAACATGCAAAAACTACATCTACATAAAGCCCATTGAAATGATCGCTGTCTCACGCTAGCTATACAACTGTTCTGCGTTTACTATGAATTATGGAATAAGCTTACTAGTTAGTTGGATACGTCTATTGGAGTGCTATTGACCGGACATCGACAACTTATCACTTCAGTATAAATTGGCAAAATGCGGTATTACGAAGTACTGTAAATTAATCAAAACAATAGGCATCGACTGTTTCAAACGTTGCATGTCACCCTCGCGAGAGCTTGTTTCAGTCAACTATGCTACGAATTTCCTAACACTGCGAGTTAGTTCTACGCATTTCTTTTTTTCATAAATTAGTCAGGTTCTGTTAGGTTCTTGTCAGGCTCGATAATTTGGTTAACCCACTTATCCGCAAAGACCATATACATTTCAGGCTTTGTCAGGCTATTATTAAGGTTACCGTTTCATGACGTTATCGCCCTAAAAAAAATTACGCTTTGTCAGGTTACGAGTAAGCCTAACAAAAAACCCAACAACACCTTAAAATTTTCAGGCTTGGTTCGTTTAACCTAACAAATTCAATGTCAGGCTTTTGTTAGGTTTGTTTCAGGTCTCAGGTCACCAAATAAGGCCTGAATTAGGGCTGATTATGGCTTTGTTAGGCCAGACTTCTTCGTACGGGAAGTTACCTCTGTTCAATGAGACAAGCGTTTGTAAACAAAGTAAATTTTGTTTCCTTTTATTGTCACCTATTTTCAACTTCTTGGTGTTCAAGTGAACATTTACTGGACTTACCTAGCAAGAGATAGTCAATTGGGCCCCAGTGTCGGCCCATGTGGACGCCCGAGGCCCAGGGGATAGCCACGGGTAAGTTGCCGGCTCAACCGCTGACCGAGACAGGCTCAATATCATGGCGTTAAATGATGACTATCGACTCGCTGTTGCCTGTTACGGCTACTATAAAGTTTCTTCGTGGATTTGAGAGCTTTTTGTGGACCTTTGTCAACAATATATAAAAGAGCAACAACCTATTTACATCTTTGAAGAAAGAAATGGTGAAAAACATGGACGCTCGCTCCTCGAACTTTGGATACGTGTAAGGTGGCACGGAACTGATTACATGGCTTGACGTGGTTAAAACTAATCAAAGAAAACATGAAATCACGTATGTAGCTTGTTTTTTATTTGTTTGTATTCTTTTCAAATCTAAAGGCTGGATTTGTGAACTTGTGAGGTAAATCTTCCTCTTGCTGATCGCAAAAACGGACAGGAAGATGTAAACAAAATTCCCATTGAAAATGTAACCAGAAATGACTTCAAGTGCCTTTTTTCCGTCGATTCGGTACTTACTATGGATGCTTAGTAGATGGATGCTTAGTTAGCTGTTTCCTGCCAATTTTGCATTACGCCAAGGCAAATAAACCCTGTTTGTGTTTCAGTGAATTTTCATGTAATGGCCACTAATCGTTCAGTCATGTGTGAATAGCACGCCAGTGCATACAAAGATTTTATTCCTTTTTCGTGAACTCTAGTGATGGCTTTAATTGCCTATGTAAGTGTTATGTTATTAGGTTGTTGCCCAATGGAGATTTTAGACATTAAAATACCATAATTTGAGGGTTGTGTCAAAACTGTGAAAGGTTACCATTGTTTCAGGCTGCCGGCGTGAAAGAAGTGAAATCCATTGGTTGAATTAAATTATTGTACTTAGAGTCTGGTCAATAAGGAATATCGCTTAGGTGATTTAATGTTGATATGTATTATTTTACCTGAGTAAATGCTTAACCAAGTCAGCTAATTAAATTTGTAAAAATTAGGGTAAAATGGCCATTTTTGAAGAGCGTCCCATAATTTCAAGAGAATAAAATATTTTGACCTTCTGTTTTGTCACAAGTATTTACTCAACAAGTCTAACATTTGTGCCAAGTTTGAGCAAAATCGGCGATTTGAGCTGTATCACCTGCTGCCTGGCTCTGCCTGGTTTTCTCGTGGACGCACTCTTAATAATGTTTTTACTTAGAACTTAATAGCTTTTTATTATAAATTTGATAAGTAGTAGTACTAGTTTTAGTATAAGCATTGTTATTGCTATCAGTATCAGTATTAACATTAGCATAAGTTGTATAAGTTGCATTAGTACAAACAACGCTCGTGATAGATTACTTATAAATTGTTATCTTTATATTTAGGTTTTTAGACACGGCTCGATGGAAGAGCATATTTTGTATGAATAAATACCGTGTATAAATAAAGCTTATGTATGTATGAGCGTAATTCCATGGAGTTCCCGAAAACTCATACGAATCTACCGAAGAAGCTATTCTAAAGATCGCAGCTTCCCTTAAAGTTCAAGTTATGCCCAGTGACATCGAAATTTCACACAAACTGAGACGTAGAAACAGCAACTGATAGCGTCATAATTGTAAAGTTTTGTAGCCATAAAGTGAAAACCAGCGTTTACAAAGCACGGATAAAGTTGAAAACATGAAAGCAAACGATTTGTTCCCGAGTTTTGCTTCGGCTCCAGGATCAAACGACCGGCTACGAAGAAACGGATGCATAAGAAGTGTGTGGACAGTGGACATTGGACAGTCAAGTGTATGTTAAAACTTCCCCCGGATTTCGCTGAAGGCTATGTCTCTTTTAACTGAGTAACTTTTGCAAATTTTCATTTTGTTTCTATTTGTTTTCCCAGTGTACGATTTCTCTAACTCCATATTCTGATCAGCTGCGAGCGACAAATTCTGCAATCTACAATCAGTTATTAGCAATATTATATGCTGATAATATAGCTGAAAGGCTGTTATGCCACTGGTATAACTATCTTTCTCCCTCCAAAATACTACGGTTTGTAAAATGCATTATCTTTTTGTGCTCAAAATTTACATGGTCAAAATTTCTTTTGACATTATTATTATGTATCGCAAGTAATAATTAGTTTCGTTGAACGTGCGAGGATTACGCAACGTTAACAAAAGAAGAGCAATTTTCTCTTATTTGAAAACGCAAAAAGCCACAATCTTTTGTCTCAAAGAAACATATTCATCATGTGAAGATGAAAAAGTGTGGTCTGCTGGATGGGGTAGTAAGACTCTCTTTTCGCACGGTTCTTCGCACTCGAGAGGTGTCGGTATTCTTCTGAATCCAAGCAATGTCGCATTTCGTTTACAAAGCATTTAACTGGGCCCAGAAGGAAGATTTTTAATTGCAAAAGCAACAATACACGATATAGCTTTTTTCATTGCAACCATCTATGCTCCCACGGACTATCGTGACCAAGACAATTTTATCCGCACATTGGGTGAGCAACCCAAACACCTCAAATGTCATCATTGCAGGTGACTGGAATACAATCTCAATCCAATCGATAAGCACGGCGGCGCAAACTTTCCTTTCGTAAACGGTCGTTGCCATTTCTCAGAACAGTCGCTGCCATTTAAAACGGTCGATGCCATTTAAAAGGGTCGATGCCCGTTGGAACGGATATTTCCAAGTCTCCTACCACCTGCGTGACAATCAGAGCGTGACAATGACGCGCTTGTGTAGATTTTGCATGACTACTAGCTTTTCCACAAACCATCGCAAAAAATCGAAAAGGCGGACAAACCCGACAATAGTTTTGTCAAAGATCTAATAACTCTTGCTATAAAAGAACTTGATTCATTTGAGGGGTCATCTACACCAATATCCTGTTTCAAATTCTGTTATGAAGAACATGTATGCTATTACTTTTTATCACATTTTTTGCTTATAAAAATACAACCGAAAATGAACAAACAGAATAGAATTTAAGAAGTCAGAACAGAAATTGAGTGAACAAAACGGAATTAAAAGCATCCGAACAAAACGAAACAGAAATCGGCGAAACAGAACACAAATAGACGATGTCTCAATTTCTGTTCTGTTTTTGGACAAACAGAATAGAATTTAGGAAATCAGAACAGAAATTGAGTGAACAACAAAACGAAACAGAAATTGGCGAAACACAACACAAATTGACGATGTCTCAATTTCTGTTGTGTTTTTCCGACGAATCTATTGGAACTTGAGGGAGAGCCAGTTGAACATTATAATGTATTATAATGTATAAACCCCATTTCCCGCTCAAAGAAATTTATTCCACTTTCAACGCGAGAAGGGAAGACCATCCATCCAGGTGTCTTTCTTTACTTGAAGAGGTCAAAGACCTCATCGAGACACATAACAGCAAGCAAAGTGGCTCAGAGGTCCGTGCACTCATTATTTTTAATTTTATCGTCTATGTTGAACAACAGTCAAAACCAATGTGGAGCCTTGTTTTAATTTTTCACTCTACATTATGGTGTTCCATTGCGGACAAAATTATACCTATGGTAAAAACATGTTGAAAACACAATACGTAAGTCGAAACTTTGAAAATACAGCGAATACAATAAAAAACATGTCAAGATTTGCAAAATATATGTTCACGAACGAAAAAATACTAAATAAATGTCATGACTACAAACACGATTCGAAATTTTGAAATTTGAGTGGAGACAAAAAAAAATTCGAGTCGACGTGAAAAAAAAATGGCGAGTCGAGTAAGAGATACCGCTTACCATTTGAACAGTTGGAGGCGGGGTGAAGTGATCGTCCAAAAAGCATGGGAAATGTCACATGTCTGCAGAAGGCAGAAGCGTTCTTACAGTACCGCTCAAAGGTAAGTTACCACCGTCTCGCGAGATGCGTCTCGTTTCTCGCGAGACTCGTCTCGAGAGAAACGAGACGCGTCTTGTTTCTCGCGAGTGCACTGGAAGTGCCAATACGCGAAAGGATTGACCATCAAACCTTGACTCGTTTTTTATTCACACTTGTAAACATGCGAAACGACGCTTTAATCTTGAAACCTCGACCAACATTTTATTCAAACTTGTGAACAAGCGGCACCACGCTTTGATCACAAAACCTCGACTCGGACTAACATTTCATTAAAACTTGTGAACATTCGACACCACGCTTTGATCATGAAATCTCGACTCGGACTAACATTTAATTTTTATTCAAACTTGTGAACAATACGCAACACGACGCTTTGATCGTGAAACCTTGACTAACATTTTATTCAAACTTGTGAACAATCGAGTGACACCACGCTTTGATCATGAAACCTTGATTAACATTTTATTCAAACTTGTAAACAAGCGACACCACGCTTTGATTATGAAACCTGAACACATTTTATTCAAACTTGTAAACATGGGACACCACGCTTTGATCATGAAACCTCGACTAACATTTTATTCAAACTTGTGAACATGCGAAACCACGCTTTGATCATGAAACCTCGACTAACATTTTATTCAAACTTGTAAACATGAGACACCACGCTTTGATCATGAAACCTTGACTAACATTTTATTCAAATTTGATTAAAATTCCTGTTTTCAAAGATATCGTGTTTTGGAGTTTGAATGAACGATTTATGCCAAATACAACGGGAGATATTTTTCGTGTTTGCCGTGACGCTTCGGAGAACAAAGTTTTTTACGCTACCGACTCGTCGTCTTGCGCCGCTAGACAAAACTTTCCCTGGCAGAAAAATCTGAAATTAATGGAAATGGCGCATCTCGGAAACTTTCACTAAAACTGCTGTCTTCAAAGATATAGTATTTTGGCGTTTGAATGAACGATTTATGCCAAATAGAACGGGAGATCTTTTTTCGTGTTTGCCGTGACGCTTCGGACAACAATAAAGTTCATTACGCTACCGACTCGTCGTCTGCTGCTAAACAAAACTTTCCCTGGCAGAAAAATCTGAAATTAATGGAAACGGCGCATCTCAGAAACATTGATTAAAACCCCTGTCTTTAAAGATATAGTATTTTGGCGTTTGAATGAACGATTTATGCCGAATAGAACGGGAGATCTTTTTTCGTGTTTGCCGTGACGCTTCGGACAACAATAAAGTTCATTACGCTACCGACTCGTCGTCTGCCGCTAAACAAAACTTTCCCTGGCTGAAAAATCTGAAATTAATGGAAACCGCGCATCTCAGAAACTTTGATTAAAACCCTTGTCTTCAAAGCTTTAGTATTTTGGCGTTTAAATGAACGATTTATGCCAAATGGAACCGGAGATATTTTTAGCGTTTACGTTCACGCGTGGGAAAGTTCATTACGTTACCAACTCGTCGTCTCCTACGCTAGACAAAACTTTCCCTGGCAGAAAAAAATTGAAACTACAGTGCATTGCAAACGGCACATCTCAGAAACCTTGATTTGAACTCCTGTCGTCAAAGATATATGTTTTTTTTTTAAAATTGGCGTTTGAATGAACGATTTGTACCACACAGGGAGATAATAATTTCAGGCCGTGACGCTTTTGTGACTCCATTTACATGAAAAGACAATTGTCTCACCGGCGCGTGTTGAAAGTCGGAACATTTTTCTCCTACACAAAATTTAGTGGTCGTTTGAGTTAGCGGTTATTGGAGAGCAAACAAATGTAGGCAACTGAATTATGACTATATGATATCTAGTGCGAAAATACTCACAGTATCAGGATTGAAAAATTATAGAGAACAAGATTCGCAAAATCAACTCTTTGCCCTCGTATTCGCATGAATTGAAATGCATGTAATTCTTCTTATACATGTAGTTTATGCAGATATAAAACCGATGCACATCTTATGTTGGACGGTCCCATCGATTTGCCAACGAACTGCAGAGCAGCAACCGTTACACATGTCCGGTTTCTTACGCGTAATATATGCCATACTAAACGCATCAGTGATTCTCGAGAAAAACGAGACGCGTCTCACGAGAAACGAGAAACGTCTCGCGAGAAATGAGAAACGTCTCGCGAGAAACGAGACCCGTCTCGCGAGAAACGAGACGAGAGGTGGTAACTTACCTTTGAGTGGTACTGTACTATTTCATCTGCTTTTATTTCATCCTTCTTTGGTCGTAAAATGACTTCGGATTTGCAAGAGATTGTCCGCCGTGTTGTGGAGAATTTAAGCAACATACAACTGGCAAACTCAGCTGCAACGTCTAGCAGCAAAGGATGCCAAAACTCTACCAATGCGACCGAAATGCAGGAATTGAACCAGTGCTTTCAAGTACCTCGCCTGCCAGCACCAAATTCATCAGTTCTGCAGTAATCTTCTGGTCGTAACTTGGCTGCTGGATTCTCAAGCAGACAAAACTATAGTTCGGCCAGACAGCAGAGAATGCGCAGGTAAGTTCCAAGATCTTCTTCTGGGCGCTTTCAGCCTTATGTTAGATCGCGTGGGGGCAATCGCGACGTTGTCGAACCGCCATGTTACTTCAAGGATGTTTGTCTTCTTCCCAACCCTTCCTGGGAGAGAGTACCTCGTGGAAAAATGAAGGTGTTGTGTATCAACAAAAACATGTATGTTGATGCATGGGAAGTGAAAAAGGATTGGGACGAGGTAACCCTCAGAGGGGAAATACGAAAGCTGTTCTCATCTATCCTCAAAGATGAAAGAGGTGAAGAAATTGGGTAGCTACAATGGTATTGAGCTTTTTAAGAGTAGTATTTGGGTAATTTTAATTACTTACCCCTGCGGCATACGGTTTTCATCCTTTTGGCTGAC
>OZ026603.1:15794997-15854997 GCA_964020085.1 Micromussa lordhowensis
ACATTTTATTCAAACTTGTGAATATGCGAAACCACGCTTTGATCATGAAACCTCAGCTAACATTTTATTCAAACTTGTGAATATGCGAAACCACGCTTTGATCATGAAACCTCAGCTAACATTTTATTCAAACATGTAAACATGCGACACCACGCTTTGATCATGAAACCTCGGCTAACATTTTATTCAAACTTGTGAACAAGCGACACCACGCTTTGATCATGAAACCTCGACTAACATTTTATTCAAACATGTAAACATGCGACACCACGCTTTGATCATGAAACCTCGGCTAACTTTTTTTCATACTTTTTTAACAAGCGAAACCACGCTTTGATCATGGAACCTCGAATAACATTTTATTCAACCATGTCAACATGCGACACCACGCTTTGATCATGAAACCTTGGCTAACTTTTTTTCATACTTGTAAATATGCGACACCACGCTTTGATCATGGAACCTCGAATAACATTTTATTCAACCATGTAAACATGCGAAACCACGCTTTGATCATTAAACCTTGAATAACTTTCCATTCAAACTTACATGTATAAAGTCTACAGCCAAATTTCTTGGTACTGTTTACGTGTTGCTAGGGACGCGATCGTGATTGCGAATGTCAACAATCGATATCGGCGGCATTGCGTTAGTGTTTTCGTGTTCCGTGTACCTCAACTGTTTGAAATGAAACTACACTTAAGAGCAGACTTTTTCTGGGTGTTTTAAATGTAACTATAGTATGATGTTTGTGTATGTATCATGAAACTTAGCGTTAGGCAAAAGATAATCTGTTGCCAAGGAGCGGTGGTCATGCTATCCACGCGGAACAGAAAACAAATAAACTCGGTTAGAGGGATTTTCTAGAGGGATTTCTAGACTCAGTAAAACTGATAATTGATAAAATGATGCTGAACACAGTACATTTATTTTATTGTTGGTCACGACTTTTTTAGGTGTGGGAGCCGTTTGGTTGTTACCTGCATCGTGCAATGTCGACCGAAGGGTCGACGACGACAGGATTTTCTCTAGGTTAGCTCTGAAAAGAGCTCTTGTTAATGTCCAGATGCACGGCCCTCTCGCTGAACTACCAATGGCACAACCTTCTGTAAATGGCCGATGTACGTCGTGCACTTCTCTGCCGTCATTCTTTCTTGCCAAAATCGCGCTATCCCGCCAAGAAGCTCGTCTTTCGTTGTGGGTTTTACCATGGTGCGAAGGAAGTGTTTAAGTTCATGCCAGATTAGCTCTATAGGGTTCAAGTCTGGGCTCTCCGGGGGCGTCTTCCACCAGTTTATTCCACTCCGATCCATGAAGTCTTGTGCTAGACGGCTTGTGTGCTTAGGGTCGTTGTCTTGCTGGAAGCGATTACCATCAGGAAATCGAGACTCGATGAAGGGCAGAAGGGTCTTTTCCAATATTTCGTTGACGTAAAACGTCGCATCCATGTTCCCAGAGAAGATTAGAACTCTAGTCGGTCCTCTTTTCGAGATACCGGCCCAGATGTGTACTTTGAAGGGATGCTTGGCTCGTCCTTTCAGCTTCGGCTGTTCCCACCTGCGACGGAAGCATAGCTTGGCGTGTTTTTCCATATGGACGGAACATTCATCCGTGAAAATGACATCATCGAACTGCTCGTTGTCTTCCAAACACTTAAGACAGAACTCCAGTCGTTTGGCGCGGTTCGCCTCCCGTATTAGCTGGCAGTATTTCGTGCCAGTCTGAACCCACCCGAGCTTCTGCCTCAGCCTCTTCACCTTGCTCTCAGAGAAGTTGACGCCGAACTGTTCCTGAAGCTTTTTGCCAAGCTTCGGTGCTGTGAGTTCGTCATTCTTCTCCATTTCAGCGTCAATAAAGTCCAATACTTCTGGCGTGACAGCTTCGCTTGGACGACCTGGTAGAGGGGCATTCGCAAATGAACGCCTTTCCTGGAAACGTCTTAAAAAGCGCCTCACACTGAGACGACTTATTTGGCAGTCGTCGTCGCCAAGGATTTTCACAATTTGACTAATATTTTTATTTTGTTCTCGAAGCCTGACAATTTTTGCTTTTTGCTCATTCGTTAAGCGACCCATGATTAAAAGGAATGCTCTTACCGCCGAGTGTGATGCAACAGTCATTCAATACATTTTAACAAGAAAAACATAACTAGCCAATCAGGCATCAATAAATTTTCAATACATTTTAAAAAGCCAATGAGCATCAAGAAATTTGTATTCACCGTTCACAATAAAAAAATTTAAATACTAAGCAGCCAATCAATGACTAGGAATTAGGATCCGTTTTTTAACAAAGGACCTGTTTCACACGCTATAAAAGCACCGTTACGTTTTTGAAAACACCATAGTATTCTTATTACTCTGACAATTGCCATGTGCATCCTTACGAGCAGAAACACTTAAGTGAAAATGGCCGCCAGAAAATTATGTCACGCGACACAACTACCTTCAAAGGCACTGTTTTTTTTCCCCGAAGAAAATAAGACTGGCATAGCTCCTACACGCCTAATTTTGGACAAGGAAGAAGCTGCAGTTGGCGTGGATGTCACCATCAACTGGCAGGGGGAGCATGTTCCTGCTAGAATTGTTGCACTAAGTGGTAAGTACAGATATAATAATTGCGTTAATTTAATTGAAGCTTATCAACTCACCTTCGTGAAACGCCGTTGAACTCATAGCAACTTTTGTAACCAACAAAGTGATTACTGACTAAGGAAACTCAGATGCTGCGTCGGCGTACAAGTGGAAAACGTCAGCGTTTTATCACATTCACTACAGCAGTAAAATTTACCTATATCAAGTTCAAGTTTAAATTCAACTAAAGTTTTGTAACCGCTTGATTTTCCTTCATAGATCATTATCAAGTCTTGCACGAGAAGGATCTGGCCTTTTCTCGGGAAAACATCAGAGGCGACGATAAAGAAAACCAGGTGCACCCGAAGAAGAAGCCGCGTAAGGTAAGTCAAGATCTGTCCTTTTGATATGATGCTTATAGCGTTATAGTCATTTAGGTAATTAGCGCGTTCAGGGTTTTCGAGTGCAGAGAATATTGATCAATATGATTTTAACGTAAAAGTCATTTGGGTAATTAGAAAATTCAGGTTTAAGTAATGATTACTTTTAAGTTTAAGTAACAATCGCTTACACTTGGTGACACCCGTCTTAGTTGATCGATCTTTCGGAAATCGAACTCAATTCACAGATTCGGCAATCTAGAATCTTTTAAGACAACACAAATAGTTGAGGTCCGAATTTTCAAATAAACAAATCATTGAAACTGGTTGGCGCGTCGTGCCGAAAAAAAAGTCTCACCTTGAATTAACATAAGTTCACACATTACGCGTGGGTATTATTATTGAAGAAAGATTCAGGTTTTAAATTCAGATTTTAACGTTCAAAAAAACGTTATAACTTTCAAAAATTCAAAATTCAGGTTTTAACGTTGGTTTAAGTAATGATTACTTTTAAGTTTAAGTAACAATCGCTTACACTTGGTGACACCCGTCATAGTTGATCGATCTTTCGGAAATCGAACTCAATGATGCTTATAGCGTTATAGTCATTTAGGTAATTAGCGCGTTCAGGGTTTTCGAGCGCACAGAATGTTGATCAATATGATTTTAACGTAAAAGTCATTTGGGTAATTAGAAAATTCAGGTTTTAACGTTGGTTTAAGTAATGATTACTTTTAAGTTTAAGTAACAATCGCTTACACTTGGTGACACCCGTCATAGTTGATCGATCTTTCGGAAATCGAACTCAATTCACAGATTCGGCAATCTAGAATCTTTTAAGACAACACAAATAGTTGAGGTCCGAATTTTCAAATAAACAAATCATTGAAACTGGTTGGCGCGTCGTGCCGAAAAAAAGTCTCACCTTGAATTAACATAAGTTCACACATTACGCGTGTGTATTTTTATTGAAGAAAGATATGTAGACTCAATAGCTTTTTAACTACGCCAAGATTAACTAAAATAAAATGAACTGAAAAGGTTTTAAAGCGGGTTGAAACTTTACAGGGTAAAAGCCGTAGATGGTTTTGAATGCTAAACAACGCGCGTAATTAAACAAAGATATTTAGACTCGACAGCACTTTAACTACGCCAAGATCAAATATAACTGAAAGGGTTCCAAGCAATTTATTTTGAACTTCTTATTGACATTACAGAATGTTTTTATCTGTATTTATAACGTAGATAGGACCTTGAGCGCGCTCTGATTATATCATAAAGCAAATGAAGAAGCCTAAGACGTGTATTGCACTGTGATAAAACACTCTGGGCATTTTAGAACACTCTACATTTTCCTCGAGTTCTGAAATGCCTGTCGTGTTTTATCACAGTGTTACACATGGCTTAGGCTTCTTTAATTGTTAGTAATGCCAGGCTAACAATACTTTCTTCTTCACTTCAGCAAAAGGATGTGAATATGTCGAAGAAAGGGATTGGGAAGAAGGATACTGGGAGAAAAAAAAAGGAGGAAAGAAGGTAGCTTGAAATTTAAAAGTCAACATTTTCTAGGGAGATAGCATAGCACAGCTCGAAGAGTTTTAAAGTTAACAGTGCAACCATCCGCGAAGATGATAGATTAAGAGTGGCTTCCCGGTCATAGCTGTCTTCTTATATTTCTATTTTATTGGGCTTGATAGGATGAATGTCAGGTACTTCTGGCTATAGAACCTGCAGAGCCGGAGAAAACGCTGAAAAAAACGTCTGAAAGTGCAAATGAGAATATGAGTGGGGAAATGGATGCCGCCAAAAAGGTAACTTGTCAAAGTCAGCATTGATAATTAAGCGGTTTCCAATCGCTTCATGTTAAATCCAACAATCTTTAATGGTTACTTACCGGTATTCTGGAAGTCACGAGTTCGACTCCTGATAGGTCTCTTTTTCGTAAAATAGAGTAAATGTACATACATGTAGTCGATAAAAAGAGTCCCTTTCCCTCAAGTCACGCGTATACAGCTTGCCAACATTTCAATCTTTTAAAAGTTTTCAAATCACGTGTGACATCAATCGTTTTTCCAACTTTCTTTGTCTTTGATAGGATGAACCACAGGAGTCTGGAGATTCCCCAACAAAGATGCTTGCGTCTTCAACGCCAAAGCCGCCTCCCAAGCCAAGACGTTATAACGACAAATTAAGCTTCCTCGACGACCTTCTCGAAAAGAGAGAAGACATTTCCATTCATGAAAAACTAGATATCATTATTGAAAACCAAAAGGGTTTTTTTTAAGTTTATGGCGGATGTAATGAGGGGAGGGTTTGTTTCGGAAGGGAGGGACCCGACATCAATTTTTTCAGCAGGGAGGGACAAGGGGTCAAGTGTTTCAGTAGGGAGGGACAGAGCATCAAGTGTTTCAGTAGGGAGGGACAGAGCATCAAGTGTTTCAGTAGGGAGGGACGGTGGACCAGGTGTTTCAGTAGGGAGGGACGGGGGCTCATGTGTTTCAGTAGGGAGGGACGGGGGCTCAAGTGTTTCAGTAGGGAGGGACGGGGGGCCAAATGTTATGGGAGGATCATGTAGTTTGGGAGTGGGATTTGGGGAAAATGATATTGTTTCACAGGGAAGTGGAGAATCGCAGCTAGGAAGTTTGGGGGATATTTCAAATCAGGGGGTTATGGGAAGGTCAGGTAGTTTGGGAAAGGGATTCACGGGAAATATTGTTTCACAGGGAAGTAGAGGAAATCAAGCTAGAATTTTAGGGGATATTTCAAATGTTATGGAAAGTGCAAGCGCTTTGGAAGAGGGTTACAGGGAAATTGGTAATGTTTCATGGGAACAGTTGTCGGGGGAGGAGGATAAAATATTTATGGGGGAGGCATTAGTTTTAAAACGTTCAAGTTGTAGTGTGGGAAATTTTGCCGCTAAGTTTTTAAGCGTTATCTTCAAGCCGGAGGAGTTAATTAACCGTAATTGTACTGGGACTCGGGGAAAGGGGCAGCTGAATGCTGCGAAAATGGGTATTGTTAAAAAATATGCATTAAAACTCTATCCATGTACCCCAGCACAAGAGGACTTAGTGTGGAGGAAATGTGTCGTTGCTATCGACGAATTTTTGCGAAGGAAAAAGCGGGAACGACAAGATTAAATAAGGTTCCATTTTTTTGTTACAGTAATTAATTAATTAATTAATTAATTAATATATTTGAGTGCGCTAAAATCCGCTTTCTCAGATTGAGCCCTAACTGCCAGTTTGTGAGAAACAGGCCATTTTGTAAAAAAACTGAATTTATCAGTCTTAGAATCGGACATTCTCGCATGTTTATAAGTCAAAGTTCATGTATATGGTGTCACGGATTTATGCACGCTCGAGTATAGTGATGCTGTTTGAAGGGAAAAGTTTCCGTTGTAATGAATGTATTTTAGAAAAGATCACGACTCTTAGACTAGCTGGACAATGTTAATAATACCTATGTGCAAATATGGCAATAAAAGTGCATTTCTGTGTTCAGATTTCTGATCATGTATTTTATGGGGGGCCTCGACCGATGTATCGACCGATCTATAAAATGTTTATTCACATACTGCTCTAAATTTTCGCTGTCGAGCAACATAAATTCTATCTGCTAAAGAGAGAGTATTGTACCATTTGAATGAACGATTTATTCCAAATAGAACGGGAGATATTTTTCGTGTTTGCCGTGATGCTTCGGACAACAATAAAGTTCATTACGCTACCGACTCGTCGTCTTGTGCCGCTAGACTAAACTTTCCCTGGCAGAAAATCTGAAATTAATGCAAACGGCGTTTCTCAGAAACTTTGATTAAAACTCCTGTCTTCAAAGATATAGTATTTTGGCGTTTGAATGAACGATTTATGCCAAATAGAACGGGAGATATTTTTCATGTTTGCCGTGATGCTTCGGACAACAATAAAGTTCATTACGCTACCGACTCGTCGTCTTGTGCCGCGAGACAAAACTTTCCCTGGCAGAAAAATCTGAAATTAATGCAAACGGCGTTTCTCAGAAACTTTGATTAAAACTCCTGTCTTCAAAGATATAGTATTTTGGCGTTTGAATGAACGATTTATGCCAAATAGAACGGGAGATATTTTTCATGTTTGCCGTGATGCTTCGGACAACAATAAAGTTCATTACGCTACCGACTGTGCCGCGAGACAAAACTTTCCCTGGCAGAAAAATCTGAAATTAATGCAAACGGCGCATCTCAGAAACTTTGATTAAACTCCTGTCTTCAAAGATATAGTATTTTGGCGTTTGAATGAACAATTTATGCCAAATAGAACGGGAGATATTTTTCATGTTTGCTGTGATGATTGGACAACAATAAAGTTCATTACGCTACCGACTCATCGTCTCGTGCCGCGAGACAAAACTTTCCCTCGCAGAAAAATCTGAAATTAATGCAAACGGCGCATCTCAGAAACTTTGATTAAAACTCCTGTCTTCAAAGATATAGTATTTTGGCGTTTGAATGAACGATTTATGCCAAATAGAACGGGAGATATTTTTCATGTTTGCCGTGATGCTTCGGACAACAATAAAGTTCATTACGCTACCGACTCGTCGTCTTGTGCCGCGAGACAAAACTTTCCCTGGCAGAAAAATCTGAAATTAATGCAAACGGCGTTTCTCAGAAACTTTGATTAAAACTCCTGTCTTCAAAGATATAGTATTTTGGCGTTTGAATGAACGATTTATGCCAAATAGAACGGGAGATATTTTTCATGTTTGCCGTGATGCTTCGGACAACAATAAAATTCATTATGCTACCGACTCGTCGTCTCGTGCCGCGAGACAAAACTTTCCCTGGCAGAAAAATCTGAAATTAATGCAAATGGCGCATCTCAGAAACTTTGATTAAACTCCTGTCTTCAAAGATATAGTATTTTGGCGTTTGAATGAACGATTTATGCCAAATAGAACGGGAGATATTTTTCATGTTTGCCGTGACGCTTCGGACAACAATAAAGTTCATTACGCTACCGACTCGTCGTCTCGTGCCGCGAGACAAAACTTTCCCTGGCAGAAAAATCTGAAATTAATGCAAACGGCGCATCTCAGAAACTTTGATTAAAACTCCTGTCTTCAAAGATATAGTATTTTGGCGTTTGAATGAACGATTTATGCCAAATAGAACGGGAGATATTTTTCATGTTTGCCGTGATGCTTCAGACAACAATAAAGTTAATTACGCTACCGACTCGTCGTCTTGTGCCGCGAGACAAAACTTTCCCTGGCAGAAAAATCTGAAATTAATGCAAACGGCGTTTCTCAGAAACTTTGATTAAAACTCCTGTCTTCAAAGATATAGTATTTTGGCGTTTGAATGAACGATTTATGCCAAATAGAACGGGAGATATTTTTCGTGTTTGCCGTGATGCTTCGGACAACAATAAAGTTCATTACGCTACCGACCCGTCGTCTCGTGCCGCGAGACAAAACTTTCCCTGGCAGAAAAATCTGAAATTAATGCAAACGGCGCATCTCAGAAACTTTGATTAAACTCCTGTCTTCAAAGATATAGTATTTTGGCGTTTGAATAAACGATTTATGCCAAATAGAACGGGAGATATTTTTCGTGTTTGCCGTGATGCTTCGGACAACAATAAAGTTCATTACGCTACCGACTCGTCTTGTGCCGCTAGACTAAACTTTGCCTGGCAGAAAAATCTGAAATTAATGCAAACGGCGCATCTCAGAAACTTTGATTAGAACTCCTGTCTTCAAAGATATCGTATTTTGGCGTTTGAATAAACGATTTATGCCAAATAGAACCGGAGATATTTTTAGTGTTTACCTTCACGCGTGGGAAAGTTCATTACGTTACCGACTCGTCATCTCCTACGCTAGACAAAAGACTTAGCGGTTATTGGGGAGCAAATGTAGGCAACTGAATTATGAGTAAATGATATCTATTGCCAAAACACACACAGTATCAGGATTGAAAAATTATAGAGAACAAGATTAGCAAAATATACTCTTTGCCCTCGTGTTGGCATGAACTGAAATGCATGTAATTCTTCTTATACATGTAGTTTATGCAGATATAAAACCGATACATATCTTAGGTTGGACGGTCCCATCGATTTGCCAACGAACTGCAGAGCAGCAACCGTTACACATGTCCGGTTTCTTACGCGTAATATATGCCATACTGAACGCATCAGTGATTCTCGAGAGAAACGAGACGCGTCTCGCGAGAAACGAGACGCGTCTCGCGAGAAATGAGACCCGTCTCGCGAGAAACGAGATGAGAGGTGGTAACTTACCTTTGAGCGGTACTGTAGCCCCACTAAGTTGTATAATAATTGCAGATCTTTCATGGTGGGGGCATGTTTGTTCCCCCACTACACCTAAGGTGTGTAAAATTTGACAACTTCGGGCAGCTTAATCTTCTCTTTTCTGATTTAAAATAATAGCATGCTTATTGCACATGCTTTCGTCATATGTTTTGTTTATAAGTGACGAGAAGGACAAGTAGGATAGTGAGATTACTGTAAACCCACAGTTAAAAGAACTAGTGCAATTTATCTGTGGCCATCCTTGCATTCCTAAATGTGGTGTGATTAAAGTACGCTTTACAAGATCAAGTTTACCAGATGCAGAATCATGCTTCAACACACTAAAGTTGCCTCTGGCCCACCATAACTACACAAGCTTCAAGAGGGCAATGAATATTGCCATAAATTACCAAAACCAAGGGTATGGACGTGGTTGACATAAACCTCATGCACCGTTACAGAAGTCTTATTACATGTCAATGATGTTGTGATATAAACGAAAAGAAAAAACAATGTATCTCCTCACTTTGTTTCATTATTACTAGTCAGTTTTCAATCAGCAACAGATTTTTTTAGTATTGGGTGATAAAATGTTAATATTGAACATGAACAAATATTCAAAGTTTTGTTAAACATTGTTACAGTTAGTGTTAGAAGCAATATTCACTTACAGGTTCAGTGAAGTGAAACGTTTCCTGTATAATTACAGGGAATGGTTATACATATGTCACAGGTAAAATCCATCCTCAGGTTAAATAATTATAGTATTCTGTACTACTGCAAGTAAAATAGGTAATGGCATCATGTCATTGCTATGACAACTCCAATGTCATTGTAACCCTGATTGTAGCAAATTTTCATCTTTATCTGATACAACTGTGGTGGCAATTTTTCCAAATCTTTTTTATGGCGATGTAGTTTATGCTGAAACTTGGAAGATATTGACCCTGAGAAACGGTATCATGCCACCTTAAACACTGATTTAACCTGAGAGCAGATTTTACCTCATTA
The DNA here is from genome assembly GCA_964020085.1 of Micromussa lordhowensis. NCBI lineage: Eukaryota > Metazoa > Cnidaria > Anthozoa > Scleractinia > Lobophylliidae > Micromussa > Micromussa lordhowensis. The sequence continues at coordinate 15,805,261 of OZ026603.1, forward strand.
ACATGATTAATATAATGAAGTCTTTCATGTGTTAACTGTTACTATAACTTTTAAAATATTAAGAGGTTCAAAATCCAAGAACTTTTATGTGTCTCTAATATTTTGCATTAATCTTAAATCACATAGCCAGGCATTTCTTTAGAAGATAAAATAATGTTGGCCTCAGGGAGTTGTCAGTCCTCAAGGGAGGAAGGAATGAAAAATTTCAAGAGATATAAGGGAGGAGGTAATTCCATTATCTGAATCATCTCTTAATGCTAAGATAACATTTCTGAGATACTGCAACTGAATTGTACTCAAGGAAATGGGAGACTGTAGCAATGATACTCTATAATCTTCTTGTGCTGGAACAGGGTCATCATTATCAACCCCATAATTTGAAGGGTCAATAACATCTTGAACAGCTGTTGATGATGAATAGTTACGCTGCATAACTATACAACTAACCCATAATTGCTGAGGGGAAAAGTCGGTATCGGTGGTCACTGGGTGGTTGTTCCACTCACTGCAAAATTTATTAAGAGCTCCATTAATCAAATCCAGATAAACCAAGTGAAGACAAAAAAGGTGAACCTTGTTGCATGGATTAAAGACATTATTGCGCTGTAGGTACAAAAAGATATTGAGAAAGCGCGAAACAACAATTCTGTTCACATCTCTCCAAAGTCTCTCTATTCTCTGATTGTGCACTGAAGTGCCAGTGATAATACTGCCTCTATTCAACCCTCGTGTTTGCAGCATGTACTTTCCAACTTCATAATTCTCCATTCCAAGATCACATCGGACACGAGAGGGAAGATTGTATCGTGAGACAGCTAAATACTGATCACATGATCAACACTGCACGAAAGCGTGGCTGATAGTTTGTTGTCTTTAAATAGGCATCAAAGGCATATTTCTTTTTCTGGAGTTGTTTAGAAAAATGACTGCAAACAGTGAACTACACGATAATATGATTCGTTTACGTCAATTGAACTAAATTTAAATGTTTTGTTCATGTAAGAGGACATGCAAGTGAGGCTGAGCTCGCCTGCACCTGTTCAGCCTGGTCTAAGTGTCGAGCAAAAAATTGGTGCTTTCACGAGTGGCAGACTCTGCTTACCACTTTGATGCAAGCACAGAATATTAAGACGACGGTTGTAGGTCAGAACAGGAGGACTGTGATATCGCTTGACATGGGACTGTATCAGCCAGCAACAAAGTTGCAGATGACCCGTCAAGATCTTGGGCATATAATACTTTGTCCTGGTGAGCTACACATCGTGATGGCCCAACTTCGCACAATTGGTGCATCCATCGAGAATAGCGGGCTTGATATGTGTTGGGTGGAGTCGGATCTCTATGGACCTTCCACTGTGAAGCAGATTCTCGGTGGGAACTACGTGAAGAGAGGAGAAACAGTGCACACGGTTGCATTACAAGCTCTATTCAGCCTCTACCAGGAAGCCCTCTTCGTGAGACATCCATTTGTGCACACAATTATCGAGAAGTCGGCTAACCAGTTAAGCGATGCGTGTAAAAAAGGCGACAAGCACGATATTACAGTGAAGCACGAAGAACTGTCACAGACCATTACTTCAACAGAACTTGCCGCAAAGATGAAGCAATTTGATGCAGATCATGAGGATAGTTCACTGTTCAAGTTCACCCGAAGGTACATGGCAATGGTTATGGAGATGACGTTTATCAGAGCCGCGCGGACTGGAGACTGGAATCTCCATTTACAAGCCCTACAGTTGTTTGTGAAGTACTTCTTTGCACACGACACGTTAAATTACGCTCGCATGATTCCTCTTTACTTGGCAGAGATGGAGATAGTAAAGGAGAGCGATCCTGAAATCTATCAAGAGTTCCAGAATGGTAACTGGGTGGCAAACAAGAATGCGAAGGTATCATCCTGTGCCGTTGGCGCTGACCACGCGCTTGAACATGTCAACAGATCAATGAAAGTCTCGAGTGGATTGATTGGCATCACGCTGAACCCTACTGCACGCACAAAGTATTTTTTGATTGCACCTGAGTTAGCAAGACTGGCAGAACAAGCCAAGCTGTTGGCAGGTACTTCTTCCAAGACTCAAACTAGCCATCACAACCTCACCACTCCTGTCAGATTACGCAAAGAAAGGAACGTCAGCAGCTGACCACTAGTATTCAACGCTTCACGAACCCGTTTACAGTAGAAGGCCCTGATCTGTTCAACCTAGTGACGAAAGTGGGCATGCCTGAGAAAGTGAAGAAAGATCTCTGGGATCAAGCGTCATTGGTAACAAGCTGTTCGGAACATTCGTTAAGGAGTGGATACAGACAGCCGAGAAGAACATCTGGGATGTCATGAAGAAGCGCAAGCCCCTAACGTGGAAGACCACTGGGAAAACAGTCACGGTGCCTACAAAGGATAAGATCATCGAGCTAAAGGAAGATCGATGTCTCTTCGCGCGGATGATGGTAATCTGCAAGTCCCGTCCTGAGATAGACATCAAAGAGGCAGTAGGAGTATATGAGTTCTCGGTAGTTCCACGATCAATGTTTGCCGCAGATGGAAATATGCTGTACTGTTCCGCAAAGAGCACCCTGGTGAGTATTGTAAAGAAGGTGCTAAGTGACAGATCAGTTGAGCAGGCAGAACCCACTGACCAGTTGGCTAATGCAGATCAAGGTTTCCATTGTAGATGGTATGGCCGAGATACAAGCCCTTGAAAAACCAGATTGGATCAAAACCTGCTCGGATCTGGAAGATCATTTCACTGTGACGATCTTCCACAAGTACTGAGATGCAGATGAAATTCGTCTTATTTTCGACAGGTTTGTCACTTCCGCTGATGTTTACCTTGTAACCTTTTTATTTCTATTAATTATAATTACTTGCCATTACATGTTATTCTGCTTTTAGGTATGATGTACCATTGTCTTTAAAGACCACAACTCGCGAATTTTGTCAGGGAGGCTTGGAACCTATCAGCTACAAGATTACTGATACCACTCAGATTTCCAAGGTATACTATGAATGGCTATTCATCCAAAAACAATGATCCTATTTATAATGTACTACAAGAAGAATAGGGCCAGATATAGAGGTAAAGATACTAAAACTAGTACACCCTTGTTATGCAGGTACCGATGAAGAGACTTTTAGCACATGTGAGTACCAAGGATGAACTGACGCAGTATCTTGCCAGTAAGACTCTAGAGAAGGGACGTCAGAATGGTTTGCACGTGGTGGTTGCATGGAGCAGTAAGTGTAGGGCAACACACAAGGATATGGCTTACCTCGATAGCGACCAAGAGCAAGCTGACACTAAAATCCCGCTACACGCAGTAGATGCCACCGCATCAGGAGCCAAAAGTATCAAGATCTTCTCGCCGAACACAGACGTGTTTGTACTGGCGCTTAGACGTTACCCGGAGCTATGTGCGGACATTTCATTCGTCACCGGAAGAGGACAGCGCCACCGAAATATCCAGCTTTGTCCAATAGTCCGCGCTTTAGGCGCATCTAGAACAGCAGCACTACCTGGCTTTCATGCCTGGAGCGGAGCTGATGTCACCGGAAGCTTTGCATTTAAAGGAAAGCTGGAATGCTGGAAAGCATTTCTTGAAGCTGATGAAGAGTGTGTCACTGCACTTGCAAATCTCGGCTGTACCATCCTTCCCACAGCGGGCATTTTCTATGCATTAGAGAAGCTAGTGTGTCATCTTTACCTGCCCAAGACTAAGATATCCAGTCTGGCTCCTCTTTCGAAGGAAACAGGCTGAATCAGAACGACTATCGCCTACACAAGCTGCTCTCCGAGAGGCCATTAACCAAGCACATTACCAAGCCATGATCTGGGCCAATGACAAAGTCCCTAATCCAGACCTTCCGTCACCAGAGAACTATGGATGGAAAAAAGACAAAGGTTATTATAAATTAACGGTTGATATATTAATGTATGGTATTGGTCCTGACCAATAGCGGTATAATTTGTAAGTAGGTTAATCATTGACTCATTCAAGGACATTATTGCTTGATCATGTGATAGCTCATCAGTTCTATTCAGACAGCGTTCCAGCTAGTTGTTATTTAGCTTCTTTTCACCTTTCACTATGCCCGCTAAAAGTAAGAAATCCACCAAGAAGGCAAGTGGATCAAGCCCCTGGCTTTCTTCTTTCGGTGTGGAGAATGATCTCCCCGACAGCTTGCTGGAGGTTTTGAAAGACCACGACATAACTTGTGAGGAGATTGTCCTTGGTCTATCTGAGCGTGACATCGCCGACCTGGAGCTTTCCGTAGGCCACAGAGTGCTGCTTCGCCGTGCAATCGCGGCTCTAACCTCCGACGAACCTGCTGCCGCTTCTGGAAACACCACGTTGGAGAAGGACAAACCCGTCCCGACAATGGTGCCGCAGTGTCTAAGGTCACTTCGTCTGCCTCAGAGGAAGCTGCAGCCGGAGGTAAGCAGTTGCTTCCTTGTGAACTTATCTATGGCTCGGATGGAAAGCAGTTGAAGCCCTTACAACTTACTTACCCCCAGTTTATGTTGGCTAACATTAAGATCTTGGAAACGTTGCTTTCTTCTAGTCCCAGCGAGGCTGCGCAATATCTAACGTACATGAAATTCCTCGCCGTAAAAGGCACCCGTTTTCAGACTCGCGCGATTCTTGCCTTTGATCAAGATTATCGTGCCACTAAACTACGCGAGAAGTTTTCCTGGGGCTCAAACGTGGAGGACTTGAGTGCGCAATATTTCGATGCTGCTGTCGCACTTAAGCCTCCCGCTGGCACGACTCGCACTACAGAACGGCGTTCCTCTGGTACCGACGAATTTTGCTTTCGCTGGAATTTTAGTCCTGGTGGTTGCCCCAACCCGCAGTCGTGCAGATATAAGCATATTTGTATTCATTGCTCACAGTCATCTCACAAAGGCAAAGCCTGCACTGGGGCTCCCACTGGGGCTAATCCCACTAACAACAAGAAATGAACGTTCGACCCTGATTGTGCCCCGCTTGCGGCTTCCTTCGATGTTTCTGATATCACCCCGCCTGAGGATTGTCCACTGAATTTCCACGCTTGGGAAAGAGAACTCGCTTTTGATTTCAACAATGATTTTATTCTCGATGGTCTTCAAAATGGCTTCAAGCTAATTAACAAATCAGATGTTTCAGGCATTGCTGGTTATGATGCGGCGAATTATACTAGTGCCACCTGCGATGAATTTAAACCTGAACTAGACGAGCTATTTGCTAAGGAACTTGCTCTCGGGCGAATCTCTCGCGTTTTAGTTAAGCCCAAGTGTATTCATGCCATCGGTCGTGTCCCTAAAAAAGATTCCGGCAAATCCCGCCCGATTACGGACTGCAGTCGTCCGCGGGGAAACTCCCTTAATGATTACATTAAACCTGCTTTAGACTCATTTCGCATGAACTCTGTCGACATCGCTGTGTCTCTTTCGTCCAAACGCTGTTATTATGCTGTAGTTGACATTGAATCTGCTTGGCGCTGGGTTCCTGTTTTTCCCCCTCACCGACAGCTGCAAGGTTTGATGGATGTTCGGTGAACTGGACTCGTCTAAATACGAATATTTTATTGACAATCGTCTTTGCTTTGGCCTTTCGTGCGCCCCGTCCATTTTTAATCGCTTATCTAACGCAATTGTCCGGATGATGTCTAGACGCGGTTTCCGCTCTGTTATCAATTACCTGGATGATTTCCTTATCATTGGGAAAACATTTGAAGAATGCCAGCAGGGTCTTATCACACTAATCCGTCTGCTTCACTCGCTTGGATTTAATATAAGTTGGAAAAAAGTGATCTCGCCAACTCAACGAGTAACTTTTCTTGGCCTCGAGCTCGATTCACTGTCCATGTCTCTAAGACTTCCCGCGGACAAACTAGAGCGACTCCAATGTCTCGTTACGCGTTTCTCGCAACAGGTTTCGGCCAGGGTCTCTTAACTTTGCGTGTCACGTTGTACACGGCGGCCGCATGTTTTTACGACGTGTCATCGACTGTACTAACAGGCTTAGGCATTCGTCACATCGTTGTCGCCTTAATTCTCAATTTCGCGCTGACATTCAATGGTGGCAACAGTTTCTCGTTACCTTTAATGGTCGCAGAATGATGCTCGATTTTCGCCATCCTGTCGTTTTTCAGACCGACGCATCTTTTCTCGGCTATGGGGCCGTCTGCTCCGATGACTGGTTTGCGGGGGCTTGGGCCCCTAGTTCCCTTGTCGACTACAACATATCGTTATATCCTCACAACTGGTGTACGGCTGGTCACGCCATTGAAAATTCCCTTTGTTCCAATATTAACTTTTTAGAGTTATTCCCAGTCCTTCTCGCCGCTCGTCGCTGGGGTCCCCACTGGTCACACAAACGTGTTTGTGTTGAGACAGATAACACTCAAGCAATGACATTTATCAACAAAGGGTATTGCAAAAACCCGCTGGCTATGTCTTGGTTGCGCGAACTCTTCTGGCTCAGCGTGCGTTACAATTTCCATCTCTTTTCGCGTCACTTGCCTGGTCAACATAACATTTCCGCCGACAGATTAAGTCGCTTGCTCTACTCTTGAGTGCCCTAATGAGTGTTATTCGTTCTGTCCTTAGGATACCTGTCGCAGCTTGACGAGCGTGCCAAGATAGTCTCCGCCGCTGCCTATGCCGACTCTACTTTAAGCACGCGACGGTCGCAATGGTGTGTTTACCTGCGCTTCTGCTCATCTTACGGATTGGTTCCCATTCCAGCCCAGCCTCAGACTATCGTGAGATTTTTAATTCATTTGTCTACATACTGTAAATACTGCTCGATCATCAATTATTTGTCTGCCATAAATGTCCTTCATCGGCATTTTGGTCACAGCGTCACATTTCAGGACGTGTTCACTATCAAACTGGTCACGCGAGGGCTTCGCCGTATTTTGGGTGATGCCCAAGAACAGAAACTCCCAATCACTCCAGACATACTCAAGCGCATTCGCCCTCTACTCTCTACTGACGTGGACTCCGGCTATTGGGCCGCTATTCTTATCGGCTTTTATACATTTTTCCGCAAGTCAAATCTCGTCCTCAAGTCTGCGCAGAGCTACGACTCTTCCAAACACTTGCCGCGTTCCGACTTCTTTATCCGCCCATGGGGTTTGGTAATTTGCGTGCGATGGTCTAAAACCATACAATTCAAGCAGCGTCGTTTATTGATACCAGTGGTTCGCCTGCCTCCAGGCCACCCTTTATGCGCAGTACAAGCTTATGAACACCATCTGCGTTGCCACCCGGCTCCATCCTCCTCGCCAGCCTTCCTTAAGTCCTCTGACGGCGAAATCAAACCGATAACCTACGACGCACTTGGTACGAAATTACGCTCTGTTCTCGCTTCCGTTGGCCTAGACCCCTCCAAATACTCCACTCACTCCTTGCGTCGTGGTGGTGCTTCTTATGCCTTCAAGTGTGGCGCCCCTGTCGAGCTCATCAGCCTCCAGGGGGACTGGTCATCTGATGCGGTTCTACTTTATATTGCGCAGCCGCTTGACGACGTCTTTCGGTGGCTAGGCTCATTGCTTCGAACATTACATGCCTCCCCTCTTGAATTCTTTTCTCGTCACCTGTTTTTGTACCTTTTTGTCTGGCGGTTTGGGCGGGCCGCATCGTTTCAGGGTGCACTTTCGGTTGCCCCCCCTCTCGATGCGGCTTTGCTATTTCCGGCAAACAATAAAGGTTATTAAGATATTGTATATAGTGTTTGTATATTTCATTGCGTGATTGCGTTACGAGTTTAATTATGTATGGTATTGGTCCTGACCAATAGCGGTATAATTTGTAAGTAGGTTAATCATTGACTCATTCAAGGACATTATTGCTTGATCATGTGATAGCTCATCAGTTCTATTCAGACAGCGTTCCAGCTAGTTGTTATTTAACCACCCACCCACCCCGCGGGCCGCATCGTTTCAGGGTGCACTTTCGGTTGCCCCCCCTCTCGATGCGGCTTTGCTATTTCCGGCAAACAATAAAGGTTATTAAGATATTGTATATAGTGTTTGTATATTTCATTGCGTGATTGCGTTACGAGTTTAATTATAAACTCTTAAGTTCAACACTATAGATCAAGACGACTTAAATGCATTGCCTTATTCTTTAATATTTCAGAGAAACGGATGCCGGTGATGACGAAACTGAAGCTGGCACCCGACGCTGTCCTTTATCTTGTGAAGTGTGGATGTGGAAAAGACAAATGCAGAAACAACAGGTGCAGCTGTCGAAAGGCGGGTGTCACTTGCACAGATCTATGCAGCTGCAGCAACAACGAGACAGTTGAAGCGTGTGACAATGTCGATATGATTGAGAATGATAGCTGTGATGATGAAACATCGGATGGGCAGGACGATGACAGCGAGGAAGACGAGAATGAGGAATGATTCTTACCTGACATGTATCTATGCTCTATATACCGCAATGCATTTGGGCTCAGTTGTGCTAGTTTTAAAGCAGTTTTCATCACCAAAGGCATGACTAGGTTTTGGGTAATAATAATTATATATACCTGTAAACCTGCTATGGATACCATTTGGTTTGATGATAGTGCGACCCTAGTGCAGGCAGTTGTTCTATACCCCAAATTGGTCAGTTGTTTTCATAATCTAGTTGTATTTCTTCCTCGCACTGAAAGCACCAATTTTTTGCTTGACGCTTAGACCAGGCTGAACAAGTGCAGGCGAGCTCAGCCTCACTTGCATGTCGTCTTACATGAACAAAACATTTAAATTTAGTTCAATTGACGTAAACGAATCATATAATCATGTAGTGCACTGTTTGTAGTCATTTTTGCCTTTGAAGTATGCCAAACGATCAGCCTCACTTTCGTGCAGCGTTGATCACGTGATCAGTTTTTAGTACTTAAGTCTATGGATATGTACTAGATAGACTATTTAAAAGCTTTCTGGTATTTTTTATTGAAATTTACTGTAGTGAATTGTATTTACACTCCATTTTATATTCGAGCCTCAATTCCATGTTGAGCCATATAGATCTAAACAGAGACCCCCCATAGCGGCCGCCGGTGCAGGTTACAAAATTGCCGACAACATTTTTTGTGTTCCTTAGGGTCTCCTTAACACATCTAGGTAGGTGGTTTGCTTTCACCATAAAATTCCCACGGGATTACGTATGCTCCCTGACTATTAGATTGTGGCCAAATGTTTTAACTGATTTTCACAGATGATGGATGGAACTTTGCATTGATGCGTAGAAGAGCCTGTGAGTACAAGCCACTTTTGGAATATACTCCTCTGAACTTTACTTAAATCGCATGTTGTGATAAGAGCTCAAACGAGAAAAAGATTGTGCCGTCAGATCCATAACACTAATCAAAACTTATGATTGCAATTATTTGTATTCTTAAGATGAAGGGTCGTTGTTTATAACTAGCGAAGTTAGAGCTTTTGAATGATCCGTATTCTCAAGAACTGACAACTGCAAGTCTCGTAAAATTCTAGAGTTCACCGCTAAGTTTTGAGCACATTCTGGGATGCCAAAAATTCCGATCAAAAAATTTTGAAAAAGTCCAATTTCTCCGATATTATTTCATATTTGTTGTCTACTTGCCAAGTGAAGTTGATGGAAGAATTATGAGTGAAATCTATTTCTGGATGAAAATTGGATATGAGGATCGTAGGGAGAGTTGCTCTTAATGGCATTTGAATTTGACAGTAAAAGTAAAGTTCATAAAAAATCATTATGAATGTACGTACCAGATCAACAGAAACTCAACAGTTCATAATTATATACTGTTATTTATGATGAAAGAATTTGAAGTGGAAAGTTTGTTAAACTCCTCCAGGTATGCAAGGCTTATAGCACAAGATTTTACTGAGTATTTTATAGTTTTACTAAATTATCATTTTAAGAGAATTTTACTGCATATTTTAATGCAAAATTTCTTGTATATAAATTATTTTAAGCCAATTAATGGGATATTTGAAATTTCTTGTAGATAGTTTCATTGTATAATTAGCTTAAAACTTACTGTATATGTTCAAAGTGAAATTTCTCATTTGTAAATAGTTTCATTATATTACGCTTATTATCTCAAAATAATTTGCGGCGTATGTTTAAAGTGAAATTTTAAGCGAGAACAACTTGAAAAGAGAACTACTTGAGTATTGAACTTATTAAATTATCTATAAACAGTTTAACTGCACAATTTATCATCAACATTATTAATTGAATTCATGGTTCTACGACAGTTAACGACATGGTTTAGTGGTCAATAGTTAGAACCCACAACAATGACTGAGTTGAAGGTGAATAACTGCGTTAGCTCAAGCTTGCATTGCAACTGCTTCACAAGGTCTCGATTACACCAACATTAACACATGGTTGGACAATGAAAGTTCTAAACGTAAATTTCATTCATGGCAGCTTTGTTGGTTGTTGTTCAGTCATCATGTCTGCCTCTTTCGTTAAGCAACTGTGCACAATAAAAGGTCAATGAAACAAACAAAATCCCTTACCTTTCAAAAGTTTCAACGATAAGGACCGCTAAACGCAATTCCTCGACGATAAATGAGGCGTCTTGGAATGGAAAACAACTCAAAGTGATATGAAAAATCGACAAAATAATGTCACCTTTCCACAGTTGATTGTTCATTCGGAATGTGTTGCTCAAGTGTATATTTTCGCGCCAACTGGGTCGCAAGTGACACATGCGCAGTCGTGTTTTAGCTCTGCCGATCGTTTAAGGCTTATCGTGCAATTTTAGCGGGAACTCTTGACCAATGATATAAGCCCTGTTATATTCAGCTGTTAAGTCGCTGTTGCTGATTGGCTAAAGCCATGTGTTTGTACAGCACTATGCAAAGCTTTGAGCGCGACACGTTTTGAAACGTTTTGAACCATCAGCCGCTGCCGTTAATGTAGCATTTTCATATGAAAACCCGTACGAAAATTTGTGGCCTGACTGAGCAAGAATCGCGCCGGTTCGGGCCAGAAAGCTATTTTTAAGGCGAGAACTGAGCAAGACAAACCGAGACTAGGATTTGGTCTCGCTTGTGCGGCGGAGCGAGACATTTGTCAGGACTGTTTATCGCTGATAATGTGACGTGAGCGAGCGAGACAAAGTGCAACATAGTTTCTTTCTTTACCTCGCAGTAGCGAGACATTTGTCACGGTCCATTATCGTTGAAACTGTGGCTGCATAATAGCGCGAAATTAACAAATACCGATGATATCTTGTTAACAATTGCGTAAATTTTGACCGTGACATTTGTCATGTCCTGTTATCGGCCATAATACCGCTCAACGGCATGACAATTAGAGTCACCTGAGTTTACTTGGGCTTCGTACCGCAATACCAAATCATATTTTACAAGTAAGCTTATTGAACACAATAAAAACAAATGAAGTAATCTACTAAGTTATTGACACAAGAGTTACGCTTAGATATTTACTATTTATGTTGCTTCGTTGAGTATAATCTTTATCCAATTGTGGCCAATATTGCATGTTGTTTGCCTCATCTAAGCCCATCTTCGACTTCACGATTCTTCATTTCTTCGTCTCAGCATCTTTGAACTCGCACATGGTTTATTTGTTGTTATCCCAGGAGAACGAGCACGAACTTTGCTTACTTGGTACAATTTCAAGCAATATAGTTCGTGTACTTCCCTGTTTCAAAAAACGATTTGCTTCTTTATGTGAGATAAGCGTGATCCTCAGAACACAACATTTACGAAGAGCGATTCACAAAGCTAATCTATCGCATTCCCATCCCCAGTTTCCACGCTCTACGCTAGAAATGCCTGGGACATAGTATTTGATAAACAATGATCCTACGTTTTCCGGTGTCAGCGAGCAATCTTTATTTGTAGAATTTCAAGCAATATAGTTCGTGTACTTCCCTGTTTCGAAAAACGATTTGCTTCTTTATGTGAGATAAGCGTGATCCTCGGAACACAACATTTACGAAGAGCGATTCACAAAGCTAATCTATTGCAGTCTCATCCCCAGTTTCCACGCTCTACGCTAGAAATGCCTGGGACATAGTAATTAATTTTCTTTTTTAGTAAACAATGATCCTACGTTTTCCGGTGTCAGTGAGCAATCTTTATCTGTTACATCGGTCTGCAACCAGAAACGTTTAGGCCGCATAAAAATCAAAATTCAGATCTGAGAAAAACACAGAGGTTTCAGTCATGTTCTTTCTTGTTTGGAAACTCGCACACGTACGCATCGTCTTGGTTTTCTTCTGTAGTGAAAGAAATGTATAAACAGTTTGAAGAAATTGTTAATACATTAAAAACAACTGTTTGCTCATGATTACATGGTGTCACACGGTTGATGGGTAACTTGGGATTGTAAGTATCACAGAGAATGGGATGGGCTACGGCAAGGTACATCGGTTCTCTTGATGAAGACAAATTGTAGTTGATGAAAAACTTCACCATCGCAAATTCCCAGGTGTTGTCCGCGGCATACTTCACAACCGCACAGTTACGTTTATGTATGCGCTTGTAAGCAAGCCCACAAATTACGGAACTCGTGGCTGTTACCTCTAGCCTATTGAATGCCCAAAGGCGATCCGAAGGGCAAGATGAGCCAAGAAACTTTTCCAGTGCAATCATTTCGGTGACACTTAGACATACCTGATAAGTTGCACTCAAAACGTGAATATTCGGAAGAATTTCAGTCCTAAATTTGTATTTCTTCAGTTTGCACGAGTTAAATCTTGATAGAGCAAGTCAATCTCCGATCCAGAAGGGACACACTTTTCCTTGAGTTCAGGTAGTTTTCGAGTTAACGCGACCGCAGAAAGAATTTGATTGTCAATAAACTGAGTACCGTGGATAAGCTTTAAGGTGAAACCATTTTTATCTTCAAATGAAAAGCAGCTGTGTGTGTAAAGTGGGCCCAGATCTCTGACATTATCCACTAGATGTAGCAATTGATGAACGTTTAAAGTATAAAAGCGTTCCTTGTACAGAGGTGAAAATGACTTGCAAAATCCATCTAGTAGCCTATCAGCTTCTTGCAAATCGGCTTCAGAAATTGAATCTTGCAAAAGGATGTAAATGGCTTGGACAAATAACGTGTAATGTGCAAAGTATCTATCTGGTAAAAGGCCGTAAAGGGTTGGTAGTCCGTAATAAAGCAGAAATGAGTGTAGTTCACTTGCTCTCCAGTACTTCAAGTGCTCCGCAATGGAACGAGGAAGATGCTTAATTTCAGAAGTTGGTAAAATCTGGCTCAGCCTAAAATCAATGCTGTCTACTTTAGAGGATATACTGAAGTGTCGATTTGAAAATTTTGAGCTAAACCACAAGGTTAAAAGTAGTTTCTGTACGCCGAGAAGGACTACATGCATGTAGTCAATTGCCATTCCGCTAACTAAGTCAAAGTAACGTAGAGCAGAAAGCCATGATGGTCCTTTTACTCCATTGACAATAGAGCGGTTAACACCCTGTTGCTGGAGTGTAGCTGCTCGAATGCCATCTTCTTTTACTCCTTCTGATGTTCTTAGCGGGCCTTTAGGATCATCAGGTTGGTAGAGAAATGCCCTACTGTGTCCGTGAACGCCGGTTTGCACGGTTTGCCCAGGTTGTAAGCATTTCCAGCAGCCATGCATGCCATTGTATTGCATACTGTTGCAAAGTAGGCACCGCGCTGGAAGATCACATGTGCAGGACAGCAAAATTCCTTTGCACTGAAATTTTCCTCTCTCAGGCGATTCCATTTCAACACCCTTTTCAAGAAAAGCAAAAGGAATGTGTGTGAGGTTTGAGAAAAGTCCATATGGCTGGCTTCTTTTCCCCAAACAAAAATCATGTTTTCGTTTGCCATGCGTTTGTGGTAAGGGAGCTTATTGATAATAAGGTATAGTGGCCAAATAGAAACTTTGGATGATTTAAACACTGGAACACCATCAGTGTTCATGAGAAAAGAGAGATTATCAGGGGATGATAAAATTCCTTCACTCGCTAATTTCTTGTAGAGCGACCATCATATATATCCTCTACATTGTTTCTATTTTTCTTTTCCCATTGAAAACGATGTTGAATACTACTGTAAAATCCACTCCTTGAGAAAAATGTTGCCAGCTGCTGAACGATGGGTATCTCAATAAAGTACGCTTTGGCATGTCAAGCTGATAGTTCCTTCAAGCAAGCAGTGTTGGGACACAATGTCGCTTGTTTATCAACATATGATAAGCAAAAAGCACAATAATGATGAACAATAAACTAAAAGGGGTTGTCTAACTTTCTGAAATAAGCTTTAAACTTTTTCAGAGTATCTGGTAAAATATTGCCCGAGGGCAGTATCAGTGTTATCAACTGTAACAGGTGGATGATGGCTTCACCAGTCAAATTGTACTTGATAGCAAAAAGGGTAAGAAGGACCATAACTCCACCTATAGTGACCCTCGCCCCGGGGTATAATATTTGCTTCTCACTGGATGTCTTGCCCGCGTCAGTTTGTCCTGAAGATTCACTGCTGCGTTGATCATCTAGATCCACTCCTACCCCAAGAAGCGGGTCACCAGTCTCTGTTAACGTCATCTCTTCCCTGACTTCTTCAAAATCACTGTCATCTTCTTCACTCATCGTCATTTCCCAGTCTCGTAATTCGCGTTCATCGGTTTGAGCAACAAGAGTATGTAAAACCTCATTCCACATCGAATCCAGCTAAAGTTCGTTTTCATTAAATGACTCGTCAGCTGACTCGTTTGGAGGATGCGGCATTTCTAAAATCTCATGGCCACATTCGTGTTCTAATTGATGACTCTCTAAGTTGAATGAGCTTGGAGAAAGGACTGAGTCATCCGACGGAATCTGCTGTGAACTTGATAGGGACAATGGTATGGATATGTCAGTAAATGAAGATTCTTCTGCTGCATTCACCTCAGTCCTTAGTCGTTTAGATTTGTTAGCTCTTCTCGAATCTGTTGACATTTTTTTTAACTCCAATACAAATATTGGTGTAGAGCAGCTAGCAGGTTAGCTGGTTTTCGGACAGAACTCAAGATCTCTGATAGCATCACAAGTGTAACATATACTTGTGTACACAATAGAGACCTATGTTTAGAAGATCACGTATTTATCTAAATCAAGACAAGTGTTGATCAAAGAACGTTCCAGATTGTTCTTTTGCGTCATGAAAGCCTCACTATGTTTTGGCGCATCACTCCACTTTCCGCGCTATGTCGAGTTGTGAGGCAAGGGGAAAAGGGCTGAACTGTTTCCATCATTTGAATGAGGAATACCAGTTCTGAGACAGTTGGAAGAGTTCTGAAGTTCACAAAGCCTGAACAATTTTAGTAACTTCAAGTGCTATTAACGTTTCGGGTCGAGGTGACAATAGCTAAGTTGTCAAGATGACACTGATTAGCAACAACCCAACTGCCTGTACTGACCTGTATTGATGTCAACGACTTTATTATTCAAGATCATGTTCACCTTGACTACATTTTCCCACACACAAAATCTTTTTCTGGTCTTTGGATAATATGATTACGTGTTTGTGGTTCACGAATAAACTGATGTGCAGACACATTCCAAAAACGGACATCTGGCAAATGGATAGAGAAGCCGATTTTGGCGGCCTGGGTGCAGAAAGGCCCAGTGACACTGTTCATTCGATACAATCATAATAAGTAAATGTCAGCTGAAACAGCTCAGGGAGGGCCTGTCATGTCTCTAATCATAACCTCTCAAAAATGCAAATCAGAAGGTGGACTCCCTGATTGGCTGTAATTCTGATGTGTTATCGTATTGCATTGGTGTATTCTATAGGTTAATATTCCGTCGTCCTGCGGCAGCTACTAGCTAGATAGGTTGTTGGTTCAGTTTTGTTCAAAATTTTCTCTTTGTACACTTTTGAGCTGAATTTGTACGCCTGTATATATTTTCCAAGCGATAAGACCGTAAGCGTGATACTGAAGTCTCGTTGTATCTTGAGAGGTGAATTAAAAGAACTTGGAGAAGTGGAAGTCAAATGGCGCGTTCAGGGGAAGCAGCAAACCTATTTCGCGGTTACCCTCCGTGTTAGTTTAAAACGTAAGTATAACAATTAATATGTATTCTTCATGATAGAAATTACTTTTCGCTGAATGGAAAACCTTTGAGCGGCCAGAGAAATATTTGATTTTGGTTAACCTTGAATGTAACCGTTTTTGGCGCGCATTTCAGTTAAGCATTCCAGTTCCCCCAAAAGGCCTGCATGGATGCAGAGGTTTTCATTTAGGATATCACCCAACAAGGAAAAAAACAGTATTTATTCGCTTCACTATTTGTCAAAACAAAAACTTCTCTTGTTTAAGACTTTTTATGTAGTCGGTTGCAAACAATGTGTGATCGATTAATTGGAGATACAATTAAGATGGCCGAACACAGTTTTCGCGCGCGCTTTTGCTGATGCAATTCAGCACGTGCACAAGGATTTCAAAAACAAACAAGCCGTCAATAGAGCGATCATTTTATTTACTCAACACTCGCACTATCTGTGTTATTTTTCTCTATAATTGAAAGCAGTGTATTGATGGCTTTAGTCTTTCATTACAAAGATACGTTAGAAAAGGTAACGATGCAAAGAACCCAGCAATTTTCAGCTTTTGTTTGCTTTTGTTTTTGTTTACTTCCCTAGTTTCAGATAAGACTGAATGTTCGTTAATACCAAATTACTTTTAATTTCTATGTTTAAAAAAAAAGAGGAGAAACATCTTCTGGATCGCTGCTCGGAAGAACTTCATCCGTTTATAACGTCATCAATAACTGAGGGAAGGGACTTTACAACTGAAGACTTAATTCGCCAGTGGAAACCTCATCAGCACTCTCCTGTTGACGTCAACACTGAAGCTGTTCCGCCCCCAAGAAAAAGCGGTTAGAGTCCAAAACAAGTAAAAGTGACAAACCCAGAAAACCCAACAAGGATAAGGCTCGCCAAAAGAAGAGTATAGACTCATCCTCTGCTTTGGCTGCTCAGGAGATCATTGCTTTTACGCCGTACAACAGTGTTTTCCGATCTGTAAGGGTCCCACAAGAGCAGCAGTTACAGGATCTGCAACAAGAGGATGACCTACTTGCTCCCCATTCCCAGCATCAGCGGCAACAATACGTGAAGCCCATTGAAACACAACAACAGCAGCAACGTCAATACCAACCCAAACAACAGCAACAGAATGAACGACTAAAACAGCAACAAAACCAAAACCAACAGCAGCATGGACAACATCAACAGCAAGAACAACACCATCATCGACAACAACAGCAGCACGGACAGCGGCAGCAACAACTACAACAGCAACAACAACTGCAGCGAAAGCAGCAACATCAGGAACACTTACAGCGACAGCAGCATGGACAGCGGCAGCAACAACCACAACAGCAACAACAACAAAAGCAGCGACACCATGGACAGCGGCAGCAGCAAGAAAAACAGCAGCAGCAGCAGCAGCCTGGACAGCGGCAGCAGCAACAGCCGCAGCCAACACAGCAGCAGCAGCCGAAGCAGAAGCAGAAGCAGCAAGAACACCAAGATCACCAGAACGCCCAACGCCAACGATTGAATCAGCAAAGTATTTTGCCATTACAAGAGCAACAAGGGCAGCAACTATGGGACCATTCCACGCAGCACTCAAACATGCTTCAGCAATCGAACCAGAGCTACTTCAACATGCTAGAAGATGTAGTGGCCAGCTCCAGTAAACAAGGATCAGACTATATTGACTCCAGTGATGATTTCAGTTGTCTTGGGACCATGACAATATTATCTGACTACAATGATGGCCTTAATGATTTCATTGAAGACCCTGTTGAAACACGTCAAGACTTATCTCTGGACGATTCTGGTATCCTGATCAGTGCAGACAGTGATGTTGACAATGGAAATGAAATGAACCACAAGGAAGATCCCTGCAGCGAGCCTAACTTATTAAGAGAGAAGATTAGAAAGCTAGAAAAGGAGAATGACCAGTTAAAGGCTCGTCAAAGTGTCTATGAAAGCATGGGCGAGTTCTCGTCTTTAGTTTTGCTCACAATACTGACCATAAGCAAAAACCAGACCCTATTCCAGGCTTTCATATTGTCAGACTGAGATAATTGAACCACGGTTCTTCTTTTGTTTATTCTTTTTGCCCAAAGAAATTCGCTCATTTCTCCTTCAGTCAAGCAGCCTAAAGGGCTAAGTTTGCAAACTGAGGAATTAATCCTTAACATCGACTTTTTTACCTTCTTATCAGACTCCAAACGTACTAAAACAAACTTGGAAATATAAAAGTTAGTAAGGCAAAATCCGTCCATTTAGTTTTGTGTGATCTCAAGTTATCCGTTATTAGTTAAGCCGTTATACAGAAACTTTTCATTACTCCCATTCTCAGTGATTACTTCCATTCTCAGTGCCACCCCCTCAAGTTCTTGGCTACCTGAGAAGACTGCTCGAGACTTTTGATGGAAGTCATATGCTGCTACAGGAGTCTAATTCCGCCATTCAGCGAGATGTTCCAACGTCATACATGGTTAAAGCGAATTTTAAGCCATCTGAGGTTAGTACAGTTTGGCTCTTAACCTTTTATAATCTTAAAAAACAGGACAGATAACATAGGAAGAGTACTATTTATTTTCCGCATCCACACAGTGCGATTGCCCTGGGGCCCTAAAATTTCTGCTGAGTGGAGCCCTGATCCTTTTTTTGGCTGTCGAGCCCGGAGGCCGAAGAAATTTTGCGCCGAGCCCTGAGCCCAGCATTTTCAAGCAATTTAATCATTCGAGTTCCTAGACTGCATTGAAGAGATGACTGTACACAATACTAGCATACGCGGTTATCTTAGTTTATAATGATATGCAATAAACAAAGAAACGAATACTTGTAGCTTATAGTTTAACTTTTACAAACAGCACTGCTTACCGATCACTAAGAAAGTCCCAATATATAGGCCATTCGTCCTGGGTTCCTTCATAGCGGAGCTCCGGCGGCCCGAAGGGCCGCCAAGCGGAGCCCCATAACCATATAGGAAAAAGAAACCCATGTATGGATTTTCTCATGGTTAATCATGGACAGCGGTATTGCTCGTGGGCGCGTACGCACGACGGCGACGACAACGACGACGACGACGACGACGGTGGAGTCGCGCAAGATGGCAGCCATAAGGGGACCTCTAAACCAAAAGGAGGCTTAATTTTTCGCGTGCTTTCTGGAGCTCAACGCGGCTACACAATATGCTAGGTCAGCTAAAGGAGTAACGTTTGTCGTGTTTACGTGGAAACTGGAAGATTTCCAAACTGGAAGATTTCTGGCTAATTTATTTAACTACAACTAGTACTACGCAATAGGGTCAATGCAATGATAAAACCTTGGAACAATGCTCACATGTTAACATCATTCAGATAATATTTTAGCCCAATAGTTTTTGGCAATTCTTTATTAAACAATCAAAGTAATTTTCACAATTTCCTCTGATAATGTTTTGATTTTTTAATCCACTCGTTTGACTTCTGGATTGAAAAAAGCAGTTCATTTCAGTTGAAAGAAAAACTAAACACCAAACAATATGCAGAAAACCTTGCAGCAAAGTTACAAAACTGAACTCAAAATTCAACCTTATCCTGGATAAGCCTAATCGGGCTACAGGAGCTCCGCTTTTAGGTTGACCTAAATCTATATATTATGTCTATGAATAGAGGTTTTTGTGCTGAACTTCATAATTCCAAAGCTGATAGTAACCTCCTTGAAACCATGTTTCAATGCAAGATAACTCTATATTCAGCGATTGATGTTTCCGCTCTCTCACGTTTCAACATGAAACTCCAACAATGGCAGACCTTGTCTGCCCCCAGTTTATATAAACACACGGTTGCATCAAGTTGATCGACCCCTGCCACCTATTTCAGCTCACTTGATTCAGTTATCACGGAATATGAAACGAAAGCAACAACAAGGCGAGCGGTCAAGGATCACTGCCACTTGGAAGATGTCAAAGTGATCGTCAGACACCAGAGATTTTGGAGTTTGTCACATGGAGCATAGAAATCTGATCTGCTTCATGACCTTAGTGTTGTACTGTGCACTTTTCAAGTTTAATATTTAATCCACTTCATAATCGGAGTTAATATAACCGGTTGCTTGGGTTTAAAAAATTGATCGAAATTGCTGACTTTTTATATGCGTATTTGATTTGAAGTTAAAGAAAAGAATTTTTACACATCAAGATTGTAGACCAGAGTGGAGCCCGGAGCCCTAAAGCAGCTGATGTGGACCCCTAGAGCCCTGAAAGTTTCGTCTTGGAGCCCTGGAGCCCTCCAAGAGCCCAGGGGCCTGTTTCTCGAAGCTCCCGGTAATTACCGGGCCCGTTAAAGCGCTGTTTTGTTTTCCATTCCAAATGGCAGTTTCAGAGGGTTTGAAAATTGTACAGTAAAGCTATCAGCTAAAGAAACAAAACTGACTTCATTAGAGGTCAGAACACACACTACTTTTCTTGAGATTTCAAAACCCGGCGGTTTCAAAATATGATTTTGTACCTGTTAAGTTACCGGGTCTTTCGAGAAATGGGCCCCCGGAGCACTAAACCCATTTGGGACCCTGGGAAGTGAAATAAACTAAACGAACCGATGTATCTATAAACGTCTTAAATTTATATTTATGGGTATCCGTACCTCTATTTTTAAAATATCTTCAACAACTGTTGAGCATATAATTTCCGCTTACATTATCATTCTGCATATCAATATATTGGGTGAGGTTTGCCTTCTGAAAGGACACAACGTATTTGTCCCTGGTAACAAACTTAGACAACTCATAAACGAGTCCAAAGTGAAGGGACCATTGCACCTACTTCAAAAACTGATTCCCCTTGTTTTTACGGTCGAGGAACTGGCGAATTCATGTGGACAGGGGATAACCTGTTCTACTACAAACAGCAAGACTCAGGTCAACGGTGGTGATCTCGCTAAGAAACCTCTTGATCAGACTAAAACAAGGGTGTTAAAAGGTAGGAGTTATTGCATACTCTAAAGCAACGGGTTTTTTTTCAAAAAGGCGGTGTATGTTTTCGTTGCATACATGTATTAGTTTTTACAAATTTCAACCAGCTGTGCACAGGTTATGACATGGTTATGAAAACTACGAAGAATAGGGAGGACTAGGGAGAGGTCATTGTCCGTGCTGCTTGTCACGTTCATTATTGAGCAATACCTAATGTTGTTTTCGTTACTTTCCTTCATTCAGACTACCTGCTGTCGTTTTGCATAGCAAATGAGAAAGATTGCCCACAGCCCAAACACATGAACGAAATTTTTACGCAGCAGGTCAGTTATTCACGCCAAAAGCTACAGAGGGCGAAAGGAAAGTGTGCAAAATATGATCAAGACTCAGCTTGAAGAAGAACTAACTTTTCTGGATCTACACACGTGATGTACACTGCGTTCCCCGGGACTGCGTTATTAATATTCCTCTGGTCTCTGCCACTTATTGTTTTGAAGATATCTGTTTCAAAGTGTGATCTCCGTACTGCACAACTCGTTTTACTACAACGGCTTCCATAGAGTGAAGTAATAATTATAACTAACTGATTCACCTTGATTCCATGTTATACAAAACAAACAATACATGTATCTAGCGCCGATCTTTGTAGCGCCTACTGTAATGTGAGTTGATGCATCGAAGTTTCAATCACTACTTTCTCTAATTTCTTTATAAATCTTTCAGCCTACAATTGTATTCTCTGATAGTGTTGCTCGTGAACTTTATGAATCGTTTTTGTCTAAGTTAAACCAGATGATAACAGGATGCATATATTTCGCGTGCAAGTAAGATGTTGCGCGTGTATGGTACAAAGATGGGCGCATAACGTTTGTTTGGAGGTATTGAAACGTCTCCCAAGGCAACACAATGGAAACTGTATGTACATTAGATTAGTTTGTGTTTGGTTATGTTTCTGTTATGATAGCATTTACTCATATAATACAAATGCCTCGTTGACAATATTAAACAAGACTTGGTTAAGCTTATGTGATTCTGCTTTTTGGCGTTTTAAATGCAGAATGAAGTACATACAGGAGCAGAATTTACTAGAAAGGTCACGGCCATTAACTTGTCGTTCCATTCCCGTCTATTTATGGCTCATATCAAATCGTCCCATTCTGAAGTCGCGCTCTGTCTCGTGCATTAGCGTGATTTTTTATGGCTTGAATCTGGCCCGTTTATCGCACGGAATTTCGTTCAAAATGTCAGGGCCATACAAATGTCTCGCTCCTTTCTCATTCATTTATTGTCCAATTTTTATCGCTCTTGTCAGGCCAATTATCGTCACCCTCTGTCTCGTTCATCAGCGAAATTTTTTATGGCTTGAATCCTGCCCGTGTCTCACTCAGAATTTTTGTACGGGAAGTGTTGGAATGAGACAGAAGAACAGGCTACAGACGTATAGAGAAGACCAGACTACAGTGCTGTGTATGTTATCTTGGTGGTGGTGCTTTGATCACGTACTTAATGGAGGACAGAATGGGTCAACTTCAATGACGATGACTTCACAGCTGACCGTATTTTGGTATGGCGTCAGATTGGGGATAAAACCGATCATGACATTTCGTGTCATCGGAGCTTCTTTATCCCGTGGAAAATTGCTCTTCGTGTTGTCGTGTTACTCTTTTCGTGTTGTCGCATTCTTCATTTCGTTGTAATTTGCCTAGTCGTCTGAATCATTTCGTCGTTCATTATGTCCGTCGTCGTCCAGTCTTCATTTCGTCGTACATTAAATTAGTCGTCGCCCAGTCTTTGTTGTGTCGTAAGTTAGCTTTGTAGTCGTGATCTTCATTTCATCGACGATGGTATCACTTGGTTTGCAGTAACCCAACATTTCCCACCAATTTTATTCTCCTGATCAAAACAAGCCCGAGACGGTGCGGAAAGTGAACGAGGTTGTCTCGATTTTAAAAGACGCCATTGCAAAAATTGAAGACAAAAACCCTTTACAGCAGCCTTCCACATCCTCCAGGTCCTCTGACATAACAACGGAATGCTTTTCTCATGCTGTGGAGAGGGATTTAAAGTAAGTTCATTTGTATAGTGGGACTTGAAAGTACCATGTGTAGCCTACAAGATTGTATTTTGTGGATGTTTCTCCTAGAAAATGGCTAATTAGAATTCGATTACTGAGCAAAATTTAAGTTCTCCGACCCTTAAAACGTTATCTTGATTTATTTAGGCGAGCTTTTTCCTTCTCTTTGGGGAGGAGGTAACAGAGTACCGATTCCATCAAAGAAAGGTAAGGAGAAATCGAAAGGCAAAGCTGTCTTCATGATCCAGCCAAAAGAATCGTGCACGCATGATTTCTGCTTGTTTTCAAACCCAGAGCAAGATAAGACACCCTCACAAGAATCGTTAGTCGCGTTAAAAGAGGCAGAGCTAGGCAGGAAAAGAGTTGTTTTCCCCAACAAAAGTGGAAACTTTGAACATATGAAACATGTGTTGGAGAGTGAATACGAGACGTTAAAATCTCAAGATGGTGCTTTTGAACTTATGCGAGCAGAATCAGGCGGAACTTCAAGACCCCATTTTACCAAAACTACGCACATACAGGTATCATAACTAGGGGAACTTTTAATGTGTTTCATGTTATTTTGGACATCACAGCGTTATACCTTGCGAAAGACCTTGCTTGTTACTTATTGTCACACCCATCTCAAGGTAAAAATTTGCACCAGAACTGTTGCCAAAATGGGAGTAAAATAAACAGGGTAAGAGGCTATTACAGGAGAAGTTTACAAAAAGTGTTTATGGCATACAATATTTGGTGAAACAGAGACGTTTTGGCGAAAAAGAAAAAACCCGTTGATCAGTTCCAAAGTTCCATTAGTGCTAACTGCATGATGAAAGGGTTTTTTTTCTGAAATGCCTGTATTTCACCAAATATGTTATGCCATAAGCACTTTTTGTAGACTTCTTCTACAACAGCAATCAAATTCAAAGTGCCACACAGCAACAAACTATTTTTATTGTTATGGTTAGAGGCTAGCAGGTGGTGACAATTTCATTGCAAGTAGTATATACAATGCACAGCTGGATTTCATGCGCTGAACCTGTTGTTTTTGTTGTTGTTGTTGTTCCTTTCTCTAAAACTCAATAAAAACAATATATTTCCAAAATGCTCAAGAGGCACAATCTTTATAATATGCAACTAAGCTTCGACAATAATTCCAAAGAGCACTTAGAATGTATATGTGCTGTACTACTTCAGATAATATACATAACAGTATTTGGCTGATGGGTTTTCTGAACTACACCTCCCTCAGAGTCAAAAGTTTACAATTATCATGAGGGTGCTGGCTACTTCATCAGCCCAAAAGTATTGCTTACGCACATGGAAACTTGTGAAAGACAAATGCCAAACACACTCAGGCAAGCAGTATCAATGGAAATTTGCTGGTGTGAAGAAAGCCTAAATATGGTAAGGTGTTCTTGTCTCAACATCAGTTTAAGGAAGCAAGTGTAGAGAGTTCATCCATAATTTCCAATGATTTGATATAAATGTCGATTCCATAACAAGAAGATTCCTCTGGAGGATCAACTGCACACTTCATTCTATTAAAAACTGTATTACTCAATGGGCATGGAATTTCAGGTACTTGAACGGAGAAATCATTGCAAGTGTCCCTATCATACTCATTTGAAGGGAGAGGCCCATCATAATCAATGCCAAATGATAACATGTCTTCTTCTGGGGTTCCCCTTCTCCAAGATAGTTTGCCATACCATATAACCAGAGTTGTGCAGGGGTCATGTTTGACTCTGAGGCAAGGGGATGGTTGTCATAACCAATTCCAAACATTTCAAAATGTTGGTTTATTCTTGGAGTGAATATGTAGTGCAAGCAAAACATATGAGTTGCACTGCTGATGTCAAGTAATCCCCTATCTTCTAGATAGCAAAATATATAATAGAAGAGAAAGGTATATCTATGAAACAAATCTCTCCAAAACCTCTCTATTCTCTGGTTATAGCAACTTTTTCCAGCAATAAAGTTGCCCCTCCCTGGCCCTCTGCCGGGATGGGAAAACATATACCTGGCTACTTCAATGTTCTCGGTGCCTTGGTCATCTCTGACCCTAGAGGGAAGTCCAAAATCTTGGACTGCAATTTGAAACAACTTTAGTACTGTACTGCCTTGTTATTGGTACTGCATTTAAAAAACATAAGACATCTTGAGAATCCATCCACACATCCGTGAATAACAAATCCCCATCTGATCAACTTATGGTTGCCATCTAAATGCCATAATGACCTGAGTCCTGGAACACTATAATGGCGCCGATTAACAATATTAAGTTGGGAAGTTTGTAGCAGAATCCCACTGGGATCACTTCTCCAAAGAGACGACTTCACACGACTCCATTGTACCCTAATACCTCCCCCAAGCAAAAACCCCTTCATTCTTCTTATGCCGCAGTTAGGGAAGTTGTGTAATACAGCAGAGACAATAGAGTCCAAGGATTCATTTGAAATATTGTCATACTTTGGAAGTTCCTCTCGTAAGTTGTATGATTTAACTCGTCTACTAATCGTTTTGCTTGAAGTACCAAACGTATCAGCAATCCTTTGAAGAGAAAAACCATGGCTCAAATACAATTTCAAAGTTTCCCTTGGAATAGAAAGAGCTGGCCTACCTGTCAACCCTGTATCAATTGTTTGACAGCTTGACGTCAAGTGAGAATTGTTTTCAGTGTTTTCTTGGGAAAGGCTGTTATGCGCTGTCAGTAACAGTTGAATAACCTCGTCAGATACGAAATCTGACTAAATATTTTGACTGCAGACGCAGAGATAAATGACTTGTTCGAGCTTGTACAATGAGTAATCAAGCTGCTTTTAATCACAACCACCTGAAATGAGATTTTCCAGAAGATGAATAACTTTGCCGACAAAATGATTCAGACGACTATGCAAAGTCATTTGCATATAAATATTCTGGCGTGATCAAGGTCATTATTGACATTCTTCATGGGAAGGGTGTTTCCCTTGAGACTAGCAAGCCCCCTCATTGGTGGCGGTGGTTTGTATCAAAGGGAAAGGACGCTCTGGCATAAGTTGTTAAGCAAGAAATCGAAATCAGCCAATGCAGAACCCACCCACCCTCCCCCTTTAGCCGGGTTGATTTTTTCGCACAACGACCATTTCCCTCTAAGCACTTCGTACCGGATCGTGCTCCAGTTGGAGTTGCGCATCCATATCTCATTAATGACAATAACATAGACAGAATAATATACTATAAGCTTTAATTTAAGGGTTTAGGTATCTACAGTTTAAACTGGATGCGCTAAATCGCTTGGGCGGGTGCAAGACACCTCTGAATGTGTTCGGTAAGAGTTCGTTCTCCACTAAACCACGAATTCAAAATAAATCAATAAACCAATTAACCAGTCGGATTCCATTTAAGCAAAAATTATTTCTGATCAAAGCAATTATTATTTCAATGTTTTGTATTTTTGCTCACCAACTGTGTTGTTTAGGGTGTAGTTTTCGGTTTGTTATCTTTTTTGTTTCAGTTGGACGGGGTTTGGTATGTTAAAATGTGGACCTTCTCTCGATCTAAAAATATTTTGAGATACAAGTAAGAATCAGCGCTCAAAACATAAAAACAAATCTCTCGTAAAATAGAGATGTACACTGCTATTTCAATATCACGTGCAATTTACTCAGAGACGCAAGAAAACAAGATACTCGAGGTTAAAAAAAATAAAAACTGACCAAAAAGCGGTATATTTCTTCGCCCATACAAATACATGTACTACATATTCAATTTTATGGTGATAAATACTATTATATTATTGCCACTGAGATGCTGTATTACACTTGGTCTTACCTTAAACACTGCCGAAATATGGCGTCAGGTTGGGGACAAAACCGATCATGACATTTTGTGTCGTCGGAGCTTCTTTATCCCGTGGAAAATTGCTCTTCCTGTCCTCATGTTACTCTTTTTGTGTCGTCGCGTTCTTCATTTCGTTGTAATTTGGCATAGTATATTATTTTGTCTATGTTATTGTCATTAATGAGATATGGATGCGCAACTCCTCCCTCCGCCGCACAAGTCCAAATGAAAGAGCCATAAACACCATACAACACCTTAAATATTCTTCAATAAATTCGCACTATAGTGATAAACCGAACTCTCTCTTCCCAACCCTTATCCACAAAACTGTTGTGTCAGTCTGAAAAAACTTTTGAAAAACCCTTGAGACTATTCGCGAGCTTATATTCTTTACCCCAATCTGCGCTTAGATTTGACAACTTAGCTGCAGGACCCACAGTATTCACAACTTGCTTAAGTTTAAAGTGCACCTAACCCCAAAATATTTTTTTTGCTTAAAAAACTCTTTGCATCTGTTTGAAACGCAAAGCGCCTTTTTGCCCTTTTCTAGCCCTAATCTTGACTTTTTACAGGTGGTAAAAGTTAAGAAATCTGGCCATCGTCTGTTCCACGGCCGAGCAAGTAAGGGCAAGGGGTTTATTCCTGGGTTAACGTCACAAACTTCTTTGCATGCACCTATACAAAGACTCAATATGATGCAAATCAGTCTGTGACGTCAACCCAGGAATAGACCCATGCCCCTTACTAGCTCGGTTGTGCAACAAATGGTGGCTAGATTTTGTAACTTTTACAGCCTATAAAAAAAGTAAAGATTTAGTTTCAAAAGGCGCACTGCGTTTCGAACAGGTGCAAAGGTTTATTTAAGCAAAAAAAAAATATTTTGCTTCGGAATCCATGCAGGGTAAAGCGCGCACTCGTTAGGCTCCCTTTTAGCTGTTCTACATACAAATCAAGTCTAGCCTGAGCCGCTGAAGGCTCCAGTGCTCGGCACGTGATATTACCATGCTTTGAAACCGACCTAAACAAAAAACCTGAAAGACCTTAATCTTAATGGCCTTGCAAACTCGAAAATACATTTAAAGACCTGACACTGGGCACATTAATGGATTTCTGCCTCTTTTTAGAGCAAATATATTACTATCTCCTGCGCACAATGCCTTAGTCCACACTTGGTTAAATAACAAGCCTGAGTTGTTTGGAAATCTCAGAATAGTGTGGGTTAATAAGCCTAGCAGATCAGCTGCCCTGTCACTAGAGAAGAACAAAGCCTTGAACACCGCCTGATCTCTTGCCAAAATGTAAGTCTGTAAGGGGTCCATGCAGTTCTCGAATAATTCAGTCCGAATGTGCCGCGACAACACCTCAAGATCTGACACTAGCACTGGTTCCGCCTGGCAAGGGGTCACGTGCGCCCTCAATTGTTCCTCTCGAATGCTGGCCTGGTAGCTTTTGACTGATTGATCCACCGCAGGATTACCCACTCCCAGAAGGCAGTGCCATTCAACTCCTCTTCCAGCATCTGCAAGGATGGCTGGCAGCTTGCCAATCACAGAATCCACAGACCCATGCGCAAGACGTTTAGGGCAGAAACCGCAATTGCTTCTTGAATCACCAGCAAACTTACAATACAGCTTGTGAACCACCGTTCTTCCTCCCTTATCCTTCCAAATCAAGTAAGCTATTACATCACATGGCAGTGCAGTAAGCAAGTTCTTGGCTGGATTCAACTCTGACAGGAAACTACAAAATTCCAATTCCAAAGCTGTCTTCCGTTTTGAATACTGCGAGCTATTCCCAGCAACCCTTAACTCGTTCACACAACTGGCAATTTCACTTTCATTCACTGGAAACCGGAGACTCTTCCCCCTCAGCTATCCCGATGCAAACGTCTTCGCTGATAACCACACTTCTGACAAAAGTTAAAATCCTCATCATTCGGGTGCTGACAATTTGGACATGCCACTGATGGCTGGAAAAGCTTTGGTACTCTTGGAAGAGTCTAAAAATAATACATTAGACCAAAAGTCAATTAATGGACTAGCTTCAAAATTTCGAAACTCTGCATGCTAACAGCCGTACCAGACATGGACGTGGCTGATATCCCGACTTCGAAGGATAAAGAATCGTGTCACGATCACCTTCCTCTGTTAAGCACATCAGCTCACAACACATGGCCATCAACTTTGGCAACCAGTACACCCCTTGGGTGACCACCTGGTACCACAATCGTAAATGTTCGACGACATTGGATCACAAAACGTAAAACTGGCCCAATCAAACTAAATGGCGGAAAAATATACATGTTAGACAGATCATGTTCACCCTCTAAATCTTGCGCAAAACAAATTGACGCCCTTGGAATGTTGGCTTCCACATGGTGTAAAGTGCGGTACTACACTGTACCAAACCATTTCTGTCCTGCTGGGCATTCGAGTCTAAAGCCATTAAGTCAAATGTATGTCCCGATGAACCTCCGAACGCACACTGGACTCGCTCCCAAGCTTTCGCCGACAGCATTACGTCCACTGCTGAAATGCGCCTAGACGGACCATCTGCCTGATTCTCCTTAGACGGTACTGTCGTGTCTTATTTTTGTATGCGTGCCAACCGAGAACATTTTAAGAACACCTGATAGCACGTGCGGAATTCTCTCGACGCAACAAGTTCACGTGCGCATGACATTTTTTTTCTTTTGAATAAGTACTCTTGAACTTTACTCCAAAGAGTTAGTATAAAATACGTTAGTTCGCGAAGGTCGCGAAGGAAAAGTTTTCGTAAAGGTTCAGAGTATTTCGAAGCGACGTAGGCCGAGAAGCTGTAATCCGTACGACGCTGTGAAACTCTGAAGTGTAGTTTAAACGATTAAAACGTGGAGTTTAGAGGTACATAACACAACTCCAACTGCAAGTTACATTCAACCACAACCCCAAGCTGTTTGGTCACCTCGTTCAATTCACAAGATTTTCTACTTCCTTGCCCGTAGTAGGTATCCATGGCCACAGGACTGTCTACTTGAACTTCAACACGACAATCTCTTATGTGCTTGTGGACAGGCTTGTAGGGCATTACACAACGCTATCATCTCCTTGGGCGAGATGTTTAGTTCCTTTTCCAATAATCGCCTAATGACTGAACGCCACACGGATTGTGCACCACACAACCCCAACCAGAATTTGAAGCATCGGTGGACAGGGACAATCTTGCGTGCTTCGCCTCACGCCAAGAAACGAATTCCGTCCATTCATCTAAAAATCGCCAATGGCAGACTTCCACGAGAAGTGACTCCGTCAACCTGACCTGACCTTCTCCCGAGCAACATGCAATGGCGACACTCATATTCCTGATGTAGAGCTTCGCCGCAGGAACTGCCAACGACAACGATACGCACTTCCCCTGAAATCTCTGCAACAACTTTACATGCACACTTTTCTTGCAAGACAAAATTTATTCTCTTAACGCCACGAACGATGCAATCTTTCTTGGCAGAATTATAAAAGCTTGCTTAGCCGTATCCACTATAAATCCAAGATACTCAAGACCCTTGCAAGGAATTAACACCGACTTACTCAGGCCAATGGTGCAACGTAACTCGGTGAGAAGTGAAACCGTGACGAGGACGGTGGCTGTCGATGCTGCCCGGCGGAATTCCTCTGATGCTGTCACCAGTTCTCCATTAAGCCGGTCATCGATATACAGAGAACACAGCACACCACAAGAACGCAGATAGCTTGAAGCCGCTAAACTGATTGAATGGTAGATGTAACGAGTGCCACGCAGGTTACGAAGTTTTTAGCTTCTTTCATTATATAAGGATACATTAACGCTACATTGGCTGGGCGAAGTGAGGTAACTCTCTCATTTCCTCCCACAACGAACACAAGTATCTCTCATTTCTTCCCACTATGATCACAAGTGAGGTGCCTCTCTCATTTTTTTTCCACTACGAACACGAGTGACATATCTCTCTTTTTTCTTACTACTACGATCAGGAGTGAGGTACCTCTCTCACTTCTTCCCACTACGATCATGAGTGAGGTATCTTTCTCGTTTCTTCCCACTACGATCACAAGTGAGGTATCTCTCGCCATTTCCTCCCACTACAATCACGAGTGAGGTATCTCTCTCATTTCTTCCCACTATGATCATGAGTGAGGTATCTCTCGCCATTTCCTCCCACTACGATCATGAGTGAGGTATCTCTCTCATTTCTTCCCACTATGATCACGAGTGAGGTATCTCTCGCCATTTCCTCCCACTACGATCATGAGTGAGGTATCTCTCTCATTTCTTCCCACTATGATCACGAGTGAGGTATCTCTCTCATTTCTTCCCACTATGATCACGAGTGAGGTATCTCTCGCCATTTCCTCCCACTACAATCATGAGTGAGGTATCTCTCTCATTTCTTCCCACTACGATCACGAGAGAGCTATCGCTCCCATTCCTTCCCGCTACGATCATGAGCAGGTATCTCTCATTTCTTCCCAGTACGATCATAAGTCAGGTATCTCGTCATTTCCTCCCACTATGATCACGAGTGAGTAATCTCGCATCATTTCCTCACACTACGATCGCGAGTGATGAATCCCTCTCGTTTCTTTTTCGTACAAACACAAATGAGATATCTATTTACAAGTTAAAATGTCACAATTACGAAATAGAACAGTCCACCACGAAAACACGAGCTAGGTATCCCTAAAGATATTACATCATGCATAACGTACATAATTCCTACACAGGACACTCAGGCCAAAACGATAAACCGCACGCATGGTAATGAAAGAAAGGTTTGAGTACTTTACTTCGTTACCGGCCCCGGCCATGAGGTATCACTTGGACTTTTAATAAACACAATCTCGAGCCGGTATATATACATACATATTACTACAATTCCATGTAAGGTATCTCATAAAGTATAGCCCCGGACAGTTCACACTAACAAAAAATGCATTTACTAACGAGTAACCAGCCACGTGAATTTCACTTACTTCTTGGCCTGCCGCCACTTCACCTTGGATTTGGTTTGCTTGTTGGCCCGCCAGTTCTGCCGCTTGACCTGCAATAACTGCTGCTCGAATTCCTCCCGCTGGTGGAATAGCGGGTGCTTGGTCCTGGTCTCCCATGTCTTTTAGTCGGGGTTGATTTTTCGAAACAAATTCCGAGTTGGCTGATTTCGATTTCTTGCTCAACAACTTATGCCAGAGAGTCCTTTCCCTTTTATACAAACCACCGTCATCAATGAGGGGGCTTGCTAGTCTCAAGGGAAACACCCTTTCCATGAAGAATGTCAATGGCCTTGATCACGCTAGAATATTTATATGCAAATGACTTTGCATAGAACTGGCTATCTAACTATACAAAACAAAGAATAGTATAAAAAAAATGACTTGCCGAATTTTTCATGATCACTAAATGCGAGCTCCCGAATCACCTTTTGAAAGCTACAAGTGAAAGCGAATTGTGTTTTTCATCAATTTAATTCTTCCTCGGTATCAGGACCCATGCAAAGTGCTAAAAACGTGTCTGCGTTTTGCCATAATCCGTTGCAGCAAAACTTTACAGAGCATTTTTGAAATAGGTTAAAAAATATGGAGTAATTGTAAAAAAAAATGATCTCGGAAACTAGCTACTGTTTAAATTTGGGGGCAATCGAACAAATTCCCTTTGAGTTATGGCTCTTATTTAAAGTGTGCTTCAAGCGAAAAAATTTACTCGAGAAAACAGCGTGAAGAAAAATCTCTCGTTTGGCAAAAAACTCGGCCCATAAACGCCTTCAACTGGGCTGTGACATAACTGAGCCAATTAGTGCAAAAAATCTTGTGTGTTTCACAATGCGCTCAAGGCAGAGATATAATTTTTCTGTAGCTCGGTTTTTCTTGAAACTGGACTGTCAAAATGGGGAAGACGAAGAAGGATACATAAACATTCCACTGACGAAGGGCACAGTGGCAAAACGTCTGAACATGTTTTAGACCTTGCCACTTTCAGCAACAATCTTAACTTTTATTTTTCATTGAAGTAACGAGTGCCACGCAGCTTACGAAGTTTTAGCTTCTTTCATTATATAAGGATACATTAAGGCTACATTGGCTGGGCAAAGAAAATAGGCAGTCGATGACTGCATGTAGCTTACTGTACCTGCTATTACTTAGAATAGGTTAATAAAACGCCCTGAAACAACGACACTAGAAATTACTTACAACTAAAGATAAATGCAACCATGCTCTGTGATGAACAAAACAAATATATTTTAGCACAAAGCTTGTAGTTAACAAAACGTATTAGGAGAAAATTACAATGTACTTCAAACGTAAAGGGTACTTTATAATTCGTCCTCACTCATGATGAAGCACCAGAAACTGTGGTTTGTCACAACTTGAGAGCATTTGACCACAATTATCTCAACGCATCCAGAACGAAAACAAAATACTTGGCCCTCTTATATAGATTAGTTGCTCCCCGAAGTGAATCTCGGCTTTCTTGAAAAAGATCTTTTGCCACCAGCTAGAAATTCAGCTTGGAACATAAATATAAATTATCATTCATTTGAATCGTCGATGAAATGACCTTTTCCAGATATTATTTCCATCAGGATCAACAAAAATCTCTTATTACAAAGTCACGCTGAACCAACGCTTTTCAAAGAAATCTTTTCAAAACCCTGACTTCGAAGCGATATATCTCTTTAGCGTTAATACCTACCACACATCGGTAGTAGTAAAATCTGTTCCTTAAGAATCCAGCTCCATCATGTTAAAATTTAAGTCACCAAATCGAACGAAACCAGAATTAATTTAGGATTCGATTTTGTGACCTCTTTTGACCATGTTTACTCAACGAAGGAAGACAAACCGACGTTTCGTTCACAAAAAAAAATCCATGAGGAGCACAGGCGTCCCAAGCTCACGTTTAGAGAAAGCGAAGAATTAATTATCTATCTATTCATATAGGCGTCATGTGGACGGCTGTGCGAGTTGGAACGTGACCTTTCATCTTACGCGGTGTTTTTTTTTTTTTTTTTTTTTTTTGTTCAATAATTTTATTAACGATAACATTCAAATACTATCACATCACTAACTCTATTTACATAATATTGCACTAATTATTTACCCTACTTGTAATACTTACACAATATTCACATGACAAGCAGTACACTAACAGCTCCAGTAAAGGCCAAGGGCAAAGAAAAAACAAAAGAGAGAAAAATACACAATTATCATTCCAGCTTAGGTCATAAAACATCAAAAACAGATCAAAGGCATGTGGTACATTACAGGTACAATTAGCCATGCATCTGACAGGAGATTAGGAGAAAGCTAATGCGTAAGAGATGAATAGAGATTAAATAGTATAATTTAAGTTATTAATTAAATCTTCATATATCCTGCAAGAGGTTTCCATTTCTTTGTTTCTCCACTTTTTATTTTTATTTCGTATTGTGATTTTAATGTGTATATGAAATGCGTAAGATTTGGATGATTTTCTTTTGTTTTAGCGAGCCAATCTTACGCGGTGTTAGGTTACACGAGAACCGTTGAGAATTTGAACGCTTTATAAGACGTTGTATGGGGAAAAAAATATCGTTGATTTACAACGCTAAATACTATGAAATATTCACGTTTCTTAAGTAAGATGATTAAGACAAACTCACCTCTTGTGTGTCCGTTGTCCTTTTTCGTTATTTTCGCTGTTTTAGTTTGTTTTGGGCTTTTTATGCCACCACTGTTCTTCCATTCATAAGACGGAGTCAAGGCTGCACACTCGGATTTCGACCGTTTCCAACTCGGAGGCTGTTTGCGCCCAGAAAATCCATCCTATCGGAAATTTTTTCGCCCACAGTTAAGACTCTATGATCCTTTCACCCCCACAAATGTCTCTTTCTTTGAAAATCCTCGCGCATTACGCTGAAAATTAGCATTTTCCACCGCCGATTCCTCGATCGCTTCTTTCTTTGGCACCTTGTGATATTCTGACCAGACATGGCCGCGGAAGAGGCTTGGGCCCAAGGTCAAATTTTGCACTATCCACGGTGGTACAGTAAATTAATGTACATTACTTACCCCATCCCCTGAGTGAACTATCGCTTTGCTCCATTGTCCCGATCAACCAATGGCATAGCGAGGTGACGTCCCGGCAAAATCGATGACGAATCGAATCCTAAACGACTTAAGAGCGGCAAAGGTTTATTTCAGCGGGCTAAAATACATTTTAGCCCGCCAAAATCTCCATTTTAGTCAGTAAAATGCGCCACAATGCCCAACAAAATGATAACAATTACAGTTAGCCACCGGAAATTCACTGAAAAGAGCGATTGTTTTATATCACGCTGAGTCCGATTTACACACCGGCATTAGTCATTGGTGTTTTCCTCTAAAATAACACGCCCTTCACGACATTCATTAGGATGATTACTCTGGGAAAGAAGTAATTCAGATCGGCAGAATGAGCGTTCGCTTGTCGCATGGACAGGTGGAGATAGTAAGCTTGGCTAGTAAGGGTCATAATTTATTCCTAACTGGCCAGGGCGGAACTGGAAAGTCAACTGTTGTGAGAGAAATCATCAGCAATCGTCAAGCTGTTGGAAAAAAGGTTTCCGTGGTGTGTTCCAGTGGCATAGCATGCACAGTGTACGATCCTGGAGTTGCCTCCACCGTGCATTCTTACTATGGACTAGGAATTGCAGACCTATCTTGCGATCAGCTTGTGGAACGTTTGACAAAAAAACAGCGTTGTCATTGAAAGAGTAAGAAAATGCGACGTATTGATTTGGGACGAAGCCAGCATGTCAAGTCAGCGTATGCTCGAACTGGTCAATGTGATACACCACCCTCTGAGCGACACTAAGTGTAATTGTCCTTTTGGCGGTAAACAAATGATTTTGGTGGGAGAGTTTCTTCAACTACGTCCTGTTCCAAATGACTTAGATGAGGGTTTGTTCATGTACCATGCACCGATATTTCAGACCACCATATCGCACCGCTGCGAACTGACCGATGTTCTTCGACAAAACAACCCTGAATTTCTCGCTGCACTGAAAGATGTAAGAGTTGGGAAATGCAGCGAAAACACCCTGCAATATCTAAGATCCCTTTCCAGATCCGTCGAGAAACCTGAAGACGAAATTAGTTACATCTACTTTAAAAGGTTACCAGTAGCATTGCATAATCGGCTGGCCTTACAGAATTTCCCTCTCCCAGAGTTTACCTTTGAGGCTGAACACATGAATCAAACGAGAGGAATGAATTGGCCAGGTTCTTCAGTGCTACATTTAAGGCCAGGCTGTCCGGTCATGCTAGTGTGGAATTTGAATGAGAAATTGAGAAACAGCAGGCGAGGAGTCTTTGAGGAGTGTCTTGGAGATCGGCTAAAGATATCGTTTTCGGGCGTTGGTCCTATTGCAATCGAGAAGCAAACATGGTTTAAAAGAGACAAGCAAGGAAATGTAGTGGGCAGCATCTGCCAGTTTCCAATCGTGTTGTCAGTTGCTGTTACTTGTCACAAGGCTCAGGGTCTTACTTTATCTGCAGCAGTCGTCCACTGCTCTAGCGAATTTGTACCGGGTCTAACCTACGTCGCATTTTCACGGGTTAAGGATCCAAAGAATCTTCAAGTGTTGAACTTCAGACCAAACAATTTGCTGCCCCCGAGTTCACGAGTTCTATGTGAATGTCCAACTGACCTCGGTCACTTAGATGAAGATCTGCAATGTTGTCGCAATAAAGATCTTCCACCGGAGTTGTTTGAAGTGCAAGACAGATTTTTCTTGGATGAGAAAGATTGCGATGAGACGTGTACTTTTCCCCTGGAACTTTCTGATGGACCAGTTGCATCTTATTTTGCGAGAGAAAATGACGAGCCCGTAACAGACATTGTTCAGGTGTATGATGCACTGCTAAAGCCTGATTTGGAACTTTTGAGCCCTCCAGCCACTCTTGAGGTCACGGCTATCCTTGAGTCAATGAAAATTGCAAAGCCCTTAAGTGAGTTTGCAAAGGACAAAAACAATTGCATCCAGGTCTTAGAAGAAGATCTACAAGAGAAGACAGCGGTTTTCGTCAAACTGTTATGGTTTCATTTGCATGAAATGTTTAAGGACTACGTAATTGAAAATCCAGACGAAGTCATTGTAAACATTTCGCGTGCAGGTTTTACTGGCTGTACTGCTAAACTTCACACGTTCTTTAATTCAGTGCTCTTTCATGGATACATCAAAGGCCTTTTTAACAGCACACAACTAAGCCGCCCACAAATGTTAACAGCCACCGACATATGAGAGCGATGTTGTTCGAAAAGTAAGTTAGCTCATATCATCACCCGTTCAAATGAGGAAGAACGTCAAGAGCCAGTTAGATTTGATGTGTCTGAAATGACTGGTCATGGAAAGGCTAAAATCAAACACGTTGGAGGATGGACAATTAGAACGATTCTTGAAGCTGAAAGAAAGTACGCAAGGGACAATGTGCACACCAAAGATACACGAACACTTAAGAAAGTCCAAGAAAGTGTGTCAAACTGTGACATGATTGAGGAAAATCTTCTTGCTCCTTATGAAGAGCTGAAGAAAACGTCAAGGCATCAGGAAACATTAGAGGTAACCGAGGCACGGCAATTTAGAGAGAGAGGACTTGTCCATATATCAGATCAGT
This sequence comes from Micromussa lordhowensis, assembly GCA_964020085.1. Lineage (NCBI taxonomy): Eukaryota > Metazoa > Cnidaria > Anthozoa > Scleractinia > Lobophylliidae > Micromussa > Micromussa lordhowensis. The sequence continues at coordinate 15,842,730 of OZ026603.1, forward strand.
GTTTCTTGGTTTTCATGCACATGGAACAGCTTCAAGTGGACTTGATGAATTCAGTGGCACTGCAAAAATTCAAACAAGACCTTGTGGTGAATGCATACGAAGAGATGGTAAATGACAAGGAAATGGAAACCCTATGGATAGCTTGTTTTCCCTCCAATGATGCCAGTGAGAGAAAGGTATTTACTGTATGAAAACGAGTAACCCTTGCTTTTTTTTTGTTGATGATGCTTCTTGCGAGTCCGAACATTTTCATATTATGCGTAAAAAAGATCTGACTAAAATCTATGCGATAACTTCAAAAGCACCGTTGTTAACATATACATATAAAGCTAGCTTCCATTAACATCTTTTTCAGTAGTAGACATTCAACATTTTCTGTACTTGATTTTCAGGAAACTATCGACAACATGCGAAAGGAAACCATCATGCGCTATGTAAAAATGGGAGGATGCCAATATCTCCGCACCTACAGAATGGCACAACGCCTTAAAAAAACTGCAGAGCTGAGAAAACGGGTAATGGAACGAAACAAGAAGCTCACTCAAAATAACAACCGAATTCCATTTCAGGTGAGATAATGCATTTAAAAATTTTTTTTTTTGAAATCTTTTTATCTTTATTTGAATCAATACAATACATCTTACAAGTCGCAAAATAAAAAAATATTACAATGGCGAAGTAGTACATCCATATTACCATATATATACACAACAATAGAAAAAAAAAAGAGGAAGACAAAACAGGAAAGTAGAAATAAAAAAAAAAGGCAAAACATCAAAATAACAGCCCGGGCAAGGGGGAGGAAGAGCAAATTCTCATTTTGATTGGGTACAATTAAAAATGACTTAGTTTGTAAAGCTATTAAGGAGCATACTTACGTTGCGAGTAATTTATAATTGTTAATTTACAAATTTTCAACTTTGTACTTAAAATTGATTCTAGTAATAAATTCAGTTAACACAAGTGAACTGTTATTTAGTTTACTTGCATACACATAGAATTTCATGAAGAGGAGGGTGTAATTGAATTTTCTCACTAGCACCGGACATGTTTGGTGCTTAAAGATAGTGAAGAGCGTTTCTTTTGTATCTGGTTGAAAGTTAGAACCGTTCTGAATGTTAAACCAGTTAATGACTTTTCGTGTGAACGTTTTTGTAAATTCACAGTCCATGAAAGTGTGATTTATGGAGTCTGGCTCACCACAGTAGATACAGTCGCTTTCTGTATTTACCCCAAATCTGAAGAGTTCTTTCTTTGTAATGACCATCCTATGGATAAATTTGAATTGAAATTCTTTTAACTTATTTTCTTTGCATATTTTTGAAGCCATTTTAAAAACATCTATCCAATTCTCTCTGTCCATTACTATATCCCTAGTCCATCTTTCCGTGCCAGTGTGAGGGGATTGATGTTTCTTAACGAGAAGTAGGTGGTAATAATCTCTTGCTCTGTACGCTTCAAAATTGATTTGGATATTTTCGCTCAGTAAAAAAGATTTCCAGTTTTCTCTGAAACTGAAAATCGGATTTTGCCCTAGAATTCGTGCTCTGTTCTTTAAGTACACAGGAATTGCACTTAAGATTTGATAAAACTGGAGAAAGTTTGTTTGACAATGATATTTAGCCTGATATTTAGCCATTTTCATTAAGAAGCTGTTGGATCGTGTATATACCTTTAACAAACCACTCCCTTAAAAATATCAGTTTCCTATCAACTAAGATTTCTTTGTTGTTAAAGAGAATGGTGTCGGCTCCTTGATCATAATTGTACAGAGTTTGATTTCATCAAAGGCAATAAGTATGTCTCTATAGAATGTTGGAAAGTGTCTTAAATATTTGACATCGTAGTTGCATCAAAGCAGGAAATTGAGGCCTCCATGTTTATTAAAGAAATAGTCTGGTACTACTTTCCAGTTGCAGTTATCCCTAAAGAGAAGTCTTTTGATCCATGCAAGTCTGAGCGATTTTATCATAAGCTCAATATCAATCATCCATAAACGTCCTGTGGAAAGGTCTTGGTACATGCTAGTTCGTTTTATTTTGTCCTTCTTATTTTTCCAAAGAAAACGAAACATTTTATCTTTTACCATTGGCACTATTTCCTTGGGGACGTTAACATTTGACATTGAGTATATTAAGTTAGAAATCCCAAAGATTCAGTTATTAGCACTTTTCCATAAAGTGTTAATCCTCTCGATTTCCAAATATCTAAATTGGTTTGCAGTTTTTGTACTTTCAAATTAAAGTTCATTCTGTTGTTACCTTTTTCGTCATAAGAAACAAAGATTCCTAATAATTTTGTGGGAGTACTCATCCATTTCATCCCGAACGGTTTGGTTCTATTATTCAACCATTTCCCTAGCCAGAATGCTTTTGTTTTCTCTACATTGAGCACTAATCCAGAGAAATTCCCAAAAGTGTTTACAGTTTCCAGGGATTGTTCAACAGAAGCCACATCAGCACAAAATAAGTTGGTATCATCTGCAAATTGGCTTAGTTTAATCTTCGATCCAAAAATTCTGATTCCTTTTATGGTTGAGTTTTGTCTTATTTTGTTTGATAGTATTTCTGCTGTCAGGATAAACAGGTAAGGCGAGAGTGGACATCCTTGTCCGACTCCTCTAGAGGGCTTAAACCAGTTTGTTGCAAAACCATTGTTTAAAGCTGCGCTTTCTATGTCCAAGTAAAAGATCTCAATCCATTTTCTTAAGCTATCACCGAAATTGAACAGTTTAAGAGCATTTTGAATACAAGACCATTCCAGGGAGTCAAAAAGCTTTTTTTAAAATCAACTGATATTAGTTGTTCACCTGAGTTTGTTCCATAATATCGTTTATTAATCTTATATTTTCTCCAATATATCTTCCTTTTATGAAGCCTGTTTGGTCCGGGTGTACGAGTTTTGAGAGCATTGGCTCAATTCGCCTTGCAATGGCCTTTGATGCAATTTTGTAGTCCACATTAAGTAAAGTGATGGGTCGCCAATTTTGTAAAAGCAGTAATTCAGCATCATCTTTCGGTAAAAGAGTAATTATGCGCCTACGTTGAGAGACCGATAACCTGCCAAGTTCATATGCTCCGTTCAGGCTAGCTAATAGATCTGGTCCTACAAGATCAAAGAAATGCTTATAAAATTCTACGGTAAAACCGTCCTCGCTTCAAAAATTTTTGCAGATGATACCAATGTCTTCGCTTCTGCAAGGGATTTAAAATCACTCGAACACTTAATGAACTCCGAACTAGCAAAAGTAAAAAAATGGTGTGATATTAACAAGTTGTCAATCAATATGGACAAAACAAACTTCATGATAATTAAATCTGCAAGAAAAAGAGATATGGAAATTAGTCTTAACATAAGTAACAGCAATGGCTCTTCCCACGCGTTGGAGCGAAAACAATGCATAAAATATCTAGGAGTCTTGATCGATGAATCTTTAACTTGGAAGTATCACATCGCATTTGTTTGTTCTCGCATATCCCGAAATATCGGAATTATATCTAAATTAAGGTACTATTTATCTATACAGCAGTTAAAACAAATTTATTATAACTTAATTTACCCATACATCTCTTATAGTATTTTAGCGTGGGGCAGTTCATACAAGACACATATAAAGAAAATCCAAATAAAACAAAACCATACAGTGCAATTAATATTCTTTGCTAGAACGTTTGGTAGAGAAACGGAGAGTGCCAAACCCTTGTTAAATTTACCAGATCTTCTGACAGTAGATAACATTTATCATCTGGAAGTATTGAAATTCTCGCATTATGGCATAATGGCCTTCTCCCTGAAGTATTTGACAACACATTTCAATATGCCAGAAGTATTCATAGATATAACACCAGGTACTCAGCCAAACAGAATTTTTATAAATATATAATTAAAACTAATGCAGGGAAGCAATCACTTTCTTACATGGCAATTGATATTTGGAAAGACCTTCCATCTTCTTTAAAAGACTTAAGTGTTTTTGTACTTCCAAAGTATATAAAACGTTACCTCCTGTCAGAATAAAAACTGAACCAATTTTCCACTTAGCTAAGTCCGTAAATTAATAAGTTCTTTAATTATTGCTGTACTGATTATTTCTGCAATTTTTCAGTCCTTTAATTATTGTTGTAACTTGTACCATGTAATTACCTGCCTTTTCTTCATAACTAAAATTGTACGGGGAGCTAACTAGAAAACCTAACGGTTCACTTAGCTCCCCAGCTCGTAACCTACTAACTAATAAAAAGATACTAAAAATACTACTGAAATTTGAGAATTTAAAAATCCAATGTAAACAACAACATGAGCTGAATAAAAACATTATTATTATCGCCCGGTGATTTTCCGTTTTTTTATGTGTCCAATGATTTTTTACATTCTTCGTAAGTCAAGGGACCGTCTAAAGCATCTCTTTCTACATCGTCTAGTTTAGGAATTTCCATGTTTTCAGTAAATATTTCAAAGCTGTCCTGTCCATCTGTTGTTTGAGAATTGTACTGATTACTATAGTACATTTGGATCACTGACAGAATTTGTGTTTCATCAGTAGTTGTTTCGTCGTTTTCCAATTTAATTTCATCTATGGTTTTTCGATTATAATTTCTTTTCTGTAAATTAAAAAAGATATTTTGTCGCTTTTTCTCCCTCTTCTACCCAACGGCATTTAGACCTGAAGATTGCAGCTTTGCCTCTATTATCATATTAATGTTGGAGTTCCTTTTTGAGATCATCATATTGTCTAAGAATTTCATCGATGTTATCGAGGTTCTGGCTATTGCAGATTATTTTGTCCAGCTCATCTAATTGTTCTTTGATCTCCACTTCACGCTTTCGAGTCCCCTGAACTTTTCCTTTAGAAAACGAAATGGTTATGCTTCTTATTTCCATTTTAATCATTTCCCAAAACAGCTGTTGGTCATTTACATAATGATGTTTTTCGCGGAGCTGAGGATATAATTCCAGAATTTTAGTTGTGTACTCCTTGTCCTCTAATAAGGAATTATTGAATTTCCAGAACCCTGCTCCTCGAGGGTTTTCGTTCGGCCATGACAATGATAATGATATCGTGTTGTGATCTGGTGCTATTGAGTTTTAGATGTCTACTTTTTTCACAAATTTTGTCAAGCTCTTGGATATTAAAAGGAAGTCTATCCTTGATTTCACACTTAACACTTTAGACCTGTAGGAGAACTTCTTGACATTCGGATGCCGAGCTCTTTGTATGTCGACAAGGTCAAGGGTATCCATTGTAATATTCACCAAATTCCTATATACTGTTGGCCTCCAGGGGGAACCACCTTTTTTGTCTTTTCTAGATAGTGTGCAATTCCAGTCACCTCCTAATATAAGAGTTGTAATTTCCGATTTGTCAATTAAGAGGCAATTTAGTTCTTGAATAAAACTTATTTGTTGTTAATAGTCGTTGAGCACGTATATATTGCAAATTGACAATTTTAAGCCGTTATAAGTAAGATTGATTAAGATTATCCTGCCGTCCGCGTCACTGGATGTAAAGGTCACTTTTTCTTTTACCGCTCGATTGATCAAGATACAAACGCCTTTGCTATGAGAAGTCCCGTGAGAAAAGTAAATTTCACCTCCCCATTCATTTCTCCAAATGGCCTCGTCGTTTACGTTAGAAAAAGTTTCTTGTAGAAAATAAAAATTGGCTTCCTGATCTTTTAAATACGTAAAAATGCTCCTTCTCTTAACTGTATCTCTAAGACCTCTTACATTTAATGGAATTACCGAACATTTCTGTTGTTGTAGTTTATGCATTTAAGGATAGATTTTGGCATAAAAAATTTGGTTCTGACTCCCCTCGCATTTACAATTGTCAACACTAAACAAAGCAAAACAAAACAAAACAAAATCAATAATGAATTTAAAAAACAGACCTATTTTAGGAATTCTTTCGCTCAGAAATCCAGTCCGTAGTCCCTTCCTTTCAACAGATTTGTTTTTAGTTAAAGATCTTTTAAGTCCTCTTCATTATAAATCCTTACTGGTGCTCCGCTTGGCGATGTCTTAACAAATATTTTTCCATCCATTGTCCAAGAGCTGGTAATCATGTTATCTTTCCTCAACTTAGTTGTCTTCCAGAAGACAATATGACTATTCCAAAGGACGCAATTGCCGGCGAAGTCAAACACTGATGCGACTGAAAAGCAGAAGCGTAACGTCTGCGCCTGCGAAAAATCAGTGGATAGTTCCAGCTAAAACACAGTTTCTCCGCATTATTTCCCGCAAGATAAAAGTTAGTAAACAAAAATATTTTTGCTGAAAAAGTGGACGGATTAATTTCTGGGAGAAATTAATCTTCTTGCTCGGCAAAATAACTAAGGTAATCTTCACGTACTATAGGCCACAACTTTTCGTACTAGAATCATTACACTAAAACTTCTGATGTTTATTAAGATATGTCGACCTATAAGAGCATCATAAAAGTCACTTGCATTCTTTCATACTACAGTACATAGCTCACAGAATAGCGATGGTACCTTTCCTATAAGCTTACATTTATGCTAATTAGGCCCATCATATACACCTAATTGCGATAACGTTGTCATAGAAATAAGCAAAAAGCAAAAAGCCAAATAGGAATTAATCAGGGAAATTTCAATTTCCATTGTTCTCAGATACTGTACACGAATGAAAAATACAATGTAAATGAATGACATGAATAAAACATATATTTTTCATTCACATACAGTATCTAAGAACAATGGAAATTGAAATTTCCCTAATTAATTCCTATTTGACTTTTTGCTTTTTGCTTTTTTCTATGACAACGTTATCGCAATTAGGTGTATCTCTACTGCTAGGAAATTCAAAAGGACCCCTCACCAGGAAAGACCGTGTCAAATGGCAGACTGGTTGGATTTGTAACAAAGCATAAATGCAATGGTCTTTCTGCTGTTTACTCAAAGCCACAGTTAATCCAGCTATGTGAAGCATATGGTGTTACCCATATCAGTCGCTTGAACAAGACGGGTAATGGAACGAAACAAGAAGCTCACTCAAAATAACAACCGAATTCCATTTCAGGTGAGATAATGCATTTAAAAATTTTTTTTTTTGAAATCTTTTTATCTTTATTTGAATCAATACAATACATCTTACAAGTCGCAAAATAAAAAAATATTACAATGGCGAAGTAGTACATCCATATTACCATATATATACACAACAATAGAAAAAAAAAGAGGAAGACAAAACAGGAAAGTAGAAAAAAAAAAAAAAAGGCAAAACATCAAAATAACAGCCCGGGCAAGGGGGAGGAAGAGCAAATTCTCATTTTGATTGGGTACAATTAAAAATGACTTAGTTTGTAAAGCTATTAAGGAGCATACTTACGTTGCGAGTAATTTATAATTGTTAATTTACAAATTTTCAACTTTGTACTTAAAATTGATTCTAGTAATAAATTCAGTTAACACAAGTGAACTGTTATTTAGTTTACTTGCATACACATAGAATTTCATGAAGAGGAGGGTGTAATTGAATTTTCTCACTAGCACCGGACATGTTTGGTGCTTAAAGATAGTGAAGAGCGTTTCTTTTGTATCTGGTTGAAAGTTAGAACCGTTCTGAATGTTAAACCAGTTAATGACTTTTCGTGTGAACGTTTTTGTAAATTCACAGTCCATGAAAGTGTGATTTATGGAGTCTGGCTCACCACAGTAGATACAGTCGCTTTCTGTATTTACCCCAAATCTGAAGAGTTCTTTCTTTGTAATGACCATCCTATGGATAAATTTGAATTGAAATTCTTTTAACTTATTTTCTTTGCATATTTTTGAAGCCATTTTAAAAACATCTATCCAATTCTCTCTGTCCATTACTATATCCCTAGTCCATCTTTCCGTGCCAGTGTGAGGGGATTGATGTTTCTTAACGAGAAGAAGGTGGTAATAATCTCTTGCTCTGTACGCTTCAAAATTGATTTGGATATTTTCGCTCAGTAAAAAAGATTTCCAGTTTTCTCTGAAACTGAAAATCGGATTTTGCCCTAGAATTCGTGCTCTGTTCTTTAAGTACACAGGAATTGCACTTAAGATTTGATAAAACTGGAGAAAGTTTGTTTGACAATGATATTTAGCCATTTTCATTAAGAAGCTGTTGGATCGTGTATATACCTTTAACAAACCACTCCCTTAAAAATATCAGTTTCCTATCAACTAAGATTTCTTTGTTGTTAAAGAGAATGGTGTCGGCTCCTTGATCATAATTGTACAGAGTTTGATTTCATCAAAGGCAATAAGTATGTCTCTATAGAATGTTGGAAAGTGTCTTAAATATTTGACATCGTAGTTGCATCAAAGCAGGAAATTGAGGCCTCCATGTTTATTAAAGAAATAGTCTGGTACTACTTTCCAGTTGCAGTTATCCCTAAAGAGAAGTCTTTTGATCCATGCAAGTCTGAGCGATTTTATCATAAGCTCAATATCAATCATCCATAAACGTCCTGTGGAAAGGTCTTGGTACATGCTAGTTCGTTTTATTTTGTCCTTCTTATTTTTCCAAAGAAAACGAAACATTTTATCTTTTACCATTGGCACTATTTCCTTGGGGACGTTAACATTTGACATTGAGTATATTAAGTTAGAAATCCCAAAGATTTAGTTATTAGCACTTTTCCATAAAGTGTTAAGAGCAAATGTCACCAAAAATCAAGTAAAATTTAAATTTAGCGGCAGAAGTCAAAAAATCGATTTTTCCCTATTTTCGTCCACGTATAGCCCTTAGGTAGATATGAAATGTGATATAGTTTTTTCCCGCTTGAAACGCTTTAAATTCGGAGATATTTTTCGACATGTGCCATAACTCCAAATTCCCTCAAACTTGGCCAGCATAAACCCTTTATGATGGTCTAAGACATGTATCAAAATCAGCTTGGTTTTTTGTTCGAGTGGATTTTCAGGGGCCGCTGAAAAAGTTACATTTTAATGAAAACAGCAGCAAAAAATAAACAATAGACTGCTGCGTGTTGTTTGAGGACAAACGGGTATGAACTTTTAACGACCTTGTATCATTAGTTAATTGTACAGATTAGCCAATTGCTTGCTTTCACTTATAGTATGCTGGGAAAAAAATTCAATCTCAACACCAAAGTAACATAATTTAATCGAAATAAGTGTTTCGTGAGCAGTTCGAATTATTCGCAGATCACTTGGAACGAGATGTTGGTATCACACCTAAGAAACCGGAAGTCAATAGTCTGTGCTACATGGCCTCCAAGTAATAACATAACACATCAAACATGTATCAAAATCAGTTCGAGTCTTTCTTCGAGTGGTTTTTGAAGAGCCGCTGAAAAAGCTACAATTATAATGAAAACATCAGCAAAAAGGTAGATAAGACTGTTGCTTGGTTGTTTTGAAGCCAAAAGAAAGAAGGAAACATTTTTTTTATCTTTCTAAACTAATTAAAACAAAGTACAAGCTATGAATATTGTTGGTTTTATTCGCTTCAATGTACCCTTCATCTTTGACACGCTGACTGGTCACTTAGTTGTTAAAATAGCAGCATCGGCAAAGACTGTTGGCAAATTATCTTCCACGAAGAGTAATCGTCGAGTTATTTCCCGGATCTTAAGGATAGATGCTGGTGAAAATCGTACTAAAAAAATACGTGTACGACGCATTTCGTGTAGTTGCATCTCAGAATACGGCGATATTATACAATGCTGATGCTATCTCAATTTTGATTGGCTAAAAGCACCCCGCTAATTCTAGATGGCGCTGTGTCATCGCGTCACATCTACAGACACTGGCGTTTATGCATGTAGGTATGACGCGTTTTTGCAGACAATGGTTTTCGTCACCTGACAAGCTAGCCGGCGGTTTGAGCAAGATTGTCATGGCGGAGTCCGCTCCAAGATTCGCGTCAGTCTCAGAAGCGGATTTAGGACGCCTTGTTGACGACAAGGACGCAAAGAACACCAAACGAGCTACCAAGACAGCTCTTAGAGTTTTACAGCAGTATTTGAAGGAGAAGAAAGTTCCTGAACCGCAAACCAAAGATGGCATCAGTAACGTTCTCAAACTATTTTATGCCGAAGCTAGAAAAGTCGATGGAACTTCTTATTCCAAAAGCACTCTCAACAGCCTGAGATTTGGACTGGGCAGACACTTCAAGGCGACTCTTGGCTTTGACATAATAAACGATCCAGCATTTGCCGAGGCAAACAAAGTTTTTGGCGCCAAGTGCGTTGAACTAAAACGACAAGGGCTCGCCAAAGTCCAACACACGCCACCGATCTGCGAAGAAGATCTTAAAAAGCTGTACGAAAGCGATGTTTTTAACCAAAACAGCCCGGAAACGCTTCAAAACAAAGTTTTTTTCGAGGTTATGTTGTACTTTTGTCGCCGAGGAAGGCAAAATCTTCGTGAACTCAAAAAAACTGATTTTTCATTCAGCACGGATGGCAAAGGTGCAAAATATGTGTGCAAAACAACAGATGAACTCACAAAGAACCGACGAGAAAATGATGAAGGATTTGAAGGAGGCGTGATGTTCGAGAAACCAGGACCACACTGTCCTGTGGCTTCATTTAAACGGTACATAAGTAAGTAAGTAAAGTCTGCATACGAGCCAAGCGGCCCATCAGGCCGGAGCTTATCCCGGTTTCTGTAGCATGAAGCGACTAGGAATATTTCTACTCCCCCCTGGATGGGATGCTAGTCCATCGCAGGGTTACCCCCAGCATTAAATTCGCCGGTACCCATTTATACACCTGGGTGGAGAGAGGCACCGTGAGAGTAAAGTGTCTTGCCTAAGAACACATCACAATGTCCCCGGCCAGGGCTCGAACCCGGAGCGCTCGCTCCGGAGTCGAGAGCACTAACCATGAGGCCACCGCACCTCCACACATACAGCACCTGAATCCCTCAAACGAATTTTTGTTTCAGCGGCCGAAGAAAAACGCCGGCATATCTGATCAAGTGTGGTACGATAACATGGTTGTCGGAGAGCGTTTGCTCGGTGAAAAAATGAAAAGGATCTCTCGAGAAGCCAAACTTTCAAAGTGTTACACCAATCACTCGATCAGGGCAACGGCGGTTACAATGTTGGACAAGTCAGGGTTCGAAGCAAGGCATATCATGGCGGTGAGCGGGCACAGAAATGAATCCAGCATTCGGAGCTACAGCAGGACTGACATTTCAACCAAGAGAAAAATGTCGGAAACCCTGACGACAGAGTGCGAGGTGAGAGGTGAGGAAGTGGCTATTAATCCGCACCAGTTATCTCCTGTTATTAGCCTTTCTCAAGAGGAATTTATTGTACAGAACTCTCATTCAGAGATAACGAAAAATTTTAATTTCTTTAACTGTAATGTCAACATTCATTAAACGCAAATCGGGAACATTTTTCATAAGACCGTACAACTTAACTTTAGAATTTTGTTCAAAAGTTTCAGTTCGATTCAGTTTTTCCTGAAACGTTTTCAGATGTTTTAAGCTTAAATCCTTTCTGTAAACCTTTTGAATTCCGCTTTACACGTTATTCACGGCTGTCATTAATAAAGATGTTTACACTGAAACGTGTCATTGCGTGGCTTACTTTGTTGTTGTTCTGTGAAATGTCTCAACGCTTGTACATTTATAATTGTATAATAAAACAATTATTGGATTCGGTTTTCGCATGATAGCGAAATTATCAAGGCCTCGGTTTGTGTTATCCGCCTCAGCCTTCGGCTTCGACAGATAACACAAACCTCGGCCTTGATAATTCTCGCTATCATGCTCAACCTCATCCAATAATTGCTTATTATACCTTGATTGACATTTGACAAGCAAAACAACATTGGATCCAGCACGGGAAAGTTTCGAAAGCGCTAAAGCCTTTTTCGTCGTTTCGGAATGGAAGCGAAGTGTTCTTTCAGCGGTATTGTTGGGGGTTCGTGTACCTACGAACGAAGAGATCGAGCGAAGAACACAGAAGTTATTCCCTTGTTACAATGCAATCGGGAAATAGCAGGACATGAGTCTACATGGAAAATCGCAGATGTGGAAACTGAAGTAGAATTGATATATGCTAGAGCAGCAATATTTACCTTTCCTGAAAACATTGCTCAGTTGACCATTTGCCCATACCACCGCTCATCCTTGGGCATTGGATGGCGCAGTGGATCGCAACGGTGTCAGATTCCTCGGGATCTATCTAACCACAGTGACGAACGAAAATGGCCGAGAGGAAAGAGAGGCCTCGGGAAACTCGGGTCCAACTTTGTTTATCAGAAAACAGGTGTATTTGTTCCTGTAGGATCAGG
>OZ026603.1:15859997-15884997 GCA_964020085.1 Micromussa lordhowensis
CTAAGCTTCAAATGGATAATATTTTCCTATTTAAGAAAAAAATTATCGTGGCGTAATTAACCAAGACAAACTTCCCAAATGTAGGTGACCATAGATGCACTCCCGGCCCTTTAATTACTTCCAAAGAGTCCGGGATTTTCAGGATAATTTCGTCAGTACCTAGTACCTAACATAAGACGTTATGCTTTAGTTCAGTTAATATATATTTCAGCGATGTTATATGTCATTACTTGGAGGCTGTGTATAAGCATGGGATATCGACTTCCGGTTTCTTAAATGTGAAATCGACATCTTGTTCCGACTCAATGGCGAATGATTCGAACTGCTCACGAAACGCTTACAAGTTTCGATTAAATTGGGTCACTTTGGCGCCGAGATTGAATTGTTTTCCCAGCATACTATAAGTGAAAGCAAGCAATTTGCTAATCCGTACAATTAACTAATGATACAAGGTCGTTAAAAGTTCATACCCGTTTGTCCTCAAACAACACGCAGCAGTCTATTGTTTATGTTTTGCTGCTGTTTTCATTAAAATGTAACTTTTTCAGCGGCTCCTGAAAATCCACTCGAACAAAAAACCAAGCTGATTTTGATACATGTCTTAGACCATCATAAAGGGTTTACGCTGGCCAAGTTTGAGGGAATTTGGAGTTATGGCACATGTCGAAAAATATCTCCGAATTTTATTCCTAAACTGGGATAATCAGCTGAGTAAACAAAGGCAATTTTTAAACATTTGAGGATTTTTCCTTGATGGGTGTTCAAGACAACTTACAGCCTGTTTCTGATAGCTGAATACTTTGTCTTTCAAGCAAAAGTATCGGGAAGTTTTGGTTCTTTTTGGCACGCGAACGCAAATTGAGTTTAGATTTCTAATTTTCAGCCAGTGCGTTCGACCAATTTGGCCATAGTGGGGGCGAAATTCGTTTTTCTTGATTTTCTCGAATTTAAAGCGTTTCAAGCGGGAAAAAACTATATCACATTTCATATCTACCTAAGGGCTATACGTGGACGAAAATAGAGAAAAATCGATTTTTCGATTTCTGCCGTCGTCAGTTTGGTGATAGGTGAAATTCACTCTTAATCCTCTCGATTTCCAAATATCTAAATTGGTTTGCAGTTTTTGTACTTTCAAATTAAAGTTCATTCTGTTGTTACCTTTTTCGTCATAAGAAACAAAGATTCCTAATAATTTTGTGGGAGTATTCATCCATTTCATCCCGAACGGTTTGGTTCTATTATTCAACCATTTCCCTAGCCAGAATGCTTTTGTTTTCTCTACATTGAGCACTAATCCAGAGAAATTCCCAAAAGTGTTTACAGTTTCCAGGGATTGTTCAACAGAAGCCACATCAGCACAAAATAAGTTGGTATCATCTGCAAATTGGCTTAGTTTAATCTTCGATCCAAAAATTCTGATTCCTTTTATGGTTGAGTTTTGTCTTATTTTGTTTGATAGTATTTCTGCTGTCAGGATAAACAGGTAAGGCGAGAGTGGACATCCTTGTCCGACTCCTCTAGAGGGCTTAAACCAGTTTGTTGCAAAACCATTGTTTAAAGCTGCGCTTTCTATGTCCAAGTAAAAGATCTCAATCCATTTTCTTAAGCTATCACCGAAATTGAACAGTTTAAGAGCATTTTGAATACAAGACCATTCCAGGGAGTCAAAAAGCTTTTTTTAAAATCAACTGATGTTAGTTGTTCACCTGAGTTTGTTCCATAATATCGTTTATTAATCTTATATTTTCTCCAATATATCTTCCTTTTATGAAGCCTGTTTGGTCCGGGTGTACGAGTTTTGAGAGCATTGGCTCAATTCGCCTTGCAATGGCCTTTGATGCAATTTTGTAGTCCACATTAAGTAAAGTGATGGGTCGCCAATTTTGTAAAAGCAGTAATTCAGCATCATCTTTCGGTAAAAGAGTAATTATGCGCCTACATTGAGAGACCGATAACCTGCCAAGTTCATATGCTCCGTTCAGGCTAGCTAATAGATCTGGTCCTACAAGATCAAAGAAATGCTTATAAAATTCTACGGTAAAACCGTCCTCGCTTCAAAAATTTTTGCAGATGATACCAATGTCTTCGCTTCTGCAAGGGATTTAAAATCACTCGAACACTTAATGAACTCCGAACTAGCAAAAGTAAAAAAATGGTGTGATATTAACAAGTTGTCAATCAATATGGACAAAACAAACTTCATGATAATTAAATCTGCAAGAAAAAGAGATATGGAAATTAGTCTTAACATAAGTAACAGCAATGGCTCTTCCCACGCGTTGGAGCGAAAACAATGCATAAAATATCTAGGAGTCTTGATCGATGAATCTTTAACTTGGAAGTATCACATCGCATTTGTTTGTTCTCGCATATCCCGAAATATCGGAATTATATCTAAATTAAGGTACTATTTATCTATACAGCAGTTAAAACAAATTTATTATAACTTAATTTACCCATACATCTCTTATAGTATTTTAGCGTGGGGCAGTTCATACAAGACACATATAAAGAAAATCCAAATAAAACAAAACCATACAGTACAATTAATATTCTTTGCTAGAACGTTTGGTAGAGAAACGGAGAGTGCCAAACCCTTGTTAAATTTACCAGATCTTCTGACAGTAGATAACATTTATCATCTGGAAGTATTGAAATTCTCGCATTATGGCATAATGGCCTTCTCCCTGAAGTATTTGACAACACATTTCAATATGCCAGAAGTATTCATAGATATAACACCAGGTACTCAGCCAAACAGAATTTTTATAAATATATAATTAAAACTAATGCAGGGAAGCAATCACTTTCTTACATGGCAATTGATATTTGGAAAGACCTTCCATCTTCTTTAAAAGACTTAAGTGTTTTTGTACTTCCAAAGTATATAAAACGTTACCTCCTGTCAGAATAAAAACTGAACCAATTTTCCACTTAGCTAAGTCCGTAAATTAATAAGTTCTTTAATTATTGCTGTACTGATTATTTCTGCAATTTTTCAGTCCTTTAATTATTGTTGTAACTTGTACCATGTAATTACCTGCCTTTTCTTCATAACTAAAATTGTACGGGGAGCTAACTAGAAAACCTAACGGTTCACTTAGCTCCCCAGCTCGTAACCTACTAACTAATAAAAAGATACTAAAAATACTACTGAAATTTGAGAATTTAAAAATCCAATGTAAACAACAACATGAGCTGAATAAAAACATTATTATTATCGCCCGGTGATTTTCCGTTTTCTTATGTGTCCAATGATTTTTTACATTCTTCGTAAGTCAAGGGACCGTCTAAAGCATCTCTTTCTACATCGTCTAGTTTAGGAATTTCCATGTTTTCAGTAAATATTTCAAAGCTGTCCTGTCCATCTGTTGTTTGAGAATTGTACTGATTACTATAGTACATTTGGATCACTGACAGAATTTGTGTTTCATCAGTAGTTGTTTCGTCGTTTTCCAATTTAATTTCATCTATGGTTTTTCGATTATAATTTCTTTTCTGTAAATTAAAAAAGATATTTTGTCGCTTTTTCTCCCTCTTCTACCCAACGGCATTTAGACCTGAAGATTGCAGCTTTGCCTCTATTATCACATTAATGTTGGAGTTCCTTTTTGAGATCATCATATTGTCTAAGAATTTCATCGATGTTATCGAGGTTCTGGCTATTGCAGATTATTTTGTCCAGCTCATCTAATTGTTCTTTGATCTCCACTTCACGCTTTCGAGTCCCCTGAACTTTTCCTTTAGAAAACGAAATGGTTATGCTTCTTATTTCCATTTTAATCATTTCCCAAAACAGCTGTTGGTCATTTACATAATGATGTTTTTCGCGGAGCTGAGGATATAATTCCAGAATTTTAGTTGTGTACTCCTTGTCCTCTAATAAGGAATTATTGAATTTCCAGAACCCTGCTCCTCGAGGGTTTTCGTTCGGCCATGACAATGATAATGATATCGTGTTGTGATCTGGTGCTATTGAGTTTTAGATGTCTACTTTTTTCACAAATTTTGTCAAGCTCTTGGATATTAAAAGGAAGTCTATCCTTGATTTCACACTTAACACTTTAGACCTGTAGGAGAACTTCTTGACATTCGGATGCCGAGCTCTTTGTATGTCGACAAGGTCAAGGGTATCCATTGTAATATTCACCAAATTCCTATATACTGTTGGCCTCCAGGGGGAACCACCTTTTTTGTCTTTTCTAGATAGTGTGCAATTCCAGTCACCTCCTAATATAAGAGTTGTAATTTCCGATTTGTCAATTAAGAGGCAATTTAGTTCTTGAATAAAACTTATTTGTTGTTAATAGTCGTTGAGCACGTATATATTGCAAATTGACAATTTTAAGCCGTTATAAGTAAGATTGATTAAGATTATCCTGCCGTCCGCGTCACTGGATGTAAAGGTCACTTTTTCTTTTACCGCTCGATTGATCAAGATACAAACGCCTTTGCTATGAGAAGTCCCGTGAGAAAAGTAAATTTCACCTCCCCATTCATTTCTCCAAATGGCCTCGTCGTTTACGTTAGAAAAAGTTTCTTGTAGAAAATAAAAATTGGCTTCCTGATCTTTTAAATACGTAAAAATGCTCCTTCTCTTAACTGTATCTCTAAGACCTCTTACATTTAATGGAATTACCGAACATTTCTGTTGTTGTAGTTTATGCATTTAAGGATAGATTTTGGCATAAAAAAATTGGTTCTGACTCCCCCTCGCATTTACAATTGTCAACACTAAACAAAGCAAAACAAAACAAAACAAAATCAATAATGAATTTAAAAAACAGACCTATTTTAGGAATTCTTTCGCTCAGAAATCCAGTCCGTAGTCCCTTCCTTTCAACAGATTTGTTTTTAGTTAAAGATCTTTTAAGTCCTCTTCATTATAAATCCTTACTGGTGCTCCGCTTGGCGATGTCTTAACAAATATTTTTCCATCCATTGTCCAAGAGCTGGTAATCATGTTATCTTTCCTCAACTTAGTTGTCTTCCAGAAGACAATATGACTATTCCAAAGGACGCAATTGCCGGCGAAGTCAAACACTGATGCGACTGAAAAGCAGAAGCGTAACGTCTGCGCCTGCGAAAAATCAGCGGATAGTTCCAGCTAAAACACAATTTCTCCGCATTATTTCCCGCAAGATAAAAGTTAGTAAACAAAAATATTTTTGCTGAAAAAGTGGACGGATTAATTTCTGGGAGAAATTAATCTTCTTGCTCGGCAAAATAACTAAGGTAATCTTCACGTACTATAGGCCACAACTTTTCGTACTAGAATCATTACACTAAAACTTCTGATGTTTATTAAGATATGTCGACCTATAAGAGCATCATAAAAGTCACTTGCATTCTTTCATACTACAGTACATAGCTCACAGAATAGCGATGGTACCTTTCCTATAAGCTTACATTTATGCTAATTAGGCCCATCATATATCTCTACTGCTAGGAAATTCAAAAGGACCCCTCACCAGGAAAGACCGTGTCAAATGGCAGACTGGTTGGATTTGTAACAAAGCATAAATGCAATGGTCTTTCTGCTGTTTACTCAAAGCCACAGTTAATCCAGCTATGTGAAGCATATGGTGTTACCCATATCAGTCGCTTGAACAAGACTAGCCTATCCCAGAGGTTAGCATCAGCTATTGCTACAAACAACGGCCTGTTAGTGCCCGCTGCAGTGGACTCGTGTCAATATGCTGTTGTGAGTACAGAAATGGATGCAGCATCAGGAAGGGTTTGTTTAAGGTTGTCTTCAGTGTCTGTGGGGAAACCTTCCCAATCAGGTACACTGTTTATATTTACGCTAATACACTACACGTTAAGTATTCATACTGCTTCAAATCTTGCATGTGATGTCTCTTGATTCATTTTCAAACTACAGTACTGTTTTGTCCACTACTGAATTAAACTATTTTCAAAATCATTTCCAAGTTTACCTGAGTGTAAATATGGACTCAGTTTCCAATTTACAAAGTATTCATACTGATTCAAATTTTGCTTATGTCTCACGAGTCATTTTCAAACTACTGTCTTGTTCACTACTGAATAAAATATTTTCACTGTTACCTGTGTGTAAAGATGGACACAGTTTCCAATTTGCAAAGCCTATAGCCACATAAATAACATATTGAAAAACTAATTTATTTACATACAGTGCTTAGTAGCTAAGAATCCTATGCCTATCGTCACAATGTTCAGTCCTTAAAATACATACAGGCATTTTCTTTCAGAAGAGACAACGGTTTAGTGCAGGTGCTGAAAACTGAGAGCCGAGGGGTTTTAGGTATGTGATGTTCTTGAAAGTTACATTTTTTACACAGTTATGTACACACATATTATACAGTGGTAATTGAAAATGTTTGCGCAAATTATTATAGCTATTATTATTATTATTATTATTATTATTAGTAGTAGTATTATTACTGAAATTGGTCTTTTTAGGTTTACAAATTAAAATTTTTTTGGTAAGTACACTGAACAAGCCGAATCATTACTAGAGGGTACACCAACATTGCTTTTCCTGCTAATAACAGTTTGCCCAAATCTTATCGAATTTTGAGTTGATTGCTGCTGATTGTAAGTCGGATTATTGTTTTGACCATTACAAGATCTGACTTGACAAAAGTGATTTTCCACACAGTCCTGATTGACAATGGCAGGCTTCATGCATGACTGTGGGAACTTCTTTAGCTTGATCTGCACCAGTGCATTGAAACCAAGACACATGGACTGGATATCAAACCAGAGCTTGCTTGAGATAAAACTTGAGTTGTCATCTGTACTCTCCTCTTTCCAATCCAACATGAATGCATAGAAACTATTTAACTTTTTCAATCTGATGTCATTGGTGTTGGTTATTGGACACTTTGAATTGAACAGGTCAATAATTTTTGAAGTGTGCTGGAGGAGTTGAAGTGCAGAGTCCAGTGGGGTTCCATCTTCCACTTGGTCTTGGTTGTCAGTTGATGCCATGATATGATCTCGATAACTCTGGAAAAATATAAATCAATAAAAAGTGGTATCTTAAGTTACCATTTTGGATTATGAAAGGTTGTTGATTGGTTTGCAGCTGAAAGGGAGACAGATTTCATTAATTTGTCTGCGGTTCAAAGTGATGCGGCCTGAAAATAGTCATGTTATTTATAGGGAATCAACAAAAACAACTGCAAGTAATGATGATGATGGCAATAATAAGAACAATAATTTAGACAAAGTTAACCTTGAGGCAATGCTAGTGGGTCAGCAGTTGTGTGGGGTGGCCGCTGGGTCTGCAGAGGCTTGCAGAAGATTGCATTTCTTAGCTTGGGTTTGCTTTGCCTTGCTGATCTTTGCGGATCATTGCTTATATTCATGGACTGTGATATCTGCTGGTTTTTGCTCACTCCCCCCACCCCCTGGATAGATAGGTATGGTCTGCGATAAGTATTCCACTGAAAGTGATCAGCATTGATTACTGTTAATACTGACCTGCATCATGAACAGCATTTAGCTATCGAGAACATCTTCTGCCAGGTGATTTCTCATCCTTGAAGCAGGATCCAATTCAATATGAGCCAGTGTAAGCTGTTCGTGGAGTGGAAGGGAAAAATTGGACTGGTCCTAATTGAATGCATCTTTCCACTGCTTCCATACTATACTCTTGCCTTCATGAGTCAAGCACCTTGGTTTCTTTGATTTGTTGCTTTTTTCAATGTTGTTTCTAATTTTCTTGAAATTATGCTAGAAAATTTAATAGAAAAGGACTTACTTAGTTATCCTTACATGATATCTTTAGGTAAAAGCACATTTGCAAAGGTTTTTTAGAGGGGACTCAATTGAGTAATTTTATTCATTACTGCTATATTCAAAGTTAGTTATCAGCAAAGTGAGAGAAGCATGTACCTTGCAATCCATGATAAACACCATAGGTTCTCCTGTGTAGGGATTTCTTGTGGTAAAGTGGCTGTCTGCAGGATTTTCTTGAAAATGTAGTTTTATGAACTGATGATTGCAATCTGCACCATCGAGGATACACCAGTATATGCTATAATGAAAAAAAAAATGTATTTAGTAAATAAACCCCTTCAGGCGGCTGGTATGTCGGCTGATAATGTCCGCGGCTGAGAGATTGACCAAAAAATGAACATTTGGCCGAGAAGCGAAGCTTCGAGGGCAAATGTGAAATTTTGAGGACAATCTCTCAGCCAAGGACATTATCAGCCGACATACCAGCAAGCCAGAAAGGGGTTTATTTATTTTATAACCCTCCCATTAATTTTCAGTTCGCAAAAAACCGCTCGTAAACTTGGTAAAAAAGCCATTGGTGATCTGATGGCGAATGCACGTGATTGACGCGAGGGAGCAACGTAAATTTCATTGGTTTAACTAACCTTATCTCCACTGTGATTGGACCAAATTTGACAAGCTGTCATGTGAAATTAATTCTTCGCAACGCCCCTTGGATCAAAAACTCGAAAACTTGGTGCTTTTGGTTGATATTTTCCGACGTACTGTTCATAAACTTGACTAGAAAGAAATGTATTTCAGTCTCAGAATTTACATCTGTGAAACACAGAATGTGTAAAATCTGTAGCACTTGAAGGTGGACTGATTTTCGTTGCTCTCTCGCTTGAGATGAAGTACTTCAGCCGGTCGTTGTTGTTTTGAGGTAAAGGTCACCAGGTTTCATCTCGCGTTGGTTTTCACAGCCTCTCTTTCCTAAGTAAAGAATGAATTTGCAAAACTTTTTGGAGTATTCAGGCCAAGCTGATTTGCTGCATAGAGGACTTCAAGGTCTTCGCCGGAAATTGGACGCTGGTGCTTTGTGAAAGAAATCAATCCCTGTCGCGCAAGATCTTTCAGTGATGGATTCGTTTGCCGGCTTGAATACTTATCCCAAATAATGGCAAACGGCTTTCTTTGAAGGGAACCGGAAAAAAAATCTGTCCAGCCCGGAACGAATTGGCTTTCACAGTGTTGGGAATGTATGGTTTTCCTTCCACTGAATTTTCTGGCTTCTGCATAAAAAAAGCTTTCAACATGGTTGACAATTCTGCCGGCTCCATGATTTCAAGTGCGACTGGAATTTTTCTCTCCTTCCTCCACGCTAAAGTTGGACGTGAATGGTTGGTTTATTTTATAGTTAGTTATTACATTGTATTAAATCTTTATTTTGTAATATAAAATGAATCGGTTTAAATTTACGTAGACTAAATATTAAAAGTCTACTCGTGACTCCACCTTCAAAGACTTTGACACCGTATTTTGGTGACTTTTATGTACTTTCCGGAAAAGCACTTGCCATCAGCTTTTTAATGTCACCATCGCTAGACTCAGTAACACTAGTTTGTTTTCCTTCCATATTAAATAAGAGAAAAGAAAAGTTGAAATTCTTGTGCTGACCATGTTTCTCTTCGACGGAAAAAATCGGAGGACAAATATCGACTCGGGCGGGGGTTATTGCGTGATAACTGTCCAGACATTTATACCACGTGACGTAAAATAGCCAATAAAATCAATCAAAAATTAATGGGTGGGTTATAATTTGAGATAATGTTTGCAGAAAAGAAATATTTAATTTTGCAGTGGCTTATTTATTCTTACGGGTTTTTCCCTTTTCAGGTTTCATACATGGTAGAAACGGAAGACAAGTTAAGATTGCCACTGTGATTTTCCTTAGGCAAGGAACTTTCCTTTTGATTTTAATTGGTTTGTGCCATACCAAAAATGTTGGTATGGTGAAAAACAAGAAATGAAGCAAATTGTTTTTACCTTTTATAAGTCACTAGAATACTACATGTAAAGTGAAATTTTTAATTCAGTATAATTTAACTGTAAATTAAATCAACTGGTACTAAGAGAGATCTTTGAGTGATGACCTCTGTGACAGCCCAGAGGGATATGCAAAATCAAAAGTTGGCAGATAATTTACTTGCTGGTTTTTCAACTCACATTTGTTGAATTGGGTTGGCTGTAATGGAATAATTCTTACATCATTAAAAGTAAGACACCTACGCAACTTAAAAGGTGTAAATCATAAAAAGTAATTTACTTGAATCATGTTTCAGTCATCTTCTGGACTCCCTTCCAAAACTGCAAATACAGGTCAGTTGGGGAGCAGTGCTCTGATGGGAATTGGGCTATTGGAAATCTAAACCCACAATCGCTAAGAAAAATAAACTGGAGCACATGTGTGGCAAGTGAAGGCTCTGCATTACCTGGAAATGAACATTAAGAACATTGGTAACTTAACCTAGTTGATGTACTTACTGTTCTATTAACAAAATTGAGTCTATAAAGCTGTTACTCGAGTAAGCCTGAAACGGCTTCATTCTCAATGTATATTATCTCACATAGAATTTTTTCCATGTTGTCATGCGCCTCCCCTAATTCTACGAACCCAACAAGTTCATGTTTTCCATTCCTCAACACCATCTCTAGGTTTTCCTGGAAATTTAAAGTGGTAATATATGCTGTTACTTGTGACCTGCTATAGTGTCCAACAACAACACAAGTCAACAGCAGGTTTATTCTATGCTCAAGATATGCAATTGTTTAGAAATTTTTGTCACCTTTTTACATTATTAACTGGCACGAGCTTATGATATAAAAATTAAGTTATAGTTATTATTATTATGTTATTGTTAGTGTTAAGAAATCAGCTGATGTAAATCAGAGTTTCAATTTTTCTTGTGCTGTTAAGGAAAAAAAAAAGAATTCTTACAGATGCTGTTTTGCCTTTTAAGCCAGGACTGATCTTGTACCTGGATTTTCATCTCATTAATGATAAATCCTCCCCAGTAGTCCTCCTCGCTCAAGTTTCTGGTTTTTGCCTCCATTACATATAGGCACCACTCCAAAATACCATCGTTCCATCCATTTTGTTGCTGGACTCTATTTTTGTACATCCTTAAAGTGGTAATGAAATAAACAGGTGTTAGTTTCATTGCATCATGTACGATGTTTGTAAGTTAACATAGACATTCACCTGATTGTTTTGTTGCTTGGCAACTTGATAAATTGTCTCAGCGGGTCTAGAACATGTGGATTCTTACAGTATAACTCTATACACAAGCGAATAATCCTGCAATCAAGAACAAATAACATTTGAGATACTTCATTTTTGGTCAGTGCTTTTGTGTGTATCATTTTGATCTGGGCTCAAACAAGAGCTGACATAGTCTTGGTGTTGATCAATAGTTAAAAATAAGAAACATGCTGTTTTACTTAACGATTGTTACTGAGCTTACGTTCTGCCCATCTCAAGATACTTGGGCTTCCTGTGGGTGGTGCCTTCTAATCTTTTGGCAATAAAGACTTATTATTATTATTATAATTATTATTATTAATACAGGGATATTTTTTACGGTTTAAAACTTAAAAAGTACTCTTGGTATCCAAAAAGAAAATTGGGGACCATTCCTTTTTCAGTGATAATAAAGCTTCAATTTGCAAAACAAAAGTCATACGTTGCTTTGTATTTTTACTGTTTTTTAGAATAATTGTATTTTCATTATCTCTAAAAATGCATGGTTACGCCCAATTTTCTTCTTGGACTTCAAAACTAGGTATGGTAGTGGCAGCATGGAGGGAAGGGGAGAGGATACTTACTTTGGATGCCACCTGTAACCGTGCTTGCTGTTGATCTGTACAATCTTGCTCTGCTGCTCCCAGAGGCATGCCATCTCCTCTGGAACGTTCTCTTTCGTTGTGTCCTCGAATATCTTAAAGAGGTCAGCATGGTCCTCTTCGTCTACCACCAGGGCTTCGCTGATACACTTTTCCCGCCAGTACATCTCCCTCATTTCTGCATTCCTGCTTCGTACCTTCTCTTGCCTCAGTATGTCGACCAACTGCTCCCTTGAAAGGAACCGTTTGTTGCAATTGGGGGCGATGGACTGCCTGCTAGCATTTCGCTTTTGACGCTGTTTGTTGATGACAGCCCTTAGTCTGCCACAATTTGGGCACTGTTTTCCAGAACTACAAACTACTTGACAAGAGGTCGAAAACACTCTTGTTTCCGGCGTCTTTGCAGAGTCTGAAAGGTCGCGTAGTTGGCCTGTGGAACAGGGGCTCAAATTAGTGACTGCTTCACCTTCAAGGACAAATCCAAGGCAGATTGGTACGCTATCCAGGAATTGCAGTATAC
The DNA here is from genome assembly GCA_964020085.1 of Micromussa lordhowensis. Taxonomy (NCBI): domain Eukaryota; kingdom Metazoa; phylum Cnidaria; class Anthozoa; order Scleractinia; family Lobophylliidae; genus Micromussa; species Micromussa lordhowensis. The sequence continues at coordinate 15,872,128 of OZ026603.1, forward strand.
AAGATATTTGTTCTGGAAATGATCTGGCTGTGCTGCCATTAATTTGCAGAAGAGATCCTAAATCAGTAACACAACCATGGGATTTGATGAGATATATCGCATCAGAGGATGGAGGCAATTCAACTGACAATTCCAGGGTCAAACGCTGAGCATTGAACTCTTTTCTTTCTTTTTTAGAAAAAATGTAATGACCTTGACGTAAACATTCCCCTGTCCACCCTTGTGGAAGCGACATGTCATCCAAGGCAAGGCCAACTGAGTGACGCAGGTTTTCTTCATGTCCTTCAGCCTCCTTCATGTTTAAGTATGCGGCTTGGCGATTATTCCGCGGGCCACATTTCACCAACTTGACTTTACCACCCCATATATCGATAATAATGCCGCCCATCGTATTCCTCGATAATGAAGTTAACGACCCCTGATTTTCTTTGTCAGCTTGACTATGCTTGATTATATCATCAGCAAATGCAAGGCTGCCTTCAGCATATTCGTAATTGGAAAGAAACCTGTCAGAAATATATTGAAAACCTAATTTCGATTAAATAACCTTTCTTCTGTTTTGTGAAAAGAGAAATTCAATATTTGTACAAGGCACGTTTTAAAACGAATGAACTTGTACAATGTACAAAGCTTTGCATCTCTACTCACCAGAATTTCCACTGCGAGACAAAACTTGAACCTTTGCCGCTCTTTAGTCGTTTAGGATTCGATTCGTTGTTGATTTCGCCGGGTCTCTTCGCCTTTGATATAAACATTGTAGTGCTCGCAGTCCTGCTCGTAAGTACTCGTGGAAAACCCCGCAACATATTCAAATCGTGTCCGTTGTTTATCTCTCGTCGCGTCACGTTGCTATGCCATTGGTTGATCGGGACAATGGAGCAAAGCGATAGTTCACTCAGGGGATGGGGTAAGTAATGTACATTAATTGACTGTACCACCGTGGATAGTGCGAAATTTGACCTTGGGCCCAAGCCTCTTCCGTGGCTGTGTCCGGTCAAAATATCACAAGGTGCCAAAGAAAGAAGCGATTGAGGAATCGGCGGTGGAAAATGCTCATTTTCAGCGTAATGACATTTGTGCGGGCGAAAGGATCATAGAGTCTTAACTGTGGGGGAAAAAATTTCCGATGGGATGGATTTTCTGGGCGCAAACGGCCTCCGAGTTGGAAACGGTCGAAATCCGAGTGTGCGGCCTTGACTCCTTCTTATGAATGGAAGAACAGTGGTGGCATAAAAAGCCCAAAACAAACTAAAACAGCAAAAATAACGAAAAAGTACAATGGACACACAAGAGGTGAGTTTGTCTTAATCATCTTACTTAAGAAACGTGGATATTTCATAGTATTTAGCATTGTAAATCAACGATATTTTTTCCCCATAAAGCGTTCAAATTTCAACGGTTCTCGTGTAACCTAACACCGCGTAAGATGAAAGGTCACGTTCCAACTCGCACAGCCGTGCGCGTGACGCCTATATGAATAAATAGATAATTAATTCTTCGCTTTCTCTAAACGTGAGCTTGGGACGCCTGTGTGAGGAGCTGAAAATTGAATCTCTTTTGAACTTTTCTTAGAAGATTTAGATGATTTAGACCTCGGCAGGCTACAGAAGAAAACGAAACAAAACAGAAAGCGAGACAGTGCAAAGAGTCCATAATTTATTCAATTTGTGGCCTTCGTCTCGTTCAAGTTATAAAAGCTTACCTCTGGATAATTTCAGCCTTAGAAGCCAGCAAATAGTCCCAAATTACTTTCAGTATGCTTACAAATATCCTGAATTCCATCTCCGAAAGATTTGGCCCCAATTTTGAGCAAATAGACATTTCCCCGAAGGCGGCGGCCATTACGCTGGCTTGACTACTAATTGCCAAAGCTATCCCGATGGCCTGTAATCGGCATATCGGGTCAAAATCGGCAGAGTTCGCTGTGGGCTCCCTCCCTCCCTCCCTCCCTCCCTCACTCCCTCACTCCCTCACTCACTCACTCACTCACTCAGAAGGACAGCATAATAGCTTACGCCTCTTTAGGCAGTAAGCTACAACAAAAAAAAAATGAAAGCGCAGCAGACACACCCTAGCAGAGCAACTATGTACTGATAATATTCCAATGGGTCTCAGTGAGTCCAACGATTTCTCAGTATCGGACTCATGAGAGTCCCTGTTACCGCTGTCAAGTTCCCAAAGTTGTTAGGCCCTTATGATCCTGATGACATAGACACAAATGACATAGAAGAAAACCTCTTTTCTTAGAGAAAATTGCAATCACCTACACAGATAGCAATAAAGTAACATCGATCACAGCCACCAGTACTCCATCTTAAATCATGGACCTGTTACTTCATGTAACACTGCAACAAAGTAACATCATGCAGTCACAACTAACAGTATTCATCCTTAAATCATAGACAAGTAACTTCATATAGCAATGTTATTGAAGAACCACAAGTATGAAGAAACTGTATTCTTTCATACATTCTTCAGTGGATCAAAAAAATATTCCAAAAATCTGATTAACAATGCATTTTGTTAAATTTGTTTACATTTTGTGTTGATAGATTTTTAAGTTTATACATGTATAGGACTGTTACGGAAGTGCTACTGGTATCAAAAAACTATTCAAGTTAAAAATGCTTTCAGACATCCTTCAGCAGATCAAGAAATATTCAAAATATCTGATTAACAATGCATTTTGTTACATTTGTTTAAATTTTTGTGTTGATAGATGTACAAGTTGATACATATATATTGTTACTGAAGTAATACTGGTATCAAGTAACTGTAAAACAATGCTTTAAGACTTCCTTCAGCAGATCAAGAAATATTCCAGATATCTGATTAACAATGCATTTTATTAGATTTGTTTACTTTGTTGATAGAAATATAAGTTCATACATATATACTGTAAAACTGTCATTGAAGTAATACTGGTATGAAGGAACTGTTTGTTACACAATGCTTTCAGACATCCTTCAGTAGATCAAGAAATATTCCAAAGCATGACATTAATAATAATAATAATATAACTTATACCTTTTGTTAGATTTGTTTACACTGTTCTGCTGATAGACATATAACTTCATGTTTAACAATGTTGTCGAAGAAACAGGTATCAAAAACTGTTTGTTGCTCAATACATCCTTCAGCAGATGAAGAAATATTCCAAACCACCTGATTAACTGATACCTTTTCTTACATTTGTTTACATTTTTGTGTTGATAGACGTATAACTTCATAATTTATAACACTGTTCTTGAACAAACAGAGGTATCCAAAAACTATTCCTTAGTCAATACTTTCAGACATCCTTCAGTAAATCAAGAAATATTCTAAACGATCTGATTAACTCGTGACTTTTATTAGCTTTGTTTACATTGTTCTGTTAATAAATCTATAACTTCATACAAGAATGTTGTTGAAGAGACAGGTATCAAGACACTGTTTTTACCTCAGTGCCTTCAGACATCCTCCGGCAAATCAAGAACTATTCCAAGTCATCTGATTAACTGATGCCTTTCGTTAGATTTGGTTAAATTGTTGTGTTGATGCATGTATAATTCGTATAAGAATGTTGTTAAAGGAACACAGGTATGAAGAAACTGTTCGTTACCCAATGCTTTCATACATCCTTGACCAAAATTTAAGTAAATTGTTCATTTATCTTTGCCTGAATGCAGCAAAGCATAATGAAACAAAAGATAAATGGTTTCTTGAATTCCCAAGCACAGGTGCTTTTGTCGGCAGTGTGTTTTATAAGTGCCGGCATGAGATTATGAGAAGAAAGTGTGATATGTTAAGTAGCAAGTATATATTTGCTGAACAGTAAACAAGTTTCATTGTGGATTTTTACAAGCGGACAGTTAAATTCTTAGCTCGTTCTTCCTATCTCGTTCACATGGCGCGGGGCCATAGTGGTCGCCCTGTTTCAGTTTGTTCTCGCGTTTCGAGAGTCAATGTGGATATTGAAGACCCTGTTGCCCGGCCATCCAGAACAAGAGAACATCAAAGTTCAGGCCGTCGTAGTTCTCGTTCACATGTTACCGCTTCAAGCGGTTCTGGCCATAGTTCTTTGCCTTTGCAAAGGAGTGCCTGCGAGCGTTCGCACCGTAGAAGTCATTCTGCTTCTCGCAGCCCTGAGCCCCCAACTTGGGCGAAGGAAATCTTAAAGGCACTGGAGGCGAAAACGGAAGAGGTCAAGGCGCAAGTCTGCAGAGGAGGAGCCCGAGTTCAAATATAAGAGTAACAAGAAACAGTTCAAGTTTAACACTGACGTCAAGGATAAGTTCAATCAGATTTTAGAGAGGGCTGGGTCGGATGACGCGATCACTAAGATTGCCAACGAAGGTAAGTCCCTCCTTGATAACAGAAATAAGCTTATTTCCATTGCTGACCCGGATGGCTGGGACATGGTAGAATGTTTTGAGGTGGATCCACTCACTAAAAATGATGAAGAAAAGAAACTTTGTGTCGCGCGCAAGGAAGCAGAGAGGTCTCGGGAGAAGCAAAATCGAAAAAAATAGCCTGAGAAGCAAAATGGGAACCCGATTTAAGTCTCAGTCTACATCTTCCAAAAGCGGCCCCATAGAATGGTGGATTTTCGCCCTGATGTCGGTCAGCTTTTGGTTAATCCTGTACCGGAGAAAAGGCTTCTATTTATTGCTGCTTTGGTTGCGGCAAAGCAGGCCATTTATCAAGGATTGTAAGGTTTCCTCTTCCGCTACATGACTAGCCGACTCTGATTTTGATGAATTTTCGGACCACGGCGAGGCTGAACTTGACACGGGCGTTTCCTTTATATTTTGGATTAGAGGCTGCTTGTGCAAGTTTTTGCATGTTTGGCGTTCTATTGGGGCATCTTCTTTTGTTCTCAGTGTCATTGAAAGCGGCTATAAGTTACCATTTGTTTCAATTCCAGTGAAGTATTTCTTTAGTAATCATAAAAGCGCTGTTGTTAATAGAGCTTTTGTTTGTGAGGCTATAGAGCAATTGTTGTTGGTGGGTAGCGCAGTGGAAGTCAAGCGTGACCAAGCTCATGTTTGCAGTCCCTTAGGTGTAGTTTCTATAAAGAATGGCAAACTTTGATTGATTCTTGACCTTCGCTTTCTTAACGAGCACCTAGCCAAGCGCAAGTTTAAGTTCCAAGACATCTGAGTCATGGCAGAAATTCTTCAGCCACATGATTGTTTTTTTACTTTCGATCTTCGTAATGCCTACCATCATGTTGACATTTTTCAAGAGCATTGGAAGTATTTGGCTTTTTCCTTTCCCTTCAATGGAAAGCCGTGCTATTTTTTGTTTTGTTTGCTTCCTTTTGGTTTAAGTACGTCTCCTTACGTTTTCACCAAATTGCTGAGACCAGTTGTTGCATACTGGCGGTCGCAAGGCATTAGGATTTCTGTCTATTTGGACGACGGTATCGGCGCCGATTCAAGTAAAGATTCGTGTTCTCAGGACGCACAACTAGTGCGAGGCAGTCTTGATCACCTTGACATGCTAGTGAATGAGGAGAAGAGCAATTTTGAACTGCGTCAAAAAGGGGAGCACTTAGGTTTTATTTTGGACCTTACCAAAGGAGAATTTAGTATCCCATCAGGCAAGATTGATCACCTGTTTAATCTGATTTCACTGCCTCTTGACAATGTTTCACCCAGGGCTAGGGATGTGTCTCGTATAACGGGTACCCTTATTTCTATGGAGCTCACATTAGGTCCAGTTGCGCGTTTGCGCACCTGGGCCTTGTACGCAGTCCTTAATAGCGTTCATAGCCTTAGCTGCAAGGTGGCTTTCACGCGTGAAGCTGTAGAGGAATTTAATTTTTGGAGAGAGAATTTATTTCGTTTGTGCGGCAAACCAATCTGAAGGCCCTCCCCGAAGATAGAGCTTTTGTCTTATTCTAATACCAGCAATGTGGGTTGGGCGGGTTTTGTTGTTCAATTTGGTACGCACATCGCCAGAGGGAACTGGTTGGGTTCCGAGGCCCTATGCAGCTCTTCTTTCCGCGAGATTCGTGCAATCAAATTTGTTCTTCAGTCGTTTCCAGTCTTTTGGCGGGCAAGGAGTGCAAGCATAGATCTGAAAATCAGAGCGTCTGCAGTATTTTGTCCGTCGGCAGTAGTAAGCCTCATTTGCAAAAAGAAGCGGTTGCCATTTACAATTTGTGCCATGAAGCAGGTATTCGCTTTTCTGCGTAGTGGATACCGATGATTGGATGCTCAACCCTGTCCATTTTCGCCAGTTGGATATTCTGTTGGGACCCCACACCGTAGATCGTTTTGCGAGTCATAATTCTTTCCAGTTTTTCTTTGCCCAGGTTTTGTTCTCGATGGTGGTGTCCTGGGACCAAAACTGTTGATGCTTTTACCGTCAGCTGGGGAGGGGAAAACAATTGGTTGGTCCCCCCAGTCTTCCTTGTTCCCAGGGTTATCAATCACATGAGAGTGGGTAAAGAACAGGGCACTCTCATTATCCCCTTTTGGCAATCTGCTCCTTGGTGGCCATTGGTGTCTTGAAGCCCCGGGGTTTTCCACTCTTTTTTGTTCTTGACTGGTGGGAGATTCCTTTACATGAGTCTTCTTTTCTCCCTGGGTCTGCAGCTGCGGATTTTTTCGGGCATGGTATTCCCTTGTATAGGGCATTTGCTTTGAGAATTGTTTTTCCTTAGTTTTTGCTGTAGAACATTTTTTGGGTATTAGATGAGTACCTTGAACGAGTTGTTCAGCCTAATTATTTATTTTCTTTTGTTTTGTCTGCTTATCCCGGCCTGACTGTCTTTCAATAAATTAATGTTAGTCGCTGATTTTATATTTACATATCCATTCTTCATATTTGACATAAAATGACGAAGGATTTCCTCAGACATTACATGTCCGACCATGTACGCACTATCTTGCTTCCACACCTGCAGAATGCGTTCTTTGATGTCCCTAGAAAATAGCGTTACAAAACGCCAGGCTGGGGCGAAAAAAAGTTGTTTTTCCAAGCAAAGGATCTTTCGTCGATGTAAAGGAAAAACTGGAGAGTGTATAACCAAAATTAAAAGATGGTGGCGGTTTTGAATTGCCGAGGATGGATTCTTCAAGTGCAAAGCTTGCTCTAATCTGTGCCTATCCAGTGGGATGCTGTGGGACTTGGCCAGGCACTGGTCTACATTAGGCCACTCCAAATGGACCTCGACATGTCAGCGGGTGAAAGTGCCGAGCAGCCTGAGCAGGTATGTGTTTCCAACTACAGCAACTAATGATATAAGTTGAACTCTTCAAACAAATCCCAAATCCATGCAAGAGTATCAATAAATCGGCTCTCCTGTGAAGAAGGGGGCACTCCCTATAATGACCTTTACCAGGCAGTCCCTTGGGTACATAAAAGGGGAGGAATTTTTCGAGTTGAAGTATATTAAAAGATGGGGAAATGTGTCCTTCAGGCATTTAAAAGGGTTAATAGTTGAATATTTCGAAGAGATGCATCCTGTGGCGGTAACATTTGATTTGCAAATTTATACTTCCAGACACTATTCATCATCATCATCATCTATTGTTCGTGAACTTTATTTCAGGGTTTAGAAAAGACATGCTGTTTTCTTAGATTTAAGGAGAAATTTCCGTCTTCGACGCAGGCTAAGTGTACCCCTTTTGTATACCTTGCATTGAAAAAATGTACCCCTTTCACATACCTACTTAAAGGGAACCTCCACAATTTTTACAAATATCGCCTAAAGTGTTTCAAATGTATCTATTTGCTGCAAAAAGCCGACATTTCTGTCTAAAATGGTTGAAGGTATAGTGTGAATCAAAATGTTAACTTTGCTTTCATCTTGTTTTGCTTTTGTTGCCTTTTTTAACGAAGAGTCTTGGCAGACTTCCCAGTTGATTCTTTACTGTTCAGCAACAACTGTTTACTTTTTCCACTTGTCCATTTATTATACTTGGCAAGTAGAATGTCTTTGTTTTATCATATCAAGGGGGCAAGTTTCTAAAGAAACTGTGGTGCTGCGTCGGTGGGAGTATTACAAGATAATTTGTTTTTATCAAATGGGTTGATAATGTAAATTGTCCACCGTAAAGAGATTTGGAAGCTGACGTTTCGAGCGTTAGCCCTTTGTCGGAGCGAATCAAGGAATTGTGGGTTGTGTGTGGTTAATATACAGAAATATGGAGCTACACTATTGGTTGGTGCCTGGCAACGTGAAAAACAACAGAATGAATTAGTTGAATGAAAAGCGTTCGTTGACACCGTGAGGATTAAGAGTGCCGATTTGAAAAATAAATCTTTGTTCAAGAGTTTTGCGACTTTCTGCACTTCCTTGATGTAGGGAGAGGCCGCAGACTGCCATATGTTGCTTAGAATGATTCGGCAGATTAAGGTGTCTAGCAACCGGTTAAGAAGCGTCTTTATCGTCTTTCTCTACGTCACGAAGGTGTTCTCGGAAACGGTCGCCTAATCGTCTACCTGTTTCGCCGATATAACTTTTTGCAAAGTGTGCAAGTTATACAGTAGATGACATTGGCTGAGGTACAGGTAAAATGATCTGTGATCTTAATGGATCGCTTGGGTGCCGACAATTTCTCAACGTTGTGAATGAAAGGACATGTTTTACATCGCGCACGTGCGCATTTAAAAGTTCCAAGTTGTTCACTCATTTTGAATGCACTGCTAACTAAAAAGTTACCTATGTTTTTGTCGCGTTTGAATGAAATTAATGGCGGTTGCGAAAAGATTCTACCAGTATCAGGATCATTTTGAAGTAATTTAAAGTTTTTGAGAATGATGGATTTTACTGCGTGATTGCAAGAAGTTTTTTGTTTTATCGTGTCTGTTTTTTTGTTTTGTTTTGGATGCCCTTCTGCTCATGAGTCGTCCGAATAATCAGAAGAGCTGAACGGAGTCGACTAGGGATTTTCTTTCCAGGTTTGTGTTGCATTACCGAACAGGGTCGTTTCCAGTCTGTATGCCTCAACAGGGATGTTTTGTGGACAGCGTTGGTCAGTCTCTATGATCGATAGAGTGCTGGTCTTCTGATAGGCCGCAAGAAGTTTTTTACAACTAGTGTGTTTAAGTTTGGAACATACTGAATATACTGAATTGTATTCCCCCAATATTTATCTACATTTTTTAAAATTAGGTCATTGAGATACGCTGCATACAGGCAATTTACCTGGTGGGTCCATGGATACCTTGGAAAGAGCATTCGGCATGTAATACCATCTTGTGCAGTCAAGAAAATTAGAGCTGAATTTCCTTCACAAGATGGTTTATACACAGGATACATAGGAGACGAGGAGGATGACAGTACCTTTGATAGTGAGCTTGAACAAGCATGGAGGGATTTTTTAATGGACTTTAAAATTTAGCTGTCAAAATAATGTATTTGTCAGAGAAATGAAAGGTTTCAAACAGAATGAAGATTGTCAAACAATCTTGATGTGTATATATATTTTGATTCCTTGACTAGTGAAGTTCATGTGGTAGTTAAAGAAGATCTCCAATTGGCATTATGTATTCACTCTACATTGCAGTGAATAAATGAGCCTGGCATGAAAATTCCAATTATTCCACTTCCCATTATCCAAACAAACTTGACAAAATACACCTAATTGCGATAACGTCGTCATAGAAAAAACAAAAAGCAAAAAACCAAGGCCTAATTTGAGGGAAGCAAACACCTTGATTATAACAAGGTTTATTAATTTAATGCCGTGACATGTGAGATACAAATTGCTACTTGCCATTATGCTGAATACATAAAAAATATACTTTGATGCCTTAACACAAAGTATTATCATTAATAGCCCTTTTGATGGTTAAAGGGGGCAAGTTTCTAAAGAAACTGTGGTGCTGCTTTGGTGGAAGTATTACAAGTTAATTTGGTTTTATCAACTAGGTTGATAATGTGAATTGTCCACCGTAAAGAGATTCGGAAGCTGACGTTTCGAGCGTTAGCCCTTCGTCGGAGCGAATCAAGGAGTTGTGGGTTGTGTGTGGTTTATATACAGAAATATGGAGCTACGCTATTGGTTGGTGCCTGGCAACGTGAAGAACAACAGAATGAATTAGTTGAATGAAAAGCGTTCGTTGATACCGTGAGGATTAAGAGTGCTGATTTGAAAAATAAATCTTTGTTCAAGAGTTTTGCGGCTTTCTGTGCTTCCTTGATGTAGGGAGAGGCCACAGACTGCCATATGTTGCTTAGAATGATTCGGCAGATTAAAGTGTCTAGCAACCGGTTTAGAAGCGTCTTTATCGTCTTTCTCTACAGCGCGAAGGTGTTCTCGGAAACGGTCGCCTAGTCGTCTACCTGTTTTGCCGATATATAACTTTTCGCAAAGAGTGCAAGTTATACAGTAGATGACATTGGCCGAGGTACAGGTAAAATGATCTGTGAACATCATCAATTTCAGGCTAATTCGTAGCAACTCAATCGCCAGAAATTTCATATTCCATTGTAATTCAAATGAGCAGAGTTCAGAAATCTACCATCAAACAACTCACCTGAGGTCTGTTGGCATTAAAGTTGTAGTCAAGAGTAGCCAACATTGTGCCAACTTTCATGACATCATGGGTGAAGTGTTGAAGTTTGGGCAAGTATTTGAGGTACATTGAATGGTAGACTTCTAGAGCTGTTGTGTGCATAAACTGTGTTAGAGAAGGACTTTGAGGAGGAGTTTGTCCTCTGCAATGTTAACAAGTGCAGTATGTTCTGCACTACCAGGCTTGAGCCACTTCTTCTTACGCTGTTGTTCTCGTGAAAGAGGCTGATGATCACACTTGTGAAAATGGTTGTTTCCAGGCCAGCTGTGACGGTTTGTCACGTGGTGAATAACTGACAGCCACTTCACTTGTAAGACTTCGGCATCTTTATTGCAGCTCTCTGCACACCACCACAAATGGTTGATGTTTGATGGAATCCATGGTGCTAAGTCTGAGCAACCAACAACCTTTTTTAGACGCTGCTGATAATTTCTTGCTGACTGACTTGGCCAAATGGCATGGATCAAATTGATGATCTATCTCAGCATGGTTCACTCTCATGTCTTTCTTGATTTGGGGGAGTTTTGTCAGTTGATATTATGTCAACTTTTATACCATTAGCCTCAATGTTTCCTAAACCTTTTTCTCTATCTGATTTGAATTTGCAACCTGAGATACAGATACAACATCAAAATCAACCACTTTCTGGCTTTCCACATCAAGAAAGTTTATGTGCAGTATTTTGCAGTGTTCAGGACTGTCACAACGTCCATCACCTGCCATACAGAACCTGCTTGTCTTGCCTTCAATTCATTGAAAATCTCCTGTTGGTGTTGTGTCCAAGTTGTTTTAATGACAGGAAAGACAAAGTGTTCTGTGATGTTCAAATATGTTCCCTTACCAATGGATTTTAGGTTTATTAGTTTTGACAGTGCTTCAAATTTGGAGAAGGGAATGCCACAAAAGAAAATCCCATCTGTGATGAGAAGATTCCCGGCTCCTTTGATACTGGTTAAAGGTGGCTGCGATTGCCATTGATACTACTAATTTTGTACTTCAATGGTGTTCTCCGAAATTATTAAAGAGCCACATTTCGGTCAAAATCGCAATAACTCTTTTAATTGCTCCTCATACACTAGAAAAACTCGCTCTTTATTAGTGTCCATTGTGATTGAATCTGGATTGTTGTTGGAGTTTCGGGAGTCTTGAGAGCTACAGATTTCAGAGCCATCCAGATTTGGGGAATATTGAGACCCACTTGAAGTTGTTTCTTGAGAAACAACTATGTCCATAGGTTCCTCACCATTCGGGACCACGATATGCTCTTCACATTCAGTGTTTTCACATATGACAGTGGGAGGGTTGTCATCCAAATCTGGAAAGAGATCTACTTGCGAGTCGTACCCATCTTAATGACCGCTGTCTTCCACCTGGACTGAGCTGACAGAAGTGCTAAGTACAGGTACTGTGTCCTGGATGGTTTTTCTAACTTATGTATGATCTGACAACGCTTCCTCCATAATATCATACGGAAATTGGCATTCCACATCGCATGTTGTAACCTTCGGTTTTCTATATACTTCAGAATTTTTCGTACACGACGTTTCCGGCAATTCCGTTTGTGTAGCCACATCCTGAGTTGTTGGACCCACATGTAAGATCTCTGGTAGATAAATTTCTTCCAAAACTACGGGATCGTGATACAATTGATCGTCGTGCAGATTTGATATACCTGGACTGCTCTGCAAAATGGCATCTAGTGTCTAGAAATAGAAGGACAACATATTTTCTGTTTTTCGCTTGCCTACTGCAACCAAAGGCTACACAGTGCGGCATTTTGACTGTACGAAGCAACCACAATACTTTATCAGCTCGTAGTGCATTGCGCACCATTCAAGATGGCGGCCGCGGAAATTTTAAACGAGCTATAGGGCCTATCTCTGGAGGACGATAAAAAAAATTATTTCACTAGGTGAGACACTTTTATTTCAGATCTTCTAATAAATACACTTGAAACATTTTAGGCGATATTTGTAAAAATAGTGAAGGTTCCCTTTAAGTAGGTATGTGAAAGGGGTACATTTTTTCAATGCAAGGTATATGAAAGGGGTACACTTAGCCTGTGTCGAAGACGGAAATTTCTCCATAAATCTATAAACCTGCGGTACAAAGTATCAGCAACTTGCAGGCAAGGGTACACTTTGTGTCAAAAGGTATAAAAAGGTTCGGCCCATCGAGCGGAGCCTCTGCAAATAAAACTTTGTTGAGTGCCACCCCCCTTTCTCTCTCCATGTGTTGACTGTTGACTATGTCTAGTTTGAGACACTTAATGAGCAATTAGCTAGAACATTAAAATGGAAGTAGTATTAAAGCACCCAGACACAAATATAATTTTGTTGTTGATTGTTAAGC
>OZ026603.1:15887497-15909997 GCA_964020085.1 Micromussa lordhowensis
GCATTTTTGATTACTTGATGTCCTCTCAGAATGGATCTAATTATCATTTGTGTTTGTCACTACTCCATCTTCAGGTGTCCTTAACCTAGATAACCAGGACACCAAAGCAGTTCCAGATTAAACATCTGTCTCTTTGTTGTCCCAGATCTTCTCTGACAGACCAAAAGAGGTGATTGAAGAAGCAGTGAAGAGGAAAAATGGAAATGTCGCTTTGGCTGCACAAGAGATTCTGGAAGGTGAATAATACCATCCAGTACACAGCCATATATGAGAACCTAAAAATTTAAGAACTTGTTAGGCTAAAATATTCATTTCAAACCCCTTTTCAGAAGAACCTATTTTGCTTAAAATTATCAATAGATTCTTGTTTCACAAAAATGAAATGAAAATAGAGAAAAACATTTTGTCTAGGTTTCAGTCCATAAGATTCAAAGAATGGACTTAAATGAAATTGAAACTGGTTATCATCTAAACTGTATTCTAGATAATTATATAAAACAGCACTATACCTATTACATATTTACTGTGGTACAGTCCATATCACTCAGATGGGGTATACAGTTCCTAATACACTGCATATGTCTTTGTAAATGCAGAGAAGGATATGTCCTCTGACCAGTCCGGGATCGTTATCAGTTTTGATAACCATGTGACGTCACAACATGGCGGTCATTTCAAAAATCCGGAATTTTCGTATTCACTTCGCTTTGCTCGTTATTTTTTCGATTATATTCGAGTAATTTACCTATAACTCCATTCGATAAGTGCCAGAATGGAAGGAGCCTCGCGTGGTTTGAAGATGGCGGTTGAAGAACATCCTAAACGGTATAAATGCTACTCGTAAAGTGAAACAGCGCTAGCAATTTTGCATCCAGATCAGGTATGTTTTTCATTTTGACATTAGATTTAAGTTACTTGCAGATTTTTGCGGCAATCACAAAAAATATGTCGTTAATCTTCACGATATATTCTTGGGATTTAACTTATCTTTAGTGTTGTTCACGATCTGTGAAAAAAGTACACGGGGCTATTTTGATTTGTGATGTGTTGTTCATAACGGCGGCCATATTTACATCTGTAATTGATGTGTTCCTAGGTATTGAGATGGCGGATGCGGGTACCCACAGAATTAAAATAGCAAATCTATGTCGATTTTGTGGCAAGACTGCGTCTTCAAAAAAGACGTTCGCAAGACCCAAAGAAAAATTAAGCTTGAATTCGAACGACATGGTGTCAATGTTGAAAACGACAACGACTTTATTCATCCCCCTAATGTTTGCCTGACGTGTGACGTACGCAAGGATAATCGTGCTCATGCACAAATAAGCATTTTGACGAGTGTGTGTCATGCAGAGGTCGGTACCAGCAGTACAGTCTTACAAAGAGATGAGAAGCTTGCACCAAGGTAATGCAAATAAGATGTATCACTCCTCACCACCTCCAGGCATTGTTTTTTTGAAAACAACTGGTCAAATATTTATGGTCCAATGTGGGCATAATGAAAAAATATCCCACAAGTAGGGGCTGAAGAGTGGGTAGAATATCCCATACTATGAAGAGAAAGCCCTCCTCCAGTCACGATAAAAGGAAAAAATTCTTTTAATTTATCACATTACTCAGCATATTTTTATATGTGCTTGTGCAGACACCCATTTAGAAGACCTTGAATTTTTTAACATCTCGGGGCGCTTGCATTGGATTGTCAGCAATGCATGTAGAAGTGCTGCATATTATTGGCTGACTTAATCTTACTTAATTTTAATTACATTGACAGCAAATGGCTCAAGAAATTAGAGGAGGCAAAGATTGACAATTCAAAGAAAGTGTCTCATCGATGATTGCTCTGCTAAAACTGATGATGCATTGCTCTTGCATAATGAGGTAAATGATGGAAAACTGTAATTAAGATGTACACATTATTTTAAACTTGAACGTACAAAGCATGGTTGACAATGATGAAGAATTGTGTCTATAGCAATGTCAAGAAGTTTTAGAGCCTTGATAAACTGCAAATTTTAATTTAACACTTAATTTTTTTCCAAATATTTTTGTGTTGTATTAGATGTATGTTCACTGCAATCTTTCCTGCATTTTATCTGATGAAAGTCACTGAAGTGACTGTCTTATGTTGAAAATTCTTTATCAACGTCAAGCCCGATTTGTATGTTCATGTTTTATACAACAGGCTGTTCCCTAACACAAACCAAGGAACTACTTTAGTTGGCCGTTAAATTTCTGCATGGTCATGTAGATTTTTTAGTCTGGGCTTTTGATTATTGATGCTCTTTATGTGATGGTGCATTATGCAGAGTGTACAGCTTGCAAAGACTATACCAGGACCACAGTTAAGTGTCTGACTGATAGAGGCAGTCTGTAACAGGGAGAGAAATACCAGTACTTACATGTACGTATTGGCCAGAACTTTAACTTCTGTACATAATTACATGTATGGGGTGTAATTGTAAGCAATGTGTCTACAAGCAGCAGTTTACTGTATTATGAAGAAGTTATTGCACTGCTAACTGTGGAGCCATGTACATGTACGTATTGGCCAGAACTTTAACTTCTGTCCATAATTACATGTATGGGGTGTAATTGTAAGCAATGTGTCTACAAGCAGCAGTTTACTGTATTATGAAGAAGTTATTGCACTGCTAACTGTGGAGCCAGGGGATTAAGGATTAAGAATTACTGTAATTGTAAAGTACTAAATTATTGTTTTTGTTCTTGTTGTTATAAGTTGTTAATCGATATTCATGGACACACATGGTACACAAATTAGTCTGTTTCATCATTGTGATGAATTAACCTAACGTTAAATGTCACTTAGTGGATACTTTATATGTAAGTGTCGGGCCCTGTCCTACTTTTTCTTTAACTGTTTGAGACTGACAGTTAGAGAAACCTGTACAAGACTACCACTCATTACTAAATTGACTTTCATCAGTAATTTGAAGCAGTATTAAGAAATGTCATAATAATTAGAAAAGTTTTTTTTTTAGTTTTGACTGATTTTGAGTGCTTTGTTATTGTCGTGTGGTTTCTTCTTGGGAAGTCTCAAATTGTCTATAACAAAGCCACATCTCTAGACTCGTCACTTTCAGTTTAGATTCAAATCTAAAAAATTCTAGCCTCAAATGGACACCTGCTTAAATAACAGCTGGATTTGTTTTGTGTGTCATTTGTATGTGTAACTCTGCCATAAACCATTAGTTAACTAATCACTCATTCATTCATTGTTCTAGTTAAGAAACTGGCTGTTATCCTTAATTGGGATTTGTGATCCCGAGGAAGATGCTGCAGTTTCATGGAAAAACTATGACTTCAAAGAGGAAGTGCTGGCATGGGCGAATCAAGCTTCGAAGAGAGGGGTAAGTCATTATCTTTACTCATTGTAGAGTTTTGGATGTGTTTTCATGCCTTACCTACTGAAAGTAGAAATTAAGTCATTCCAGTGAAACTGAGCATGTACATACACTGTACAAGGACAGTGCGATCTGGCCTTAAGTGACCATTCATTTGAAAGCTTTTCAGTACTATTTTTCTGAGTTGCATCGTCTCTGTGAATGTTTAACAGTACAAGGTTTTGTACAAATTAATATAAATTTGAGAGCTTGTTTCCTAATTTTAGAAACCCTAAGGATTGAAATTGCTGATACTTTAAACTTGAATTTTAAACTTCTTGTCTTGGCTCTCCGCTTGGAACATAGTAGGAACTTGTTCATTGCCAATTTATTTATTTATTTATTTATTACAATCAATGGATTAAAAAACCAAAGGATGAACTGTAAAAGAGTCCCAGACCCCATATATATAGTAAGCTCAAGATGAATTCACTGTTACTGTTTCGTTTCTATTTTATACAGATTGTTGAACAAGCAGCTTCGCCAGATAGCAAGAAAATGAAGGCTGAGTGAAGCTAGACATGATAGAAGCTATCATTTTCGTATCAATAAACAACGCTTTTGTGAACAGAATAACTGTTGTCTACCTTCACTGTGTCATTTTATTCGGAACAAATACTATACGGTGTCCATCTGGAAATGAAATAATTTCGCAGTAGCTTTTGGACGAAGACAGTTTTCTTCCAACATATTGTGAAGCAAACATAGAATTGATTCAATGAAACTGTAACTCCTTTCATCACAGCGCCTCGCGCCTCGTCGGCCGCCATATTGAATTATACACTGTTGCTACCAACTTATGTCACGTGGACGAAACCTTGTGCAGCGATTGGTTAATGGTTTGTTTTGGTCGAGGTTATCAAAACTGATAACGATCCCGGACTGCTGACTCCCCTGCCCAAGTACTAGCTCCTTGTATTCTTCTTGTTGTACCAGAAACATCAGGTAATTTTAACCCATTATCATGTTACTCATTTCAGGTTAGAAGGGCATGTTTCTCAAAAATGAGTCTGTTTTCTGTTTATTTGCTACGTTGTTTCTTTGTTTTTGTTTCCCCCTCCTCCATCCCAAAGGTAAGCACCCTGACAGGGTATGTCATGAATGAAATAACATATGTGCCCCAATTTATTGATTGAATTATTACTATCCCAACCCATGGGAGAAGGTTGGCCATGCCTCCAGGGTCTATGTGCCCTACAGTACAGCAGTGTAGGTTCTTATGTCCCTAAAGATGGGTGAAAGTCTAAATTTATTTTTACTAAACTAATACCCCGTTCACACCAAAGCTTAAACATGTTTAAAACTTGTGTTGATAAACAGATTTATAACATAACTAAAGCAAAGAGCGTGCTCTGATTGGTCAGTTCAGCATCTACTATTTGCCCATGGGTGTATGCTGCTGACGTGTGTGCAAATGTTTACAAAGCAAATATTTTGACAGAAATTGTTTCCAAAGTAATGCCTGAAATCCCTTCTACCAAAAACGCTAAACGGTCTTCTCAGTTGTCTGAAGAAGAAACAGAATATCAATCCTTTGACGTATTTGGGAACATTTTTGCTGAGCCACCTGCAAAGAGATTCGCAAGTTTAAGCGAAAGCGATCTTGAAGACCTTGTGAGTGAACAACACTCAAAAAAGATGAAAGAAGTCACAAACTGGTCTGTGTCCACATTCAAAGGTAAACAACAGGTTATTAAAGTTTAGTTGGAACTCATTAATAGGCTTAACGATGACGATAAAACGACTTATTAAAGAAATTGTTCCTGTTAAGATATGTGTGAGCCCAATTAAATACTAATGCGCTGACAATGTCGACGAAATTACATTTTCAATTTGTTGTTTTCATATCACGATTTTAAAAAGCGCTTTCAATTGATAACAGATGAAAATAAATTGAAAAGTTAAATTCAATTACAAACCAATTTTTGATAGTCCGTTTCTTTTTGTTTTATATTCAGCATGGTGTGCAGAAAAACAAATTCAAACCCTGCTTGAAGTGATGAAAATAGGTCAGCTGGATCAAAACCTACGCAGATTTTATGCAGAAGCGAGAACAAAAAAGGGCAAAGATTACAGTAGATCTACCTTGCTGGGATTTCGTTATTCGATAGAAAGATTCCTCAATGCTCCGCCATTTAGCAGAGGCCTGCAAATTTCAACTGACCCAAGATTTGCAAGATCAAACCTCATGCTAGATGCGCAAACAAAAAATCTAAAAGAAGCGGCAAAGAAAATGTCTCGCACAAACCTGCTATCGAGGAAGAAGACCTCCAGAAGCTGAAATCAATTGTGTGTTGTCCTTGTCGTCACCGCTTTCCTTGCTGAGAAACGTTTGGTTTCATGTCGTCCTGTTTTTCTGCAGAAGGGGCCTTGAAGGGCAAAGAAGCTTGACAACGAACAGCTTCAAGTTTGAAACCGATGCGGCTGGAAGAAATTACGCAACCATGAGTCACGATGAATTATCAAAGAATCATCCCGGAGGTCTAAAAGACGTTGAAAGCACAGAAAAAGAAGCCAGAATGTATGAGACTGAAGACCAAGGTGACGGCTACAAGGCCCTCAAACTGTATCTGTGATGTACGTTCAGCAAACGAACTGAACTGAAATGAACTGAACTGTTTTGTTTTGCGTGCGATTATTTACTGATTGTTTAAATTCTATTATCGTTTCTTATCGTTTCATTGTTCATTCTTTTAATCATTTATCAGAGAGTATTTAATCATGTGATTAGCCGTCAATCTCGTTTTAAGCCTGTTGCTTACATAATAGTAGTATCACATATCGGAGCGGTCGGAGTGAGTTGTCGGAGTATATTCATCTAGGAGTTTCTATCGGGGTCATTGGAGTTATCGGAGTTACTGGAGTCGCCTTTCACGGAGTTTCCTTTACCCTTTTTTACGCAGGATCAGACGTGAGTTTCCTTTGTACATTTAATTGCCCTTTTTATCGTTACTTTCATTTGTAATTTCACTAGAATTGTTCCTGATTACGCAATCATAATTTTCCTTTTAGTTTTCACCGCATTGTATCACTGACGTTTTTACTCAATAAAAGCTGGAATGAGACAGATGTGTGCATGTGGTTGACACTCAACGTAATCCCAACACTTGGGTACGCGACAGTGAAAAGTCTGATCGACGAAAGGAGGTAAGCCGTAACTAGTTCAACGAGGAGCCTAGGAGTATCAACAATGGCATGCCGAGGTGACGAGCCGCCGAATACCGGCGAAACTAAGGAACCCGGAGCTAGGAGGAAAAGAATAGTTAAACCTACGCCAAAAGCCTTACAAAACGCAATAGATAGCAAACGTAAAAAACTAAGTAAATCGCGTAAAGAGTTACTGAGGGTTATGGAATCGGTAGAACAAAGCGCTAGTGATGAAAGTGAAATTGGAACCGCAGCGCGTGACCTCGCGACAGCGTCCGAAAAATTCGGGAGAATAATGAAAGAATTGCTTGGCCTGTACGATCAAGACTTGGGTGGGGACTATACAGAAGAAGCTCAGCTTGTGGAAGAAAATAAAACCCTAAAACGCGCCCTCCGTCTTATCGAGAAGGCGCAAAATCGAATGAGCAGGTCGAGCAAAATGTTTGAAACACGATCCTTCGCTAGTCGTTCATCGCGCGTATCATCTGTGTCGAAATCTAGTAGGACGATGGCTAGGCTACAGGCGCTTGCCGACGCTAAAGCGGCCAGGGAAGAGGCTCAATACACTAGACTTATAGCGCAAAAAGAACTTGAGCGAAAGACGTGCGACGCCGAAGCAGAAGGAATTCGTCAACGAGAGATCGCACAGTTCGAGTCCGACATGGCGATCTTAGACGCAGATAAGAAGGCCGCAATAGCGAACGCAAAGCTCAAGGTTTTTGAAGACGCCCATCGATTGGAGGAAAATATGGAAAGAGAGCCACAATTACGGGACTTAGAAGTCCCCAAAATTAAAATGGAGCAACGCACATCACAATAGGTGGACTCTTCTCCCACGCTTAGCCCCCCACGCGCGGAAGGTGCAAGGCATTACGAGCGTGAACGCGACCCGCGTGACACAACGGAGCGAACAAAACCACTATCGCCGGCCGCCCCGAAATTTGAGTCTTCAAAGGAAATGTCTCAGCAGCCAAAGCCTCCCGACCCAAATCCAGATCCACCAGGCCAGAGTTATACTAACGAAGATCGCAGAACGCATCAAAACACGGCCTCCAATCGCCAACCACTGATGACTTCGACACCTTTCCGAGAGGTCACCGGAAGCCAGCTAATCGACTCTCTCACCGCGGTGAACCAACAGATAGTCGCAGGCCTGGCTAGGCAAAACCTCCCAAAGTGCCGACCCGATGTGTTCTCTGGGGATCCTTCCCTTTTTCACCCCTGGAAGTGTGCCTTCAAAGCCATGCTGATAGACACCGATGTATCCCCGATCCAGGAGATAAATTATTTGAGGAGTTTCACCAGCGGACCCCCACAGCGCCTGGTCGACAATTACAGAAAGCGGCAAATGCGCGATCCCGTCGTGTTGCTAAGAGATTTGTGGGCGGAACTCGAGAAACGTTTTGGCAGCGCTGCAGCGATCAGCAACGCACTTCTGGAAAGCCTGCGAAGTACAGCCACGTTCAGTGAGCACGAGCACGTCAAATTGCAGCAGTTCGCAGATCTCTGCGCAGACATTGAAAGTCAAGTGACGTTTCTCCCGGGACTCGAGTGCCTTAACTACCCGAGCGCTATTCAACCCATAGCCGAAAAGCTGCCGAAATCCATCCGCGCTAAATGGGAGAAGGAGATTTCAAATCATTCTGACAGCCATCGAGGGACGTACCCCCCTTTCTCGAGATTCTCCAAGACTGTCCAGGAGCAAGCAAAGATTAAGAACAACCCAAATGTCCTCGCTGGTAAAGAAACGATTCCTACCCAAGCTCCCCCACAGAGACAGCGCGGAGGAAGAGACAATAAATCGTTGAAAACAGGAGTTCAGCCCCCAGCTGAAAACGAAGGAGCACCTGGAAAAGTCAAAAAGGAAGAACCAGAAAAAAGCAAGGTGAAGAGCAAACACTGCCCCTATCACGAGAGCGGTGCGCATGACCTGTCAGAGTGTGTTGCCTTCGCGGCGAAATCCCTGGAAGAGCGCACGCAGTGGATAATTAACGTTCGCCTGTGCCTTCGCTGTCTCAGCAACGCCCATATCGCGAGTGAGTGTGACACACCCATATAGTGCACGATCTGCGGGGACAAGCGCCACAGCGCCCTACTACACAAGGACAGACGGCCAACCCCAAGACCGGAGAACGGAGCTGTGAACCCAAAGTGCACCACGCTCTGCGAGCCAACAGGAGGACTGTCCTGTAGCAAAACTCTGCTGATCGATATCTTCAACAAGCGCACCCCCCACGTCACGAGGCGCATCTACGCAATCGTTGATGAACAGAGCAATAGCTCCCTCATCACCAGTGAACTGGCGGACGACTTAGGAGCAAGCGGTCCTCTAGAAAAGTACTTCCTGTCCACGTGCAGCAGCGACCGGGAAGAGAAATACGGGCGGCGATTGACAGGCGTCGCCGTGCGATCTACAAATGGAGCGGAGTTCACCCTACCTACCCTCACGGAGTGCGATAACATCCCCCAGGACAAGCGCGAGATCCCGACACCGGCCATGGCGAGGAGGTTCCCGCACCTATCACTCATAGCGGACGAGATACCTCCGTTGGATGACACCGCTGACGTCCACCTGCTTATCGGCCGCGACGCACCAGAGCTACTTAAAGTGAGGGAATCAAGAAACGGCCCCAGTGGAGCCCCCTGGGCACAACGTCTAGCCCTCGGCTGGACCATCAGTGGCCAGCTCTGTCTCGACTTCCCCAATGGTCCAGCCCACGTTCTTACTCGCCTGACTAGTCTGTCCATCGACACATGGAGAAGACAAGAGGGTAAAGACAAATGCTATGAATTGGTCCCCTGCCCGAATCAATTCAAAGTCACGGATCCCCCCTTGGAGCGCGCCGCCGACAGTGTCTTCAAGACTACACGTCACGACAACGAGTCCAGCCTCTCTCTTGAGGACCGCACCTTTCTAGATATTATGGAGAAGGGGATACGCAAGAACGCAAGCGGTAACTGGGAAATGCCCCTCCCTTTCCGCGACGAGCGCCAGGCCATGCTGAACAACCGCGCCCAAGCCATGCAGCGCCTACAAGGGCTCTTGAAAATGTTTACCAGAAAACCGGAGATGAAGACGGACTACTTGGAGTTCATGGGCAAGATAATCAAGAAAGGCCACGCCTCTCCCATCCCGCACGATGAAGCACCGCCTCCCACTGGTCGTTTCTGGTACTTACCGCACTTTGCGACGTACCACAACACGAAGCACACCATTCGCGTCGTGTTCGACTCGAGTTGCGAGTTTCAAGGAGTCTCGCTGAACAAAGTACTTCTACCAGGGCCAGACTTGATGAACAACCTCATCGGTGTCCTAATGCGCTTCCGCAAGGAGAGTGTCGCCGTGATGTGTGACGTGGAGCAAATGTTCCATTCGTTCCATGTCGACCCTAAACACAGAGACTTCCTTCGTTTCCTTTGGTTCGAGGGAAACGACCCGACAAAGCCCATCACGGAGTACCGCATGAACGTCCACCTGTTTGGCAATGGGCCTAGCCCCGCAGTCGCCACGTACGGACTCCGCCGAACAGCGGTAGATGGCGAGGAGGAGAACGGAGAGGTGACCAAGAATTTCATATGCCGCAACTTCTACGTAGATGACGGCTTAGCTTCGCTGCCAACCGCTGGACACGCGATAGAACTGGTGAAGGGTGCACAAGCCACCCTAGCCACCACTAAGTTACGACTCCACAAAGTTGTTTCTAACTCTGTTGCAGTCATGGAAGCCTTCCCAACCGAAGATCGAGGCAAAGATGTGCGTGACTTAGACTTGCGGAGTGATAGCCTACCCGCACAACGGTCACTCGGAGTTTTCTGGGACCTAGAGACAGACACCTTCACCTTCGAAGGGTCCTCGCCAGAAAAACCGTTTACTAGAAGAGGAGTTTTGTCTATCGTCAACTCTGTGTACGACCTGCTCGGTTTCGTGGTACCTGTCATGCTCGAAGGGAGAAAGATACTTCAGCAGTTGGTACTTATGGGAGAACGGAGAGCTGAGAACAAAACCCCCTTAGCTTGGGACGACCCCCTTCCCACCGTTACGATGAACAGATGGACGTGTTGGAGAGACTCTCTCGTCGAACTTCAACACCTGTCCGTCCCCCGCTGCTATCACCCAAAAGAATTCGGGACCGTAACCAGAGCTGAGCTGCATGCCTTCTCGGATGCTAGTCAGGATGCCATAGGAGTCGCTGTCTACCTCCGCCAGCTGAACGAAGCAAATGAGATCTCGACATCGCTCGTCTACGGCCAAGCAAAGGTTGCCCCTGTGACCCCTACAAGCATCCCACGACTGGAACTATGCGGAGCAGTGGTTGCAGTGCAAGCAGCTCAAAGAGTTATTAAAGAAATCGACATGAAGATTACCGAAGTGATTTACTACACCGATTCGAAGGTTGTGCTAGGCTACATCGCGAACGAAAGCCGTCGATTCTACGTTTATGTGGCCAACCGAATTCAGCTAATCAGGAGCCTGTCTACCCCAGAGCAGTGGAGATACGTGGAGAGTGAGCAAAACCCCGCAGACTTGGCCACTCGCGGAGTCCCCCCAGACAAGCTGATGGAATCAAGTTGGCTCAAAGGCCCAGAATTCCTTAAGAAATCGGAGAGCACCCTTCAAACAGATGAAATGTTTACCCTCAGCACCAGCGATCCCGAGGTTCGCAAAGGAGTGCTCAGCACCAAAGTCACCACTGACAAAGGCAAGGGGGCCGACCTTGGAGCACAAAGATTCAAGAGGTTTTCTTCCCTGAAGTCTCTGCAGCAAGCAGTCGCCAGGCTTATCGTAGCGGTGAGAGAGTTCAAACGCCGTAGAGACCCCAAAGCAGGAGACGCTCGTCCCAGAAACGAAGCGCCCAAGGTTCCAGACAAACTCAGACCCCCGACAGTTGAAGAACGAGATCAGGCCCTACGAGTCATAATCGGTACAACGCAGAGAGAAGCATTCGGCGAATTGCTGCAAGACGCCAGAACGGAACCTGAGCTACCCAGAGAAACACAGCAAAGCGTGAAGAAATCCCTCAAAGGTTCACAGCTGTACCACCTCGACCCGTTTCTTGACGGCTACAGGATCCTGCGAGTTGGGGGCAGATTAAGGAGAGCGGAGATGGAGTATGGAGAAAAACACCCAATCGTGTTACCGAAGAATCACCATGTGTCGCAGTTAGTAGCAGAGCATTACCATACCCAGGTACACCACCAAGGGCGACAGATTACAGGAGGGGCCATTCGTCAAGCAGGATTCTGGCTCATTGGAGGCCATGATACAGTAACCAAAGTCATCAGTGCCTGCGTCCCCTGCAAGAAGCTAAGAGGACCACCGTTGGAGCAGCGAATGGCAGACCTCCCACCCGATAGAACTGAAGTCTGTCCTCCCTTCACCAACGTGGGTTTCGATGTGTTCGGCCCTTGGATGGTGCAAACGCGCAAAACCAGAGGAGGAGCGGCGAATGCCAAACGCTGGGGTCTGGTGTTCACGTGCCTTAGTAGTAGGGCCATACACATAGAGGTCCTAGAAACCATGGATACCAGTTCCTTTATCTGCGCACTAAGAAGATTCTTTGCACTTCGAAGCCACGCTAAGCTTCTCAGGTGCGACCGAGGCACCAACTTCATTGGGGCAAAAATAGAGCTAACGGGTGCATCATCGGAGCTCAACCAGGAGAAAGTGAAGAAGTTTGTAACGGAGAGCGGATGTGAATGGGTGCTCAACCCTCCCCACGCATCGCACTTTGGCGGAGTTTGGGAAAGGCAGATCAACACCATCAGATGGGTACTGGACGCCATGTTCGTCGAACTGGGCAAGACCCAGCTGACGCACGAGCTGCTTATCACCCTGATGGCTGAGGTAGTGGCGATCGTCAACGCAAGACCGATATCGGCACTACCCTCTGATCCCGACGATCCACGACCCCTGTCCCCCGCTATGCTGCTGACGATGAAGACGCGTCCAGCTGGACCTCCCCCAGGTCAGTTCTTTCAGCCTGACCTCTACGCACGTCGTCGCTGGAGGCGAGTACAGTACCTTGCCAACCAATTTTGGACAAGGTGGCGTCGCGAATACTTGCAAAGTTTACAGCCCCGACCAAAGTGGACGGAAACTCGGAGAAATCTTCGCGTAGGAGACATTGTTCTCTTGCGAGACGATGCCCAACACCGCAACAACTGGCCACTGGGACGAGTAACGGATGCCATAGAGAGTGAGGACGGGAGAGTCAGGAAAGCTAACGTCGAAATTGCCAGAGACGGAGAAAAGAAGGTCTACTTGCGGCCTATTAAGGAACTCATCCTGTTGCTGCCGAACAACCAAGCAGACGAAACAGATCCAAGCCCAGCATAGAGCAAGTGTACCAAGTAGCAAGGATTAATCTCGTAATCCTTGGGCAAGGAGTGTGATGTACGTTCAGCAAACGAACTGAACTGAAATGAACTGAACTGTTTTGTTTTGCGTGCGATTATTTACTGATTGTTTAAATTCTATTATCGTTTCTTATCGTTTCATTGTTCATTCTTTTAATCATTTATCAGAGAGTATTTAATCATGTGATTAGCCGTCAATCTCGTTTTAAGCCTGTTGCTTACATAATAGTAGTATCACATATCGGAGCGGTCGGAGTGAGTTGTCGGAGTATATTCATCTAGGAGTTTCTATCGGGGTCATTGGAGTTATCGGAGTTACTGGAGTCGCCTTTCAGGGAGTTTCCTTTACCTTTTTTACGCAGGATCAGACGTGAGTTTCCTTTGTACATTTAATTGCCCTTTTTATCGTTACTTTCATTTGTAATTTCACTAGAATTGTTCCTGATTACGCAATCATAATTTTCCTTTTAGTTTTCACCGCATTGTATCACTGACGTTTTTACTCAATAAAAGCTGGAATGAGACAGATGTGTGCATGTGGTTGACACTCAACGTAATCCCAACACTTGGGTACGCGACAGTATCTCCAGAAGGTCAATCCAAAGTGTACTGCATTTTTTCAGTATCCCAAGAAAGAAAGCATGGCTCTAGATGCCGTTTGGTACAAAGCACGACCGCTTGGAATTAACAGCCTCGCTAAAATGATGAAGACCATCAGCGAAGAAGCCCATTTATCCAAAATCTACACAAACCATTGTGCCATTGTGCCACTGCCATCACTCTCTGGTCCAACGCCGGGATTTCAAACCGCCACATAATGGCCATTTCTGGACACCGCAGTGAGCAGTCTCTCGTAAGCTACAATTCGCAGCCTTCGACCTCACAGCTCCATAACTGCAGCCAAGTCTTGTCGAGAGCCTTTCTCCTTCTGCCAACAATCACAGCCAGCCATCAGAAACTTCTCAGCAATCCAGGTCGTTCTAGACCAAACAAGTGGCAACAAAATCGCTGTTCAGTGAATGCACTATTTAAAATGTGCTAATTGTTTTCAACGGTTCATCCTTTGAAACGATCTGAAATTCAGTCCATCATGCTTTAAATGACTTTGGACGGTTGTCTACTTTCTTCGCTGAGTTTGTTCATAATTCTATTGAACTATTTCACTGGTTGTTGGATACAGACCTTAGAAAGGGGATTTCGATCGATATTTCAGGAAACGTAATTGAACTTTATCGACTTGCTGGTGTGCAGTCGGTTGTCATGAATGAATTTTCGCGCGCTTGTTTTCTCTTGTCATGCAAGACTACACGAACATTTTTTGCGATGTATCTCAATAAAAGCAGTTCTGTTGTCCCATTGTCTCAACGCTATGTTATAAAACAAATGGTAAACGCCATAGCGTGTACTATTGAGTTATGGTGCACTTGGGAGGTTGCTAAGCACTCAAGAAGCTAGAGTCGCACTCAGCTATCGCCTCGTGCGACTCTTACGCTTCTTTCGTGCTTAGCAACCTCCCACGTGCACCATAACTCAATAGTACACGCTATGGCGTTTACCATTTGTTAATTAATAAGACTGTCCGTTCACACTGCAGGCGCGTTTCACCAAACCAGGAGCCCATCACCTGGAGCAAGCAACTACCTCACATTCCTGAAAGCCCACTTTCACGAAACATCTGAAGACACCCACAATGGGGCAGACGACCACCAGCTCAATAATACCAAAGCTACCAACTCTTCCGACACCGATGCTACTAACGCTAACCAGCAGCAGGACACGGTGACAACAGGTATAATAGAAAACTTAAAACCCAGACCAAGCAAATGGACCCCACCACCTGGACAATTTACTGCCGTTGATCATTACCTTGATAAATGTTGTAGGGAAGTTAATCAAATTGACTTCGAGCGCAAACTGACACGGCACAACTTATCCTATGACGAACAACATGCATTACGCAAGTTGAAGAATAGAACGGACGTGGTGATCAAACAGGCTGATAAAGGAGGAGCTTTTGTTGTGTGGAGGATGGATCTCTACATAGCTGAAGCCAACAGACACCTGGAAGACCAACGGTTCTACGAGAAGATTCCTAGTGATGCCACACAAAGCTCTCAACAACAGGTCCAGTCATTTATTGAAACTGCTATAGAGAGCAACCAGCTTCCTCCATCCGCTACTAATCTCATTGTAGAACACCCACGTACCTCCAAATTTTACTTGTTACCCAAGATTCAAAGGCCAGGTAATCCCGGTAGACCTATAGTCTCTGCGTGTTCGTGCCCTACTGAACTTCTAGCAGTCTATCTTGACCATTTAACGGCACCCTATGTGCGGAACCTTGACAACTATGTGAAAGACACCACACACATGCTGAACATCCTTGATTCCTTCTGATCCAGGGACTGTGATGAAGGTCTCTGCGCACTGCAATACTATCTTGACAAGAGAGAGATCCTTGGACCACCTACACCTACTCTCCTACATATGGCAGAACTGGTATTGACATTTAACACGTTTGAATTCAATGGAGAATATTACAAACAAACAGGTGAAGTGGCCATGGGTAGTCGTCTAGGGCTGAATTATACCTGTCTTTTTGTTGGCTACGTGGAAGAACGTATGCTTTCCTCTTACACCAGTATAAAACCAGACTTGTACAAGCGGTACATGGATGATGTGGCTGGCACTGCTTCCTGTTGTGAAGAGGACCTCCGACATTTCATCGAGTTTGCCTCCTTGTTCCACCCGAATCTCGAATATACATGGTCGGTCTCAACAGACAAACTTCCTTTCCTGGATATCTGCATGAAGCCTCAAGGTAATCGCATAGCCACTTCTATACATTACAAAGCCATGGATAGCCACTCTTACCTCAACTTCAGTTCATCCCATCCTTACAGCTGCAAGTCATCTATACCTTATAGTCAGTTTCTCAGACTACGCAAGATTTGTAGTGATGACTCTGACTTCAACATCGAGTCAGCAAGAATGGAGACCTTTTTTGAAGCACGCGGATATCCGAATGACCTCATTAGAAGGGGAAGGAAACGAGCATCGACCATATCAAGGGCTGAAATTTTGAAGAGTGACACCACAAGCAACATCACAAATGACAGAGTTCCATTTGTCACCACTTTTCACCCCAGTAACCTTGTTGCCGAGAAAATCATCTCAGGGAATTTCCAGATCCTTCGCGAGGATGGCACGACAAGAAATATCTTTACTAAACCACCACTGAAGGCTTTCAGGCGTGCCAAGAATCTGAAGGATCTGCTAGTCAGAAGCAGCCTACCTCGGGACCCACCACAGCAATCGCCAGGTACCTTCCCTTGTAACAGGACCGTTTGCCGCACATGTCCCCATGTGAATTCATCATCCACAATCACAACACCAAAACGGCATGTTAACATCACAGGCCATTTTTCCTGCACCACGGAACACGTGGTTTATTGCTTGTCTTGCACAAAATGTCCATCTACAGTTTATATTGGAAATACTGGATACAGGTTGGCGGACCGCTTTCGGGAACACCGCAGAGATGTGATCAATGGGAGGAATGACCTTCCGGTACCTGCCCACTTCAATTCAACAAACCACACACTGGAAGACATGAAGGTAGCGGTATTAAAAGCAGGCCTAGCCGACCAGGACTACAGAAAGAAGCAGGAGATGAGGCTGATATTTAAATGTGGGACTATGAGTCCTAGTGGCCTTAACCAGGACTTTAGTTTCACGTGAATCACTTTTTGCTTACTTGCACGCCGGCGCGTGCTATCTCATGTGGCACGCACGCAAGTGCGCAATCAGGCACGTGAGCTAATCATACAAACTTTTTAACGGTATTTTAGTCTTGTATCCTGAAGAAGGCAGCATTGCCGAAACGTCGGTACGTTAAGAATTTATATACAGCGTCAGTATTACAATTTTCATTTTACCTCATATTCCTGTCACGGCGTTTTCACAGACCGATCTATTTTTAGTTTGAATTTACCGCTAATTTTATAACTCAGTGACCAATCACAAGCACAGACCTAATTTTTAAGTGACGTCATCATTTTACCAGAAGAAAAAACAAACAAAACAAAATGGCGGAGAGAGGTGAGGAATCCTATGATAGTTTTAGTCCTTCTACTAGTTTAGATTCCTGTGAAGAGCCAAGTGGCAGTTCAGAAGAAAGCGTGAATGAAGATGAACCTGATGCGAGCTCGATTTTGCGTCCCTCAGGTGCAAAAAGGAAGAAGAACGATAGCCAACCTTGATCTACTGGGAAAGTAACAGAAAAATAACAACAAAAGAAGAACAAGAAACAAGATTTTAGTTTAAATAACAACGAAATAGAAGAGCTGACCTCCTGGATATTTTCAACCCAAGACGCAGCTCATGTGGAAGCTGAAATTCGCCCACAAGTTGTCGGCAGTCCACGCGTGAAACTATTTTCAGAAACTGAGAAAGGGAACGCTTCACAAAGCACATGCTTAGCGAGGAACAAAAGGCGAATTTTCAGCTTCTCGTCGCTGGATTTTGTCGCAAGTTTGCAACACTTGCGAGTGGCTCTAAGCTACCAGGTAAGCAATTCTCCGCAGCGTGGATAAAATTACTATCAAATTTTCGATCTGGAAAGTCTTCCCAGGAGCGGTTAATAGCCCAGTTTCGTATTCCCGGCCACACTGGGTCAAGTTATGCAAAAACCCACTAAAGTGAGGCTGATGCGGGGAAGAAATGAGTCAATGAGAGCTCTGTAAAAAATGGTGAAGCATCACTGTTGTGCTTTTAACTGCAGGAATAGCACCCAGAAACAGAAAAATTTCGCAAAATATCCGGAACTGGCAAATGTTAGATTTTTTTCCATTCCCTCAAGCAAATAAGTATTATGCTGCGAGAATGTCAGAACGAGAGCTGCGTATGCGATGGATTGCAGCTTGTTGTTTGGACAGTTAAAATGTAACGAAGCACACCAGAATATGCTCAGTACATTTTGAAGGAGGCCTTGTCCCGACGAAATTGAATCCTGTTCCCTCAATATTTGCATTCCCACAACATCTTCAGCGAAAACCTCTGAAAAGTTGTACTGAAAGTAGCAAAGCAGCAAAGCAGCAAAAGGAAACACCACAGACATTGAAGAAGAATAAACTGTTTACGACCCGAAAAAAGGAAGACGTTAAACCGGAACAAATGGATCATGGGTCGAAAGAAGAATATTCTGCTTTTGAAGGAGCTAATACTCCTTACTGTGAGCCTGTGTACGTTGATGTCGAGGTGCAAACTGAATTAACAGCCTCCGACATAGAATTAATGGCGATTGTAAGGAAAAGTTGGACAACAAAACTCAGCCCAAAAGGGATCTTTTTATGGAGGATATTTGTAAAAACGATGAGACAGTCGGGTTTCAGACAGTCAGACACTGGCATTCCATCACTGGCTTGCTTATTTATGGTGTTCAACTTTTTATAACCAATTGCTGAAAAAATGAAATATTGGGATAGCAAGAAAAAAAACCGACAAGGAAGCTTATCAGGTTGGTGAATGTTGTTTTCACATAGGAGCTCAAACCAATTCAAGTTAAGGCCATTCATTATTTTAAGTTACATTTTCCAGTCTTTTAATAACTCTTAAGAGGGAATTTCCACTAACTTAGAGCCGGAGGTGGCACATGATGAAAAATCAAAATTTTTGTTATTTCGTCCAGAGATAGCCTATGGCAAGCCTAGAACCGTGGTGGGATGTTTTACTTGAAGCACTTTTTAATCCCGCCAAAAACGTACAAAACGGTGAAGGCTATACGGTCTTGTAATAAACAACCAAAATGGATGTGACTCGTACCTTCTCGGGAACTTCGCTCTGTATATTCCGCATCGTACAAAACCCAGTTTTGAGCTTAGAAATTGGATGTTAAAGAGTTTGCAAGTTCTTTGAGTCCAATTATACTCCTGTTAATTGATTTTCAAGGTCATGGCGAGCTGCTGAAAACCACTAAAATTCGCTCTCGCAAAATTCTTAATTTGGCTTACCTTTTCAAGAGACAATTTTGATATCCGGTAAAATACCGAATGACTTCAAATTTACAAATTTTGAAAGAGGAAATGTTGTTATTAAACCAGGTCTAAACAACAGTTTCGGGCTTTTTAACAGCGCCGAAGGACAACGATCTCAAAATCATGTTAGTCGCAACATAAACGTGTATACAACTGCAAACAAAGTGACAGGTTCCGACCAAATAATCGTAAAACTGGGAGGTAAGTTCTTACCGGTTTCTGTCAGTTGATTGGCATCAATACAAAAATAAGAGCAGAAAGGTCGTTTTTATTAAAGCTCACCTTGAATGATATCCAAATATCCGGAACTAAGCGAATTTATGATCAATATTCTTCGCAATAGCCATCAAGACGCGTGGGCCGACGTCTTACATCTCTCATGAACTTTCATGTCTGCCATCTCATCGAATTCACTTTACCGGATAGCCATTGATTAGTACTAAGAAACGTCTTTTATGGTCGTCTCGTGCTCGATCAAACAAACAGATGTGCAGCGTTCTCCACGGTCGTTCCGGGTAAACAACTTATCCACGTTTGAATAAATGTGTGTGTCACGCAATCGCTTCTCCACGTGATCATGAAACATTCACGGTTTCAGAATTAAGCCGAAAGCTAGTTTAAAATATTACAAGTTGAGTGCTGGCGTTTGAAGAATAAAGGAAGCGATACAACAGCAACGGCAACCTTTTTTTCCCCATTGCCCGTGAGCCCGACATCTCAACAAAGAAACTCAACGCAAACAGTCACAGAAGTCATAGATCAAAGCAAACCACCCAGAGGTCATTTGCTCTTATTTCAAACTGCTAAAACTATCCTGCGGAAGAAGAAACTAGTGTAAATTTTACGTTACAATTCAATATCCTCAAAACTTTGAAGTTTATTTTTTCGTCATAATTATGAATTTTCCAATGCTTTGTCTCAAAATGTTTTATCATTCCCTTGAGGTCTCAAGTTACACCGGGCGCGGAAGTGCTCTCACGCAATGGTTTTCGACGATATTTAACAGGGTGATGTGATCTATACAAAGCAATGTGACTAGCCACCACACAGACAATTATCTTGGGAAGCGTTTTTTTTCTCATTTTTGGGGGG
Source organism: Micromussa lordhowensis (assembly GCA_964020085.1). Taxonomy (NCBI): domain Eukaryota; kingdom Metazoa; phylum Cnidaria; class Anthozoa; order Scleractinia; family Lobophylliidae; genus Micromussa; species Micromussa lordhowensis. The sequence goes on from OZ026603.1 coordinate 15,907,533, forward strand.
AGGAGGAGTAAGCTTCAGATTCGAGAATGTGTGCTTTGTGGCACGCCGACAAGGGAAAAAGTTGTCTCGTGTCCATCTGTGATGTAGAAAAAAGCAAAAATCTTAGTATGTTTTATATCTTTGTTATGTTTTTGTTATGGCTCTAGAGAAGTTAAGCTTGCGATAATTGGAAATAGAAATATTTTATTTCCATGATTCTGCTATGTGGAGAACGACATTCTAAGGAATGACTATTTCAAGTCATAAATTTCTTTCAGGAAACTTTTCCGTTGCGTGATTAAATCATGATTACGTGATTTATTTTCACCCCTTATATTACTCACGCTGCATAAGAAAATGAAATTCACTCGAAGTAGTATTTTTAATCCATTTACAGTTGTGACCTTGCATGAAATTAGACTCATAGGAAAATTAGCAGTTGCTTTCATATATACCCAATTTTCTAAAAGAAATAAAAAACAGTGTCGTCCAAATTTGCTTCAAGGTTCGGTGGGTGCGTGTGCATAGCAGGCCATTTGCGACTTTTGAATACCGGCAAACGTTCACAATTGCAGATCGCCGCTTACGTGCAAAAGCTGTTTTTGGAACAGAAGTAAACTGTCCAATAAAACTGACTATAAATTTGCAGAGCTATGATTTAATTACCTTTAGTTAATTAGGTTTATGCTTAATACCATCAAAACAAAATCAGAGTTCTCACCGTTCGATAGTGATCCTGTTGCTGTGATGGAGCTCAACTGCTCTTTTCAAAAACTGGTTGGAGGCCTTTGTGCCTCTGACAAGCGATACGAAAGGGCTGTTGTTGTTCCAGTATCGTCATGTGACAGAGAAATTTCGGGGCACACTCGCAGTGTTGAAATCAGTGATGTCTTTACGGAGGTGGACCTTATTTTAGCGCGCGCATCGGTATTCTCGCTTCCGAGTAATATTGCGACCTGGACCATTTGTCCAGCTCATCGCTCTTCACTGGGAATTGGCTGGCGCAGAGGGGCCAATCGATGCCGTATTCCTCCAGGGCTGTCTAAGCACGCCACGAAAGGTAAATCAAGAAAAGCAGACCGCGGTATAGGCAAAGTGGAGTCCAAAGCTATACTACAACACACCGGGATCTTTGTTCCGGTAGGCTCTGGTTAGTATACTTTCTCCTGTTTGTTACTGTATCAAGGCCTTTGCATGTTGGAACAATGAGTTTTGACAGTACTGTTAGAGTTTCGTCAATGAATGAACCTGCCTGTTTGCAACAATTTTACTCCTACGAAAAGGGGTATAGATCGTGTTTCACAAAAATAATTAAAGATGTCCTTTCACAATTCACGAAAAACAAAATAGGCATTTCATGTTACTCAAAAAAGGGGGAGGATTTTTCAGTTGAACTTAATAGTAATAATAACTAACAAGATTTTGAGACTTCATGTCCATAGCTAAGCACAGCCTTGTTCGATAATTTCGCCGATAATTTCGCTTCTTTTTTGAAAAGAAGAAAATCGCTTACCAAAAAAGGGATCAGAGAATGGCTTGTCATAGCTTTGCAGTGCTTATCACGTGATGGGTGTCGAAAACAATAGAAGGTATCATAAAAATAAGGGTTATTTGTCATTTCAGGGGAAATTCGTGTGGGAAATCAGGGTTCATGAGTATTAACAAAATCACAATTGATGAGGAAAAAACTAACAATTTCAGATTTTATGGGAAAATATAAAGCCATTCACGGATAATGAAAATACCCACTACCACCTTCATGAGATAGCACCGTTAAAGGGTACAACGGTGCCCCTGAAGACAACTCATCCTTTTTAATGACCCTATTTCTGAGAGCTGTGGAGCTGTAACATCAATTAAAACAGTCCCCTACACAGCCGCGTCTGGGAAATGTCACGCTCTGGGAAAACGTTGCATGTCCTCCCCCCCCCCCCCCTATGACTATTGAAAATGCTCCTAGTACGATCTGATGAAATTAGGAATCTCGATTTGCTGTTGTTGTATAGGTATATGCCGGGATTGCAGGCCTATTATAGATGATCTTGAGAAGACGCCAATAATAATACCGCAAACTCCAAGTATTGCAGACGTCAGCATGAGCATTGGTAACATTAGTCTGGTAAGTGTGGTCGATCTGATGGCCTGCACGCATTGCTCTCTTGCTGGCAATTTACATGGGTGCATCCTAACGGTGCTATTGTCAAGCGAAAACAGGATTATTTCATCTAAGAACCTTTTTTGTTTTTTTTACCTGATGCTGTTCAAAGGTTTGTATGGGAAATGCAGGTTTAAAGAGGAAAGTGCAGTTTCCTCAAATACAAAGTCCTTTCTTGTCCGATACGGCTTAAAATACCGGCGGAGAATGTTCTTTAACACATACGATGTTCACGTTTATAGGACGAAGATCGCCCAGTACACAGCACTCCTTATACACCAGGAGGAAGTTTTTATCATCCCTCGTTTGAAGAAACGTCCAGTGACGTCAG
>OZ026603.1:15914997-15917497 GCA_964020085.1 Micromussa lordhowensis
AGATTTGGGTTTTGATCTCTGGCCGCAAAGGCATGTTCACATTGCTTTGTTTCCTTTTTTGGCACCGCGTAACAAAAACTTGTCAGGGGACCATTGCGTGACAGACAAATTTAGTCGACAAAGCGGACGGTCATTTCTCGAGCGCAAATAACGGAACACAATTATTTCGTTTTAGCGAACAAGGGACTGACGCTAGAGGGCTTCACTCCTTTGATTGATTGCTGTTTTAAAACAAGGGGTATGAATGTGGTGGATTATCTGGGAGTCATTAGTTGAATGTGTTGTACTTTGCCGACTTGTACTCCACGCGTCAAAATGGCTATCGTGTAGGATTCTGAATACACCAGTGCTTAACATTTGAATGTAATGTCTTACAGAAGGTGAGCTAAACATGAATTTTTTGCCTTATTTTAAGTCCAAACACCTAGGAAATCAAATTCAAGAAGACATTTCCTCGTTCGTTTTGATTATCTGGTCACAGGCACTTGCCTATTGTTTTCGTTTCTAGCAGGTTAGTGTTGTGATTATCACGATTTTGAGAGCGTTAGTACTCAGCGCTGATGAAAAGCCCGAAAAGAATTTTTAAACCAGGTTGTACACTGACATTTCCTCTTTTGAAATGTCAGAATTTTAGGTGTTTCGGTGTTTTACCGGGTAGCAAATTTGCCGCTTGAAAAAGTATGCATAATTAAGAATTTTGAGGTAGCGAATTTTAGTGATTTTAAGCGGCTCGTCATGACCTTGAAAATTGACCCACAGAAGTATGATTGGCTTCAAAAGACTTGTAAACCTCTCAACAATAAATTTCCAGCCTCAAACTGGAGTGTTCTTGTGATGCGGATTGAGCAGAACGAAGTTTTTGATAAGGTACAAGTCACGAAATTTTAGAGTGTTTTTGGCCAGACGAGGGGCCGTAACGAATTTGTGATTTTTTGGCGGGTTCAAAAACTATTTCCAAAAAAAAAAACCCACCAGGTTTCTAGGCTTACCATAGGTTATCTCTGGGCAAAATATGAAATATTTTGATTTTTCATCATGTGCCACATATTTTTGATATGGCTTGGTCTTAGTGGACATTCCCTCTTAACATCTGTAAGTCAGAATTAAAATTGTGTAGTTTACCATAGATGGCTTCATTTCCAAGAGAAAAGGGTTTAAAGAACTCCCTTATTTTGGCATAAACTTAATCCCGATTCATGGTCAATTCAACAATATTATACCTAGCTCCCTTCCGACTAAGAAGTACCTCGAAAAGCTAACTAGTCTCCACGATCTGGACCTATTTAGCCTTAATACTGATAGCAATATCAACCCCGATTTTAACCTTCCTAATCTCAAAATACGAAGCCAATACTATTCTCCGCATAGTTTTCATGTGATGAAAAAGAACTTGAATGATACTAGAACCGGAATTCCGAAATTTTCTTTATTTCACAACAATGTTAGAAGCCTGAAACGAAATTTTGAAAGCTTAGAAACTCAGCTTTTAAACGAGCTGGAGTATCATTTTAGTATTATAGGAATAACTGAGACTAAACTTGTAAATTCAGATCTACCGGAACAATTACCATCTCTACCAGGTTATGAATTTGAATTTGTTCCGTCGCCTCTTTCCGCTGGAGGTGTTGGTATGTTCATTAGTGACAAATTTAAGTATAAGATAATAGAAAAAACGTCAACCAACGCCTTTCAAGCTCTCTGGGTCGAGTTTCTTTTTGAAAAGAAAAGCAATATTATCTGTGGAATAATCTACAGACAACATAACTCTCCAGAGAGCTTTCAGGCATATTTTGATGAGGCCCTCGAGAGATTTAGTCAGTCCGACAAAACAATTTACATAATGGGCGATTTCAACATAAACCTCCTCAATGCCGAAACATGCAATTTTACCAAAGAGTTTTTGCTCACCTTACAAAGCTATTCTTTCATTCCAACGATTGATAAACCAACTAGAGTATACAGCAGCTCGGCCACGCTCATAGATAATATTTTTGCAAATAAATATTGCGGAAAAATCACTAGTGGAAACATCATCTCGGATATAAGCGATCACTACTCTCAATTTTGCTTGACGGAATTTTCCTGTGAAACGGATTACCCTAAAAAGACTATGATACGTGACTTCTCTAGGTTTTCAGAAGAGGACTTTAACTCTGAATTAGCGCAAGTCGATTTGGGATCGATTTGATAGTTTTGATAGTTTTCTTCAAATTCAACCTCTTGCATGAAAAATTCGTCATTTGTGCCATAGGCGATAAAGTAACCCCATTTGTATGTAGTAGAAAACATCTGATGGCATAATTGGTAGTGATATTTATGGTTCTTGTTAAGAATTAAACCTGTTTCATGTTGTTTACAGATTGATTGCTTTAGCAGCACATCTTTTAAGAGTTTCCCCTGACTTAACTTGAATGTATTTCATTTCCAAATCTCCTTTGTTACTGTGGGTGGGTAAATGAATAACTCTATTGAAGAGACTGCATAGCGTCTTTTATACTAA
>OZ026603.1:15924997-16042497 GCA_964020085.1 Micromussa lordhowensis
CAGGAAAAAAGCCTGAAAATAGACTGGTCTGTAAAAATGCCATGACATAGGCTCAGTATGGGAGTTGCACGCTCCAAGTGATGGGCTCCTGACAAAACGCGTCTAAAACCATGTCTAACGAAACTACCTCATGAGGTAGTTTAACAATCGTGTTTAATAAAACACATTCAAAATGGTGGCAGAAACCAAAACTCCCAGAAGAGTTTGAGACCACAAGGAGTCCCTCCTGTTATTTGAAAAGTGGGGAGGCGAGAATATACAGCTTCAGCTAAAATCATGCACAAGAAAAAAGCCTATATGACTACAAACTAAGGCATATCTTCGAGCAGTAGGCTATGAAGACAGAGACGACAGCAGTTGCAAGAGAATTACACGAACGCGAGGTTGAGCATGAACATGAGGCTGCGTTGTTTTCAGCTCTTGTTGTTCGGTGTGAACGGATTGATCAGTTAACCATGTTTGAGAAAACACGGTTTCATTAAACTTTGTTTAATTAGACATGTTTTATTGGTGTGAACGGGGTATAAGATAAGCAAAACATCATTACAATTTAAGGGCAATCACACCACTTTACCGCATATGAATAATTATTAGGTAAGATGTATTTTTACATTGATGTAGTAGCTGATGAATTTTCCCGTGGATAATAAAGATGAAGTGAACTTACATGATAATGCCTTCAATGATACAATCTTTAAGTACTAGTTCTTGTCAATTAGACAACCCGTAAATTTTCATCTTATCACACAAGGGTGCCATCCTGTATTAATTTTTTGTTTGCTAAGAAATATCTTTTATTTTGCATCTACTTAATCAAAGTGACAGGCATAATTACACTGAAGATCTTTTGTTGTACAGCTTTGTACTTTCACCAGAATATTGAACATTGTATTTTGACAGATGCCAGTAACCCACTCCACATTTGAAAGGACACTATATCAGACTCAGAGTTATTAGAAAGTTCACTCAACATGGTCAGCACACCACCAGCAGCCAAGGTCTTCTCAACTCTGGAAGAATTAATGCAGGGTCATAAATGCTCTTTAGGTCTGGATGAAGACAATGTCAAGCATATTTGTGCAGACAGCAAGGAATTCTGGAATGAGTATTGTCATCTTTAAACATCCAAGATTTGACTTCACCGCAGCCCCAAGAATATCCTTTGTAGGGGGAGCAGGTGTTGATTGTGGAGGGTTAGTGAGAGTATATGGAATACTATTGCAGAATGCAATATTTTCAGCACAAGTAAACCTTTTCGTAGGCCCTGAGGACAGGAAACTGCCCCTCTATTCAAAAGATGGCCTTTACTCCAGGTTATTTGAACTTGCAGGCAAAATGGTATCCTATCTAATCATACATTTGGATATCAGTATTCCCTGTCTCAGCCCTGCAGCCTACAACTATATCGCTACAGCATCTGTTACCCCAGAGTGCTGTTCGGGAAATTACAGGAATGAGAATGACTGAAACTTACTGTTCTTTTTTTTCATGGGCATGGCTCACAGGTAAATGCTGCTACAAGTATTGAATAGCTACAACACCTGGCTTTAAAAAAAACAGGTTTATTGGGGAAAATATACTGTTGTTAAATAGTATCTTAAGTTATACAGATATCGAAAAAAATCCAGGACTTCCCCTATTCATCGATTTTGAAATAGCATTTGACACTCTTGAATGGCCTTTTCTTGAAAAAACTCTGAAATATTATAACTTTGGAGATTCTCTTATACTCTGGATAAAACTCTTTTACACCGACATCAGCAGCAGTATACAAAACAATGGCTGGTCATCAGATTTTTTTAACTTAAGTAGAGGTGTCTGTCAAGGCTGCCCCTTGTCCCCCTACCTTTTCATTTTATGCGCTGAAATTCTAGGGGGAGCTGTAAGACGAGACAAAATAATTCGTGACATTAACATTTCGGACACTGAATGCAAAATAAGTCAATATGCTGATGATACCAAGTTAATATTGGACGGTACAAGGGCCTCATTAGAAAGATCCTTTGTGTTACTTAACATCTTCGCCAAATTGTCGGGCCTAAAAGTCAACTATGAGAAGACCGAGGCTCTCTGGATTGGATCTTTTAAAAACCAAACGGATAAGCTACATGTAGCAATAAATCAAAACATCAAGTGGAGTATTCGGAAGGTTAAATCCCTCGGAGTATGGTTTTCAATTAGCGAGGAAGAAGCTGGAAAACCAGGAAAAGAAGGAGAAAATCTCTAAAATCCTAAGTTGTTGGCAGCTTAGAAGATTAACTCTGCTAGGAAAGATTACTGTTATTAAAAGCTTAGCTGCATCTCAGCTTGTTTACATCATGTCATCTTTGCCATCTTCGAAATCTTATCTGAAAGAAATACATCATTTTTTGTACAATTTTCTTAGCTTTGGGATGGGAGAGGAGATAAAATTAAAAGAAGTGTGATGTTAAATGAATGTAAAGATGGTGGATTAAAAATGTTAGATATTGGATCCTTCAATTATGCTCTGAAATCAAAATGGGTAAAGAAGTATCTTGATGACAACAATCAAGCAAAATGGAAACTCTTTTTTGACTTTTTTTCTAAACAACATGACAGTAAACTACTTCTGACTGGTAACTTAAAGCAGGCTGATGTAGCTGGTTTACAAATTCAGGATTCTTTTACCAAGGAAGTAATCGAAACCTGGTCAAATTTAACACATGAAGAAAACCCAACACACTGCGGCAACGCTCCAATTTGGTACAACTCTCTTATCAGAATTGGAAACCGGCCAATATTTTATTTGGATTGGGCTCGTGCAGGAGTTAATCAGGCCAAAGACCTGTTAGACCAAAAGTTTGACTTTTTGAGGTATGAGGATTTTAAAACTCGTTATAATGTTAATACCACTTTCTTAAGATACTTTGGTGTGGTCGCCGCCCTGGCGAAACTAAAAAGGTCGTTTCCGGCCCAGGCTAGGATGAACTCCGAAGACCAACTTTCTTGTAGCCAAATGTTACTATCGTCCTCCAGCTTTTGCAAGGAGGCTTATAAGTTAATTGTCAAAGGAATCACTTCAGCACCTGATAAAAACCAGAGTAAATCTAATAAAATGGGATAAGTCATATATGTTGCCTTTCTATTGCACGAAAGAAACTAAACTTCAGACTTTCCAATTTAAACTTCTTCACAGAAAAATTGCAACGAATGATTATCTCCATAAAATCGGCATCTCTTTAACAGACAAATATATATGTTGCCTTTCTATTGCACGAAAGAAACTAAACTTCAGACTTTCCAATTTAAACTTCTTCACAGAAAAATTGCAACGAATGATTATCTCCATAAAATCGGCATCTCTTTAACAGACAAATGTACTTTCTGTGAACAAAACACAGAGAGCCTGATCCATCTTTACTGGGGCTGTGAACTCGTCCAAACCTTTTGGCAAAAAATTCAACATTGGTTGATACAGCGACAGATAAAGCCACAGGACTTTTCTTTGACCTTACACCAACCTGCCTGGGGCTAGTTGATAGCACAGAGGACATACTTCTACATCATGCACTTCTAATAGGCAGATTTCACATTTATTCATCAAAATTAAAGAAAACTTTCCCGAATTTACGAGTATTTGAACAAACTGTCCTTAAGTGCCAAGAAATCGAAAGGTGTTACGCTTATAAGACACACACTGTTAAGAAATTTAAATCAAAATGGAATCTTTTCAAATGAACTGTCACTTTAATCTACCTTTTTTTAGCAGCTCCCCTTTTTACCATTTACATTACTTTCAAATTTTATTCTCTATTCTTTCAAAACCTTACACCAGGACTGGCGGCCTCGTTCATAGTTTGTTTACTTTGTTTCTTTTAATTTCTTTTTTTGTGATGTAGGTATAGCCCAGTAATTTTGTAGATAAATGTTGTAATGTAACTGCGGTGTACTGTTAAGTAACGAATGTAACATAATTGTATGTAGGTAGCCTAAAGGAAAAATAATTAGCAAGTATAATGTAAAGCGTAAATGTCAGTAAAACCAAATAAAAGTTAAAAAAAAAGTTAAAAAGTAAAAAAAAAATAATTTACTATCTTTCTTTCAAAGTATACTATAATTTAGTTTCTTTGTTTCAAAGTATGCTATAATTTAGTATCTTTCTTTTAAAGTATACTATAATTTAGTATCTTTCTTTTAAAGTTGTGTTCACGAAAACATTTACTCTTTGTGCAATACAGACACTGCTGAGAGAGCCAAGAAAGGCATTGTGGTCACCTGCTGAAATCATGAAGGAAGTAAAATCTCTGAAGTAAAAAAAAGAAAAATAGAAACATATTCTGATCTGAATGATGAAAAGGTTTGGAGAAATGAATGGGGAGGTGAAATATTTTTTTCCCCATGGCACAAGGCACAGCAAAGGAGCTTGTATCCTAATCCATCCCTCGGTGCGAGATAAGGTTGAATTCGTTTTCACTGACAAGCAGGGTAGAATTGTGTTAACTACTATAGTTATTAATTCTTTAAAGTTATCGTTTTGTAACATCTACACCCCCAACAACCAAACTGAACAACTAGAATTCTTACAAGAACTAAACAATTGTCTTATAGACAAATCAGAACTGACTACTTTGATAGTAGGTGGTGACTGGAACTGTACCCTCTCAAAGAGTGATAAAATAGGTGGCAAACCCTGGAGAGCAACAAACTATAGAAATCTTGTCTTAACCCCTATGGATGTTCTTGATGTTATAGATATCTAAAGAGTACAACATCCAAAGTTGCGTAAATACTCGAACCAATCACAAACTTTAAAAGTGAAATCAAGAATGGATTTTTTCTTGGTTGGTTGCTAAACATCTAGAACAATACATCAAGGAAAGTAAAATGTATTCTTCAGTAGCGCTTGACCACAAAGCAATTTACATTTCATTGTCGTGGTCCAACCCAACGCCCAGGGGACCCGGACTTTGGAGGTTTAACAACTCGCTTTTGAATGATGAAGAATACGTCAACAACATCCACGAAACATACGCTCACACTTGTGTTTATTACTCTGATTCAGTAAACAAACGGCTCTTTTGGGAAATGCTTAAGATGGAAATTAGGAAAACTATTTCTTTTAGCAAGAAAAATGCCAAATCAACATATTGTAGGGAGATGGAAATTAGGCGCCAACTTGATATGTTAGACGACATCATTTGCAACAATTTTCACTCCTCTGAAATCGATCTGGCCTTAATAGAATTTGATAACCTCAAAACAGAACTTATATATATGACAAGAAGGGAATGGCGGCAATATTTAGATCAAAATGTAGATGGATTGAAATGGGTGAATGTCCCACAAAATATTTCTTTAACCTTGAGAAAAGAGACTACATCAAAAAACCACAACGGAGCTTCGAATAGAAGATAAAACAATTATTAAAAACGAGATGGAAATCTTAGATGCTATTGAGAATTACTTTAACAACCTATATTTGTCGACAGACAGCACAACACAGGATGATTATGATGAATATATTCAGGATTTGTCTCTCCCCAGGCTCTCTGATGAAGAGTGAGATAATATGGAAGGTCTTCTAACGTACAAAGAATGTAAAAAGGTCTTAGAGACATTTCAAAATGACAAGTCCCCAGGGGAGGATGGTTTCACAGTAGAGGAGGAGTCATTACTCTGATACCAAAAGAAAACGGCTCCTTGCTGGACTTATCCAACTGGCGACTAATTACACTTCTTAATGTTGACTGCAAGATCGCAACCAAAGCAATTGCAAAAAGACTAGAAGCATAGCTGCCAAAGTTAATTAACCACGACCAAACAGTTAAAGGTCGTTATATAGGTGAAAATATCCAACTGATAATCAATGCTATGGAATATACTAAGGCGCATAACATCCCGGGTATTTTGGTATCCCTGGACTTCCGGAAAGCATTTGACTCCTTAGAATGGCCTTTTATAATGAGAACATTAGTGTAGCTGCAAACGGCAACAAACCATATACAAATCCACTTTGACTCGAACGTTTAATACACGAAAGGCCATGAGCGCGACTCACAGTGATGCCACGATATTACAACGGTAGAATACTAAGAAAACACTGACAATCTGAACTAAAACTGACCTAAAAACCGAGGAAAACTTGACATAACTGCGGTTTTAACTCGGTGGCCTCGTGGTCACCATTTGAAAAGGCCACCTACACGCATGCGTGAACCTAAATAAGTCTCTACAGGGAACCCAGCAGTAACATGGCTCCCAAAATGTTAGCCTTGTCTTACATTTTCTACATACAAAAACATAACTCTAACGCGATTACAGATAAATGTTCTTCCTTAGTAAAGTTCAGGCTCCTCGTCGGGGAATTTCCCGGTCTGTTCTGTGCCTCTACGAGCAAGACAAGCTTATTGACCGGTCTTTCCAGTTCGGAACCATTACTTGTCAACACTGTCACTGATCGGACTTGACCTTGATCATGGGGATGGGTGTCTATCACCTTAGCCATGGGCCATCTGTTTCTAGGTGACTGGTTTTCTTTCAACAGGACGACATCTCCAATTTTGAAATTTCTTTGTGGCTGAATCCACTTGTTTCTTGCCTGTAACTGCTGCAGATACTCTTTACTCCACCTTGACCAGAATTCTTGCGCCAGGTGCTGTGTTCGCCTCCATCTCTTTCTGCAATAGAGGTCTTCTCTCTTAAATTCTCCAGGCGGGGGCAGCACAAGTCTTGTCTTTCCTGTGAGCAGCATACTTGGTGATAATGGTGCTGCGGAAAGTGGGTCATTGAGGGTCTCTTCTGTCAGAGGTCTGTTGTTGATCGCGTATTCTGCTTCGCAAAGGAAGGTTCTCAATGATTCTTTGTCCAGACGGCTACCGTGTTCTCTGATTTGTCTTTCCCAGACACCACCAAAGTTGCTACCACATGCTGGATTCTTGATCCAATTGATGTTTTCCATTTCTTCAATAGCTTTCTTGAGTTCTGCTTCAGCGCCAATGAAGTTTGTTCCTCTGTCGCAACAAATTTCCCTAACCGATCCTCGTCTACAGATGAAACGTCTCAGCGCATTTATGAACGAATCTGTTTCCAAAGAATCTGCCACCTCTATGTGGACTGCTCTGCTCGCTAGGCAAGTAAACAAGGCTTCGTATCTCTTCACGACAGCTCTTCCTCGCTGGACGTACCAAGGGCCGAAGAAGTCGACCCCACAATAGGTAAAGGGTGGTGCTGGCTCTATGCATGACTTCGGCAAATCTGCCATCTTCTGTTCCCCTTGGTTCCCTCGAAGATGACGGCAAGTTAGACATTTGGAAATAAACTTCCTGACCATCGCATGTCCGCTAACAATCCAATAGCCACTGGAACGGAGCTCATTTAAAGTTATCCCTCTTCCGCTATGATGTGTTCTTTTGTGTACATGGCCAATGATCAATGAAGTGATGTGACTCGACTTTGGTAGGATTATAGGGTTCTTCAAAGTGACTGACAGGTTAGCTCTCCATATTCTTCCACCAACTCTCATGATCCCATCACTGTCTAGAACTGGATCCAACATGCGTAGAGAACTTGTCTTCTTAAACAAGGCTTTCTTTTTTTTCTTTGTCTGACTTACGACTACCATAGAAGGCTTTCTCCTGGATGTCTTGGAGACTTTTGATTTCAGATGGAAACTCTTTTCTTTGTACGTGCTTTATGATCTCCATTTCTGCTTCTTCTAAGTCAGTTACATTGGCTTGTGAACCAGTAGAATTGACATTGTTAGGTCCAGCAGGTCCTTCCTCAGATGCCACACCACTGGACACTTTCCTCTTGGCCAGAACTCTACCTCTGAGACTTTTCAGGTATTTCAGGCAAAGCGCTACAGCCATCTTTGCTTTAAACCAACTGGAGAACCGCTCGAGTCTCTTGAGAATATGACTGCTCTCCTTCACTGTGCTAGTGTTAACCTTGACAATTTTGACTTCCGGAGAATCTGAATCCACGTGTTCTTCGTAAGTTTCTTCCTTCAGCCAGCTCTCTACAGGTTCTTTCAGCAAGTCCGGACCCTTGATCCATTCCGATTTCTCCACGAAGTCCTTTGGTGACATACCTCTTGACCCTTCGTCAGCGGTATTCAATGCAGTTTCCACGTAGTGCCATTGAGAAGGGGTGGTGTGCTTGTGAATAAGCTGAACTCTGTTGGGTACATAGGTATGAAGACGACTAGATTAATTACTTATAAAGCCTAAAACGACTTTACTGTCCGTCCAATAGTGGTCCTTAATGTCCTCATACTCCAATTCATTCTTCAACAGGTCACCGATATTGACAGAAATCGTGGCAGCAGCCAATTCCAATCTCCGGATACTGACTGTCTTCTTCGGTGTTATGTGGGCCTTTCCCATGACAAACGACACATGTACTTTCCCGCTTTCATCCTCGAGTCTCAAGTATGAGCACTGTCCATACCCACATGTTGAAGCATCAGACTTACAGTGGAGCTGCGCCTACACAATCTTTCCAAATTCCGCGGGTTTGAAACTTCTTGGCACCTTTAAACTTTCAAGTAAGCAAAGTTCATTCCGCCATTTTCCCATCTGTTCCTGGTTGCATCGTCAACTGGTTCATCCCAGCTGTTAGAATGACAGATGTCTTGTAATATCTTCTTTCCAACAAGTACTACTGGAACGATGAAACCTAAAGGGTCGTAGATAGAACTAATCGTCGAAAGGATGCCTCTACTTGTGCAAGGCTTATCCTTAAGTTCAATCCTGAAGTTGAACGTATCTGATTCGATGCACCAATCGACTCCTAGTGCTCTTTCAATGGGTAATTTATCTTGGCCAAGTGTGAGGCTCTTCACATTTTCCGCTCTGTGTTCGTCAGGAATTGAGTCAATGATGCATTCCGTGTTGCCCACAAACTTAGTCAAGTTAAATCCTCCATTTCCGCAAACTGCCTTGACGTCCTTCGCTAGTTCAATAATTTTGTCTTCGGTGCTTGCAGATTTTAGAACATCGGTTCAGTTCCATAGTTGTCTTCGTTGTCGTCTGCCGTATGCTGAAGTGCGTAGTTGGCACACGCAGGTAGTGATACTGCACTGAACAGGTGCGCTGTCATACAATACTCTTCTGCTTTCTGCCCCAAGTTTCCTTCGGGCCACCACAAGAATCTAAGAAAACTTTGATCTTCCTGTCTAACTCTCACTTGAAAGAAAATTTTCTCAATGTCCGCCATAAAGACGTACTTCTCCTGCCTGAATCTGGTAAGGACACCGAGCAGGTCACTAGTAAGATCTGGTCCCTGAAGAAGTTTGTCATTCAAGGAGTGTCCTTCAAATGTGGCAGAACAATCAAACACCACACGTAGTTTTGCCTTTTGCAGGTGATAGATCCCATGATGAGGGAGGTTCCAGGTTCTTCCAACTTCATCTTTGAACTCATCATCCACCTTGCGAGCATAACCTTTGGAGATGATGTCAGACATAAAACTGCAGTAATCCGCATAATATCTTTCATCGGCCTTCAAACGTCTTTTCAGGCCAATCAGACGCTTCTCTGCTTGTGCATAGTTGTTAGGGAGCTGAATGTTCGGATGTTTAAATGGGAGCGGCATTTCATAATGCAGGTCTTCAAGATGAACGATACCACTCTCCACCATTTCACAGAACTTGATGTCTTCACGTGACATTGTAGTCCCCTTTTCCCATTCAGAGAAGTCCAACTCAAACATCTGTCTAACTGCCCGTGGGGTTATCTGCTCCTTTACCATTTTCTGCAAGACTACATATCCTCGAGGGGTCGTTAGAGTGTCCTCTTGACCAATGCGAATCCTGTTGCATGTAATCTTGTCAATCTTGAATTTACAAAGGTTTGTATGGGAAAAAACGCTAACATAAATTTTAGCCGAAATTTTGATATTTTTGCAATAAAAATGACATACCTCAATGCCTTGTTGTCATTTCTATTGTCATCTTGCTTTTCAGCGCGATCCGTAGCCTTTTAAGCGAGTTATCGCTTTTCGTGTTTCCTCTCCTAAGAAAGAGTAAAAGCTACACACTCGATTCTGGACTGACTCCCGCTCGAAGCGAAAAAAAGTCACTAGAAGAATGCCAGCCGCCCCAATTCCTCCGCAGAATTATAGTACAGGGTTAAGCCCTCCCTTTCAGTTAAATTCCAAGCCAAATTCATCTGTACGGCGCACGCTACAAAGCTCTTTATCGAAGAAAGCTAGCCATCAGGACAGAGTAATCATGCTGTCGGCATGAACCATGGACACAATCAAAGGTCGGCCTAACAAATTAACCCTGACCAGGGGATGGGAGCACACAGTTCAAGACAGCCCATGTACTTTGCTCCATGGTCCCATAGGGAGATTTTTTGTACAGGCCGCCGATGGAGCATTGTTATGACAAGCCAATCAAAGCAACGACTAGATGTGTTTACAAATGTGATATATTTTTAGGACCTCTCAGAGAAAACCCTTTCGCGATCTCAAATACAAAATTCTTCATGGATCGTTTAATAAACAGAGGTCATCTACTTTATGTTAGAATCTATAAGATCTGAAATAGGCGATTTATTTGTGGAGATTTTGCTGAACAAAGTGTCGGGGGAATGAAGGCCGATTGCCAAGATGTAAGTACGAACTGAATATTGCTGAATTTCCGGTAACTCGCGGTCAGAATGGCCTATAGTTAATCTGTTCTACTTTGGTTGCGTCAGTCAAAACAAGTCTTAGTGTAGATGTAACAGATTTTCCATTATCAAATCAGGTTTTTTAACGGTGTACTTTTCCGTAGCAAAGAATTTATTGCCGGTGAAATAGGCTTCTGGCAGATCGCGTTAAAAATTTCACACATTCTGAGCGGCATGTCTTGAAAACGTTCCCATTTTTATTTTCTTCAAATTCTTCACAGGATAAAGCTCAATGTTGATCAGGAACAAATAGTTAATTTTGCTGCCAAGGGGCACAATCTTCTCATCACCGGACAAGCTGAGTTGGGAAAAGTGAAGTGGTCAAACGAATCATCTCAGATGCAAATGCACATGGAAGAAAGATTGGTGTGATATGTTCGAGCGGAATAGCCTGCCAGGTTTACGACCGTGGAGTTGCGTCAACCGTCCATTCATTTTATGGTTTAATGACAGCCGAATTACCATGGCGGCAAGTCATCGACCGATCCTTGAGCAACTCCCTGATTTGCGACCGTGTTAAAGCTGTCAATCTGATCATTTGGGATGAAGCTAGCATGTCCAGTAGGAGAATGTTGGAGTTGATTAATGTATTGCACCGTGACCTTGCCGATGATTTAGGTCGCGTGTATCCATTCGCGGGAAAGCAACTGATCCTTGTGGGCGAATTCCTCCAGTTACAGCCTGTTCCGAACATGTTCGACGAGGGTTGTTACATGTTTGAGTCGCCCCCGTTCGACCATGCCATTAGCCACAGATTTGCGCTTACCAAAGTCATGCGTCAATCCGTAGAGGACAGAGAATTTTTGAAAGCACTGTCAGAAATAAGATTTGGCCAATGTTCGAACGAAACGGAGACTTACCTTTGCTCTTTGAGCAGAGAGCTACCACGTCCTTTAAAGGAATGTACAACGCACATTTTCTTCCGCAAGATGCCGGTCATGCTAATGAACAGGGAAGAGCTCGACAAACTTCCAGGGAACATGTTAACTTTTGATGCATCTTACGAGAACGAAAACTCCAGTAGCATGAGCTGGCCGGGCGAGCGCATTTTACAACTCAAAACAGGATGCAAAGTAATGCTCATGTGAAACAAGTCGGATGACTTGAAGAATGGAAGTACCGGTATCTTTAAAGGTACTCGCGGAGATACTCTTCTTGTCACCTTTGAAGGTGTTGGAGTACTAGAAATCAAAAGGGAGACGTGGGTGAAGAGGAATCGTAATGGCCAAAAAGTAGGGTCCGTCACTCAGTACCCCATAGTGTTGGCGTACGCGGTGACATGACACAAATCTCAAGGGCTAACGCTTGCCTCTGCTAGTGTGCACTGCTCGCGCGAATACGTTTCTGGTTTAATATACGTCGCTGTTTCCAGAGTATGATCTCCCGCACATATTCAGCTGACGAATTTCGATCGTTCACAATTGATGAAGCCTCAAAGAAGAGCTTCAGAGATGTGTTCTTCTCATCACTTTACAGAGCCTGTTGATGACCTGACCTGCTGCCGACACAAGTGTCTCGGAAGCGAAACACCTCCATCTGTTAAAGAACGTTTCGATAGCACAGAGGGCGACGTCAAGGCGTTTCTCTTCCCGCAAGAATGGCTTGACCAACAATCGCAATCATCTTTTGACGTCGCAGAGCCTGTCCCTATGGAAATGTCAGAAATGTATGACCGTCTTTTGCGGCATGAATCTATCCTAGCAACTCCACCAGAAGAGGCTCTGACAAAATGCCGCAAGTTTTTATTGCAAAAAAGAAAATCAAACCCTTCGAATGCATTTTTCGAACAGAAAAACCGCGCGATTGAGTACTTAACACCAATCAACCAGCTACTCTCTTTCATTAAACTGGTGTGGTTTCACGCCTTTCTGATGGTGGAAAATTTTATTGTTGAAAGGCCAGAGGATGAAATTGTTGTCAAAAAAGGCTTCACTGATGTCACAAGTAGTTTATACGGGTTTTTAGCAAGTGAAGTTTTTTCGGGATATGTCTGTGCTTTGTTCAGCACTACAAAGTGTACCCCCGCTCAAAGAGCTGTAGCACTAGAGCTCTCGAATTCAGTATATTCACAATTTTTGGAACGCTTGAGTTATGTCATGAACAAGCTAAGACAAGAAGAGGTGATCCCCTTCGACGTAGAGCAGATGAGTGGAGTGGGGAGGTCAAAGATTCGTCATGTTGGAGGTTGGGCAATCAGAAAAGTTTTGAATCGTGCACGAAAGTACATTCAAATAAACGTATATACACATTCCGAGTTGACCATGGCTTCAGTAAGGAAGCAACAACTCATTTGCGAGTTACTGGAGGAAAATGTCATTCAGCCATTTGCTGAGCTTGAAGAAAAATCGAAGTTTCCTGAAACGCTAGAAGTAACAGAAGGAAGGCAATACCGTCAGAGAGGACTTCTGCACATTTCAGATCCAACGTATCTCTTCTTTCTGGAGCTTGAGAAAAAACGGGTGAAACTTCTCAATCGCCAGATTCTTAAGAAGGAACGCGATAAAATGGTGGAGATTGCGTTAGTGAACTGAATGCTGATGAAACGGTAAAGACGAGGTGGTTCTCCTGCTTTCATGATTCAGATGTCAAGGAAAACAAGGTAATCAGCTCAGCTATATACGCTATGTATCACTGTATATCTACAGTGTAGATTTGGAAAGTCCAAATTGCCGGTGTAATATGGTTCATCGAAACTAAATTATAACATAGCGCGCGCGCTAGTCCTATCTAATTCCCATTGCGTCATCATGAACCAATCTCTATGGACACACAGCCGTGCTCCATAAAATGACGTGAGCAATTCATTTCAGCTGCAAAATTTTCGTCGCGTTTAGTGCAAGTTCCTTTGCTTAATTAAGTTTCGGCAATGTGAAGATATTCTGAACAATCCTAACCCTACTTCGAGCCTTTGACTTTTGCCTGGCAAAGATGTTTACTTCGAGGTGAGTATTTTGGTTTTGCTTGTCTACATTTTCACTGAGTATTTGTACTTTGTTTGGCTACGTTTTCATTCAGATAATCTTAATTTGAAGAAGCGAAAAATTTTCATTGACAATTTTAGAGGACAGGTTAAGCGTTTTCGTTAAACTGTTGCTTAACTGATTGTGGCGTGTTAGGATAATAAAGACCTTTGTTTTCCTTCACCGTGCATCGTGAGAACTAGTTGTAGTCAATCAGAAATAAAACATGTCAGTTTAGCGAACAAAGTTATTGTCGCCATGTTATAAAAGAATTGGTTCATGCTTTTAGCTCTGCGTACATCGAGTTATGGATGCACTTGGGAAGTTTGGAGAGCACTCAAGAAGCTAGAGTTGCTCTGGGCTGCGCCTCGAGCAAATCTTACGCTTCTTTCGTGCTCTCCAAACTTCCCGCGTGCATCCATAACTCGATGTACGCACGCTAAGCATGAACCAATTTTTAATTAAAAATGCCATATAAGAAATGAAAACGCCCTTTTTGGGTTTGAATTGAACGAGAAACAAATGCAATCGACACAAACCTGATTTCAATCGACATGCAACTGTACATTGCTTTGAGGTTCGCAATCATATTGAAAATAGGAAAATTTCTTTACAGGACATTCTCAAAGATCAAAGCCAACACAAAGCAGTCTCACATGGGAGGCTGGTTGCCTACACTCAACAGCACAGTGACCATGCATCTCTTGCTCAAGTGTATCTTAAAAGTCAATTGCTTGCACTCTGTGAAGCATATGGAAATCCCATGTCTGCTAGAGCAACAAAGCAAGTCTTAGCTCAAGCCCTTTTTGAAGCTATTGCAAACAATCCACATGTGCCCTTCACAGCAACATTAGACAATAGGATCTTCAGGGTGATAGACAGATCTGAAAGCGATGGACACATCAGAATGCGTCTTTCACGAGGTAATGTTTATATGTTTTCCATTTCAGATAATTTTGACACTCATTCTCTTTGCCCTAACAGAAAGAGGTATTAAAATCAAGTCAAAATATTAAAATATTAATTAATGCCCTCAAAAGTTTACCAAAAAAGACACATTATTCTCTGAAAACAAAGATCTATCTCACTGATAACTTGCTATTGAAAGCCTTGTGTCATCAATAGAACTACAACATGATGCATTGCTTTTAGGGCTGATGGTGGTCTGTCCAAGTCTAATAGAGTTCTGGGTTGATTGCTGTTGGTGGAATGTTGGGTTATCATTTTGGCCATTACAGGAACGGACTTGGCAAAAGTGATTTTCAACACAATCTTGGTTCACTATTGCAGGTTTGATTACTTCATTTTGTACTTTAAGTAACTTGTAGTGAACCATGGACTGAAAGCCAAGGCACATGGACTCCAAATCAAAATGAAGTTTGGAAGAAAGAAACTGATTTTTTTTGTTTTCTGATGCTTTTTGCCCACTCGGAGATCCATTGGTGAAATTCGTTAAGCCTGTTTAGATGGTTGTCCTCAGTGGAACAGATGTAGAGCCTGTCGTTGAATAAGCTAACCATCTCACTGGTGTGTTGTAGTAGATCAACCGCTGCATCCAGTGATGTATCTTGTGTGTGCTCTTGGTATTTCTGCAGAGACATTTACAAAAGATAAGAACAGGGGTGATCAATTATTGAAATGCATGTACACACATGTAAAATTATGGGTTATGATACAACATTACAAAGAAGATACCGGTATACTGCAAGATACCGGTATACTGGATTGAAATTAAAACAGTAGGTATCAGAATGTCAACTGGTTTTACTTTAGGGTGCTGGAATTGAAATCTGGAGGTCCTTGATTCAAATCTTCCACCCTTCTGGATTTGTTCCAGGCAGTCCCTAGTCCACCTCGTGAACTACCCAGGCAACTGGTAACCCTTCAACAGTCGGGATTCTTCACATTTTGTACTTGCAATATTTAATTACTCATTCACAGTGTCACAGACTAGCTCAGTTATATTAGTGCTAAACACCTTTGAAACTTAAATAATAACAATAATAATAATAATAGTAACAATGACAATAACAATAAATAAATTCTTATTATTATTTTTATTGTTTTTAGATTGTTATGTCATTGTTGTTATAATTACTATTCTTATGATTATTAATGTTATTGTTGTTCTTGTTGTTGTTATTATTGTTGTTGTTTTCAAAGAGAAAAAAACTGTAATTTATTGTTCACCTGCATTAAGAACAACATTTTGGTATCCAACACATCTTCTGCCAGTTTGTTCCTCATAACTGAAGCAGAATCGAGGTCAAAATGCTGAGGCGTAAGTTTTTCATGCAATTGTAGGGAAAAGCTTTGCTGGTCCCACTCATATGGCCCTCTATATTATATTTGGTAAAATGGAATATAAAGAAGCCATGGAAACCGCTGGCCTCCAGTCCCTGTGTGCCAGAAGAAATGATGCATGCGTGAAGTTCATTGGTAAAGCCCGTATCAGTTCCCCACTTAACAGAATTATTCCCAGCCCAATCCTTTCTCAGCAAACTTATGACTTGCACAACTCTCGTCCCAGGCCCCTGCTGGGGCGAACGAACAGATTCAATGACTTCATAACATTAAAGTTTCAACATGTTATTTAATTTTAATATATTTGCTCTATTTGTATATTCATGTAATGCTGGCCGACCCAGCAATTCAGTCACGACTGCCATTGGGTCGAAATAAACAAAAATCTATCTATCTATATGCATCCTTGAATTGCTGCCATGCGATTGTTTTTCCATCAATTGTCAGGCATCGCGGATTGCAACTTCTGTTACTCTTTTGAATAATGTGGCAGATTTTATGTTATGCTGTCAAGCAAGGCAAAAGGAGAAACAAAAAAACAATCAGAAGGTGCTACCTAGAATAGATTGAGGCAGAATACACATGGAATTAAATACAAGTACCCCAGCTTATAAATTAATTGTACTTCATATTGATTACTCAAAATATACAATGACTTCTGAAAATGGTGAAAAATCATGGATCCATGCTCTGGTTGTAGGGTAGAACTAATTTACCGATAAGTTAGAAATATAATAAAGAAATAAACTTTAACTGTTTTGCAAAGTTTTGCATCATTTGAACTGTACTTTCAAACACCATTAAAATTTTTAAGCAAAGGAAATACAAATCAAATTGGTTGAGATTAATTTTTATCTCAGCTCACCTTAGGGTCCATAATGAAGATCATGGGTTCACCAGTGTATAAATTTGTAGCCATAAATTTGCTTTCAACAGGATCTCTATCCTTGAAATGAATTTTGATAAACTGCCTGTTGCAGTCAGCACCATCTAACACACACCAGTAAATCCTAACAAGAAAACAACTCATTGAAATTTTCCTTATACAGAATACATAATGTCTAGGTGGTGTCATATAATTGTATTTCCTTCTACAAGGATATTAATGATTTATGCTATGTTTTCAGGCCCAACATCAACAACGGAATGATTGCAAAGTTGTTTCAGTTTGGGTGAGTAGTACTTAATAATTAATTATTGATTTATCCACTATAATATAAGAAAATACATTGTGCTTTGCTCACTGAAATCCAATTTCCAACATTTTCAGGACTCCTTCCCAAAACAGAAAATATAAATCACTTGGGGTGCAGTTCCCAGATGGCCACTGTGCAACTGGAAATCTGAAACCACTGTCGCTGATGAAAATGAACTGCAAGGCATGAGTTGCCAGTTCTGGATTACTGTCTTGACCTGTAGAAATAGAACTTTTCAAGTTAGAATTGTATACCGGTACACCATGTCAAGATCGTCAACATTTACTGCCTGGCTAAAATATAGATTTGTCAATTCACATGCACATGCTATTCCTCGATACTGTTTCAAGATATTTAGAATTATACCTGACAAATCCTTCATTAGATCATGATTCTTCCCCAGGTCGACACATCCTACCAGCTTATGCTTGCCATCTTCTGTTGTCATTTCAAGGTTCTCCTAAATTTAAAACAAATGAGAAAAATAAATAATTACAAATTTTGATTGTACATAATTGAAACTTGGTCCAACATGTTTCGGCATACACTTCTCTTTTAATTCATTCACATAGTTTATTGTTTGTAGCATTAAATAATACTGCGCAAGGCCTTGAGTCTACTATTAAAATATTATTGATTGCATTAAGATTAAGGATGATTTGACTATCCATGTGTAGTTTTCTGAAATTGAGAAATTACCTGGATTTTCATCTCATCTATTGCAAAGCCACCCATATAATCCCCAGGTTTCAACCCACTTCCTTTAGCTGCATCAAGGCACCATTGCAGGACTTCATCATTCCACCCAGGGCATTCCTTGACTTTGTTTTTGTAGAGTCTGCCAAAGAGATATTGATTAGTTATAATTTACTTGTTATAATCTGCTGACAAAAAGTATCAGTGTCAATTAGCTACAATTGATTTCATCAGCTTCAAATTAAAGCTATCCTATAGATATGAATAGATGAATAGTACTTATGTCCCTACCTAATTGTTTTATTGCTGGGGAGGATTAGAAACTGTCGCAGAGGGTCGAGCACATGAGGATTCTTGCAGTACAGGTCAAGACACAATCTCATCACCCTGTAATAATAAGAAATTAGGTCTATTCTTTCTCAGGAATATAAGGCGCGAGTCAGTTGTTATTTAGTGTAAAACTTCAAGGGGTGGTCTATCTCGAGAATCATAAGTGCAGAAGACTTCTAACCTAGCCATGAAGAAAGACTGCCTAGAGTAATTTCAGTTGATAGTGTTGTTGCTATAGCAACCAATCACGTGACCAAATAAGAGGCCACTTCCGGTTTAAGTTTTAAGGCCTATGCAGACAGGGAAGAACAGTATTTTATCCACATTTCATTGCATGGTCTTACTACCTACCCAAGAACCTTACCCAATGTAATTGGAATGCCTGTCTAGGTCACTTGACCAGATAATTGTCAATAATGTAACTTTATGCATCATAAGTAATGAGACTTTCAGAATGGTTTGACAACCGTTCTAATTATGTTGTTATCATTTAGCTACAATGGTTGTTGGGTAGGTATGAAAACTACAGAAAAAATGTTGATAAAGCAATGATCAAGTGGTCCATTTTGTCCCATAATGAATGATCCCTTAGAGATTCCTGCACTGTAAAAATTAAGTTGAAAAAGCATCAAAACAGAACACTAACTTGGGATGCCAGCGATAGACATTTTTGCTTTTGCTTGAAAGAAGCATTTTTTGCTGTTCCCACAGGCCTGCCATGTGCTCTGGGATATTGTTGGCACGTTGGAACATCACTGTCAAGTCTGCATTGCTGTCCTCCGTCATTTCCAAGCATTCTTCAGCGAACTTTTCCCTCCAATATTTCTCGCGTTTCACAGCATTTGTTCTTGCTTGCCTTTCCAGTTGTAGTTGCTTTGCATAATCATCTATGGACATAAAGCGTTTGTTCGTTTTGGGGTGTACCATTCCTCCCAGTTCTAGTTTCCTGTTGTTTCTCTTCTCGCTGTTACATTTCACTTTTTGGCACTGGTTACAGCACTGCTTGCCTGTACTGCAAAGGATGGAGCACTTTTGGGAAAAAACTCTTTTTTCTTCAATGGATCCATCGTTATATGGTCCAGTTTCATGGGGAATTACACTATCCAAAACCTCCCCATCCTTAACTTGAACACCCTTACAGAATGTCAAAGTGTCAAGAATCTGGAAAATTTTGTCCACTCTTTCCAGAAGGGAGCATTTTTCTAGATCTTCGTCGATCATGTCTGTGATATCAGAAACACATCCACGAGAAGCGATGTGGTATCGACTTGAATTCTCCCTGTGTACTTTCTCGATCGTTAATTCAATACTGCCTCTTTGATTTTTGAACGATCAAGGAAAAAAACGAATAAATGAAGTCTTCGTTCCTTGGTCTTCTACCAACTGCCAACATTTGTTTTGAGAAGTCAAAGTAATCCAGTTCGCCAACAAAACAGGAACATTAACCAATTTCTTTTTTAGGTTTTGGTAGAAATTCTGCCTTTGATTCCTTCAGCCTCTTTTCACCAATCGGAGCTTGTCTCCCCATAGTTGCGTAATCAAACGACCGATTGTAGAGGAATTGACGGAGCCCTAAATGTTTTCTTTCTCGTTCTGAGTATCACTAAGAATCTCTCTCACCGCTGTAAGGCTACCCTCGCAGTGTTCGTAGTTCGATGTCAACCTATTAAACCAAAATGTATTTACCGATCAGCTAAAATGCTAAATGTATTAAAATTTGGAACGCCTCAGCTTGTCGACAAGGTGCAATTTCAACTTGTACAAAGTGAAAATTACTTACCACGATTTCTATTTAAAATTCGAAGACATCCTTCGAGGCACGGCGAGCTACAGTTTCAACTCTCACTGACAACACAATGATTACGTCGAGATTTCCACTGCGAACGAATTCACTTTTTGAAATTTTGTAAACACGTCTAGTCGTTGCTTTGATTGGCTTGTCATAACAATGCTCCGTCAGCTGCCTGTACAAAGAATCTCCCTATGGGACCATGGAGCAAAGTACATGGGCTGTCTTGAACTGTGCGCTCCCATCCCCTGGTCAGGGTTAATTTGTTAGCCCGACATTCCGCTCGGGCTTTGATTGTTGGCTAGCTTTCTTCGATAAAGAGCTTTGTAGCATGCGCCGTACAGATGAATTTGGCTTGGAATTTAACTGAAAGGGAGCGCTTAACCCTGTACTATAATTCTGCGGAGGAATTGGGGCGGCTGGCATTCTTCTAGTGACTTTTTTTCGCTTCGAGCGGGAGTCAGTCCAGAATCGAGTGTGTAGCCTTTACTCTTTCTTAGGAGAGGAAACACGAAAAGCGATAACTCGCTTAAAAGGCTACGGATCGCACTGAAAAGCAAGATGAGGTATGTCATTTTTATTGCAAAAATATCAAAATTTTGGCTAAAATTGATGTTAGCGTTTTTTCCCATACAAACCTTTCTAAATTCAAACCGTTGTAACATAACCCCTTCAAATGCTAAAGGCCAGAGTCACGTTTCGCGTAATGAAACTCCGTCGTTATGTAACAGTAGACGATGGCGGTAACTATGTCATGGAACGTTCGCATAAAGATAAAAAAAAATAACTGGTCACAACGAGAGCTTGGGCCGCATGTGGTCAAGGTATTTCATTGCGGTCTGCTGTAATGACACGTCACATGAAGGTTCTAGGTAAGTCCAACAACACGTCCTGTTCTTTAATGTTGGCTACCACCAATCTTTTGATGGCCTTTGTGGTAACACTGCACGTTCCGTGAATTGTAGTAAGGATCAGGTCAGTGTCACTTCCCTCAATGCCAAGTGCCTTCATTGACTCCTCACTCACAAATGTCCCACCACTGGTGTTGCTTCTTGCAAGTTTTACATGTCTGCCACTCCTTACAGTTTTTGGCAATGTGCTGATCACTAAAGCAGCCAAAGCACAGTTTGTTTTCCATTACAAACTCCCGTCGTTCAGTTAGAGTTTTCGTCAAAAACTGTTCACAGTCATTTACGTTGTGAGGCTTTTTGCATAAGGAACATGACGCGGACTGCTTGCTTCTACCTTCCTGCTTTAATCCTGTGGCAAGGCTTGTTCCTTTTCCTCTGCTACGTGACCCTCTTCTGAATTTGAAGTGAGTGCCTTTGTCTTTCTCATCATGATGAGGTTTGCTAACATTTTCTTCAAAGAATACAGGATCTGTGGCAAGCTCGGCTTGCTCGCGAACAAATTGTGAAAACTCCTCAAAGTCAGCTATCCTTCCTTTCGCACTTTTGGTCTTATTGTTCCTTTCAGTCCATTTGCTTCGTAGATGCCTGGGTAACTTTTCCCAAAGCTGTCGCAGTACATGAGCAGTGTTTAAATCATCCATGTGAGACAGGCCTTTCATAGCAGACTTTGCTTGGTCCAGAGCAATAGAGAAATTTTGGAGAGCTGAGCCATCGTTTGCTCTGATCGGTTGCCATGAAGACAGTTTGTTGATGTGGGCATTTGCAATCTTGAATGGATCTCCAAACTGTATCTTTAGTAGACCTTTGGCTTCTTTGTAGGATCCTTCTGATTTTCTCTGAAGACAGCTGTTAATAACTTCTTTAGCTTTACCTAAAGTGTACTGACCCAGAAAATACAGTCTTTCACAGGAGTCTTCAACCTTTGACTCAATCAAAGACTCAAAGGCAGTCATAAAGGCTGGAAATTCCCTTGCATCACCATAAAATACTGGAGGCTCATTTGAAGGTAAAAGGCTCCTTGCTTGCTGGGAAACCATAATTCGAGACAGTTCCGTCTGCTTTCTCTGAATGTCCACAATATCTTGAAAGGTATTGTCCTGGACTGCCAAGGGAGTAACAGACAAACTTGTTGAGCAACCTGGAGTGCTGTAAACATGTTGCAGTGTCTGTGGGTTCCTGGGTAATTGATCTCTCGTAGAATATACAGCAGCAGACCCGTCTACGACGTGGGATTGAGGTAATAAAGTATTTACACTTGTGGGGTTTCCAATGGGGCTTGCTACACATCCAGGAGTCACAATGTGTACATAGGTCTCAAAGTCAAATGCTGCATTTCCTGATTTGCATGCTGTCGTTGGGCTTGTGTAAATTGGGGCTGTTTGCCCTGTAGAATATCCACCAAGAGGATCTGCTGGTGAGGGTTTTTGGTGCCCCGAGACATGATTGCCAGAGGAATATACTGGGAGAGACTGAAGTGGCATTTGATGGGTGTGAACTAGTCATCATTGCTGTTGTTGTCATGGTTACAACCGACCCACCCTGGAGTTGACAGGGAGGTGACGTTTGCATCCTTTGTAATGTTAGCTGGGAGTAGACTGGACACTGGAAATTTTGGAAGCCTTGGTGTATGTAAACAAGTAGGTGTGGAAACCAACTTTTCACTGTTCATTTGTTCATAAATCCTTTCTTCTTCCTTTGCCTTAGCTAGACTCTTCTTAAGCTGCAATTGTTCCTCGGCCATTTTTAACGCTTGCTTTTCCTTCAGAAATGCTGCTTCAACTTCTAGGTCTGCAACCCTAGTCTTGGCCTTTATCAACTTTGATTTAGATGAAAGTGAAGACAAGTTTGAACGTCCAGAGTGGTTAGACTTTCTTGAGCGATGAGAGTGGTTAGAAGCAGCAGAATTTAATTCAGCAGACTGAAGTTCTTTCGCCTTAGACACATATTCATAAACAGACTGCTTAAACTTAAACACATCACTATCGTGAACTTCATACCATGAATTAGCACTAGCAATATCTGAATCATTCTCCAACACCTCGAGGAAATTATCCTGTGCAACTTGTAACTCAAGAGGTAAATTATTAAGACCTTCCATTTCAGCTGACACAAACTCAAAGTTGTTGAAATCAGCGAGAAGAGGCTTGATTTTGTTTATTAGTCTAGTCAGGTGGCGGAGAGCCACAGTTCTACGACCTTTTAACCTTTGTATTTCGTACTGTTTACCTTTATCGGTTGGAATTTTTTTCCTTGCGCCCGATTCTAACTCCTCAGCACCATTGACCGTCCACTTCTCTTTCATATTCAGTGAACCTTGAACCTTAGCTGAATCGTGAAGCCATGTTTCTGATGCTGCATCCGTCGGTGGAGTGTTAAGCGGCGAAATAGCACGAATCAATTTCATATCCATTGAGGACAAGCGCGTACACGAGGGCTCGAAAATGCCTTCCATCCAGTGAGCTGTAAAGCCTTTGTTTTCGTTCTCCACGTCCGTAATTACTCTTAACAACCGTAAGTCCGTTATAGCTCCATAGACAAGCAAAGTGAACCGTAGTAATCCTTGAACTTTTGACTGTAAATCCCTCAACAAACCATCCATGAGGTCGAGTTAAAACTGTAGCTGCGAACGGCGACAAACCATATACAAATCCACTTTGACTTGAATGTTTAATACACGAAAGGCCATGAGCACGACTCACAGTGATGCCACGATATTACAATGGTAGAATACTAAGAAAACACTGTCAATCTGAACTTAAACTGACCTAAAAACCGAGGAAAACTTGACATAACTGAGGTTTTAACTCGGTGGCCTCATGGTCACCGTTTGAAGGGCCACTTACACACATGCGCGAACCTAAATAAGTCTCTACAGGGAACCCAGCAGTAACAATTAGACACCTTCAATTTTGGAACGAGTATTAAAAAATGGGTTTCCACTTGTTACACAAACATAGAGAGCGGTGCATTCAATAATGGTTTTCTGACAAAATGGTTCAGACTGTCTAGAGGTGTCCGTCAGGGGTGCCCCTTATCACCGTTCCTGTTCATTCTTTCAGCGGAGGTAATGGCTAACAAGGTTCGACAAGAACCCAGCTTCAATGTAATTGAAATACTAGGGAGTGAGCTAAGAATTAAGTCAATACGCAGATGCTACCAACCTCTTCTGTGCTGACTTAGCTTCTGTCAAAAAAAATCTTCAAAATAGTTGAAATTTTTGGTAATATGGCAGGCCTAAAATTGAACCAGAGAAAAACAAAAGCGATTTGGCTGGGAAGATGGGAAAAACAAAAGCAACCCTTTGCAATTAAAATGGTTGCACAATCCAGTTAAGATCTTAGGTATCTAAGTCTCCTACAATGAAAATGGAAATAAGCAAATGAATTTCAACCTTAAGCTACAGAAATTGCGAACGAGTCTTGACATGTGGAGGGCACGTGATTTTATCAGGTCATCAGTGCAATTCCAAAGTACTTAGTAACCAAAGCAAGAAATACAGAGCCACTGGAAAACAAACTATACAAGAAATTACTTTTCGTTTCAGTTAGACGCCTCCACACAATTGCAACTAGAAAAAGCAAAAACTATAGAGATTTTTATTTCCTATTAAATCGGAAAATTCACACGGTCAGCCAGACTGGCCCAATGAAATGGAACAGTACAATAAGGCTAGATGAGAATGCCTGGAAAAAAATTTCACCTCCCTAAAAAACATTTGTAAAGAAACAAAATTTAAAGAATTCCAGTTCAAATTAATTCATAGGATTGTAGTTACCAAAAAGGAGCTTCATCGATATGGTATATTAAGGCGGACGATGAATGTCTCTACTGCGGTGAGAAAGATTCGATTGAGCACACTTTTCTTAACTGTCAGTTTGTAAAGATTTTCGTAAACAACATAATTGACTGGTTTAACGCTGCCAACAACTCAAAGTTTGCACCCACAATTGAAGAGAAACTATTTGGTATCACATCAGGCCCTTACGAAAAAGAAATGTTAAAGAAATTTAATTACATGATCCTATTCATGAAGTACTACATCTACACTAGCAAGATGCATAACCAAGCTATTCACCTCTCTGTCTTTGTTAATAAAGTTTTATTTAAGTATAGAATAGAAAAGTTTGATTGCTAGCTATGATGAAGTGCTCCTCACGAAAGCGTAATGTCTTATATGAAAGTATCAGGTCATACATGAGAGAAATATTAGTATCTATGGATATCAATGTAAAGTAGGTTAAGTGATATGTGACGTGATAGTTGATGTAATAACTGTGAAGTGCAGGATACTAATAAAGATAAATTTCTTTTAAAAAACAATTTTCAAGTACGGGGCTAATGACCATTGTCATAACATAGATTTCATTGCATAAATAGGAAGCAGATGTTTAAAGGGATCCTCCACTCTTAAAATATCACTGAAAATGCTCTAAATATACTAAAAAGAAGATGGTTGGCATAAAAAAGTGTTCCGCTCACCTAAATATATTTTTTTCGATGTCCCAAAAAGGCCCTCACACTGGTTCGAACTTACCACGGGCTGCCATTTTGATAGGCGCGTGAAGCAGTCTGGGCTTGTGACGTAACTTGGTTACTTGGCTCTATGGATATCAATATATCACAGCAAAATGCCTTTTGCGTTGCCTTTGAATGTAGTGTTCAGACCAAAAACAAACAAAACGATCCCAAATTTCAATGTTGTTGAGTTTGCACTTTCGTTTCTGTTAACAAAAAGAGAAAGAGAATTATTGATGGCGATTTTCTGAAGAAATTTGAAAAAGCCTATAATCAAAATGTCCGGGAAGACAATGGCTTTCCCCATGCAGTGTGTAACACTTGCCACTGCAGTGTTGACGCAATGTGGAAAAAGGCTTCAGTCGTCAATCCGGGCCACCATCTTTCAAAGAGGAGACATACCCTTTCACCTTTAACATCTAGTCAAGTAGATGAGCAGACAGCTTCTCAAATAAGCAAGAAGAAAGGCTATCACATTCCTTTTGAAAATGTGCCAATAAGGCCAAAGCCACCAGCATTGGTGATGTCAAGCAAAGAGGCAGACATTTGGAATGAGAAAGGCACCCAAACAAGAAATTCCGGTTGTTGCTGCTTTCCTGCTTCTTCAAAGGGAACATGTGTTAAGGTATGCACAGTTGTGTAGTATAACTAAGCAAGATACATGTATGTGCATGAAGAAACCATTCTTGGACACTTTTGGAACTTGATATTTACATGTAGATGTGCACCCATACTTACGTTTACAGTGTTTGTCATTCTCAATAAAACTAAATATGATGTTTTTATAATAGTGGCCAATTGATCACATCTTGATACTTTGTAGTTGTAATTAACAGGACCATATCCAACCTGTCTGGCTGTGTAAAGTAGGATGGTATGACCTGTCTACTTGCAGGCTCGTTTGAACCAAAAGGAATTCTTTCAAAGTTTTTAACGTGTTTAATAAGTTCTGTTTCAAGATTTTATGTCACTAGTTTAGTACACATTGATAGACACCCCGATTAAGAAAAATTAATTTGTTTAATTATTAATTAATCATTAAGATCATTATCATTATCCTACACCCCTGTATGTGTTAGGAACTGACTCTTGGTGGTCAACTGTACCAATGTGGCCCAGAAAATACATGTACCCACAACTTGTCACAAAAACTTAGGGAATAACTCTTATGATTATTATTATATTTGGTCATTAATCTAGCAAATTAATGAATTTTTAACTCTAATACTGCTCACTAGAGCCCTGCTTACCACACAGTTGTAAAAGATTAGATTAAAAAAGTATTAGTATTTTCCTTGTTGTATGCTTCTTTAAGTTACTAATATATACCTCTTCTTTCAAAATTAGACCATTGTTCATTACCCCAGTAAAATCATCTCAATGGAATTACCACAAAATTTGCAAGGCCTGGGCATTGCTCTTTGCAAGTCTAAGACTTCTTCAGGTGTAGGCTTGGCAGCATTTAAATCGAAAGATTTACGTTGATCACTGATCAGCCACTTTTGCTTGGAGCTGGAAAAGGAATGCAGGAAACTTGTGAGAGAAAAAAGAAGTCAGTATTAAAATGCACTTCCCTAGAAGATCTTAAGGAAATTTAAATGGTCAAAGCTGATAAAAGAGTGGGTACAGGAGGCACCTACCCTATACAAGATCTTCAGGGCAATTGCAGTGCCACCACAATGTGCTAAGAGGACAATGCAGTATCTCAGGCCTCATTGGTGCAGCTGGTGCCATGCTCTTAAAGGCAAGCAATGTACAAACATGACAACTTAGCCGTGGTTTAAGTGTGTACCCACATTCTGTGGGTTGATTATTATTTATGGATTCCCACTATTGTTTTGTCTGATTGAATGTTCATAATTCGCAGACCAATCAGGTACCGAAAACGTGGCTGACTGTTCACGAATGCTGACCCTTTGATGTTAGGTGTGATATTTTTCTTTTGTATCAAGATTTTTGCTTAATTAATTTTTCAAACCCTATTGTACTGCAGATATCAGTTAATGTTAAAGAAAAGGTCGCGGAAAGCTCAAAGCATGCAAGTGAAAATTGACAAAACGCAATGCGCGTGGGAGATGAAGATACCCGAAAACATTTCAGTAGAGTTTAAGCATTCTGTTTACGACAGACAGAAATGATTACCTTGAACCCAAACAAATTCATTTTTTTGTCGTTAAAATCTCATTGTTAAGCTTACATAAATGAACACAATGAAAAGCTTAGTGATCTGTCGGAAATAAATCACTGCAAAATATTTCGGGTTTTACGCTTTCAAATCGACCTTTGCTTTGCGTATGAAAGCAATAATTACTTCAGCCTCAACCGACGACATGTCACCGCGGCTTTCACCACTGGCAGCACACTACATCGTAATTTACCAAGAAAAAAGCTCTCTGGCAAAACTAAATGAAAATTGTCGCTTAAATGCCAATTTTTTAGAGTGTTCAAGACATCTATTATCTGAATGAGAATGCATAAGAATGTTCGAACTGAATACGCGAACCCAGACAAATTCATTTTTTGTCGTTTAATAGTATCCGATTGTTAAGGTTACACAAGTACAACAAAATGCTTACCGATTGGTCAGAAACAAATCACTGACTGCAAAAAAATTACAGTTTTTACGCTTTCAAATCGACCTTCACTTTGTGGATAATAATATTATCACTTATAGCGCGCAAATTAACATTTGAATATGATCAAATGCGCGTTACATCTAAGATACCTAAAAACTGTAAACAAAAAGCTATAAGAAAAACTATATACATTGAAAAACATGTTTAAATCAGGCAAAAGTTGTAATGAATGTCTGCTGTTCAGTACTTTGCTGGTCTTACTCTTTTTCTTGGTTTGTTTAAACATCTTTTACATGTTACATTATAGCTGTTGAAAACATAACATCAACCCTTCCAGTGTACAGCATAGCAGTTGTATCGGCTCAACCAGGGCCGAATATGGGGACGTCGCAGGAAACAGCCTGTAGAATTAGCATATTTACCCTAATGACTCTAACCAAGATGGCGGACTTAACCCTGGCCCTAATTAACATATGAACCCTATGCCATGACGTCACTAGAGAATGACATCACTCCCGAGACCACGTGACCCTAATTAACATACCGCTTAGTTCCCAGTCCAGTCCCAGTGCATATTCAAGATGGCGACCTAAGAAGGGTAACCCTGGTTACTAGTCTACTAAGTCAAATGGTTGTTATATATGAAACATGTTATGCGCGTGCACTCATGTGGGAGATGGTACTCCGTCCCCAATGACCCAAATGGTGCGCGACGCATGCGTAGTGACTAGTTAATAACCCTAACTGACATGAAACGTCCCCAGAACCATGTGGGAGATGGTACTCTGTCCCTGCTGCGTTACGCATGCGCAGTGACACAAACACGCCGTTTCTACCATTAAACACGTTTTTATTGAGAAAAAAAAAAGATTACAATTTCAATTATTTTTTGGCTTTCACGATTTGGACTGCCATGCTATCAGGAATATTTCTATCTTGTAAAATCAGCTGTTGTTCAGCGGCCACATGTCCTGCTTTATTTAACAAAGCACTTTCCTTTATTTTGTTTTCATAATAGTTGGAGAGCTGGTTAAATTCGTCGACTGGAACCATCATTACTTCATCCATCTGTAATTTGTTTTCATGCGGTTTCGTAACAGTCCTGCCAATATCTTGTCTCTTCCCGCACCTTTTCCAATTCTAGTTTAAGAATCTTGAGGCTTTTTTTACCCTCACTGCAGTAGTGACACAACATAATGGTCTCACCGGCTGATGTGGAACCCTGTTCCTTCTGACATGAAATGCAGATGTCACTGTACTTTAAAGCCATGTAGTCTTGATACAGGCTGTGATATTTGCGGCACAAGAGCTCCCCGGATTCTTTCAATTTGTCTTCACGCTTGTTGGCTGTTTGAAGGAGTTGTACAAGTCTCGTCAACGTGTTGTTGCATTGTGTCTCTCTGGCATTGGATTTAGCGACAACTTTTTTCAGAGTTGGTGGATAAGGACCGCATTTGTCAATACCTTCTGGTGGATACCCTTGTGGATCTCTCCCTTTCAGCGAACACATTTGTAACATTTGTTTAATCCTTGCCAAAATCCACTACCTGTCTGGCTTTTGAGATGTTCTCTCCGTCATTTCAATGAGTTTCTGCATTTACTCAAAGCTCGTAACACATTCTTATGTCGTTTTGGGTCCCAGACCAAATGGGGATCTTGCGTTTCATTAAATTAAGTACCATTTCACTGATGGCGTTAATTTGGTCTTTGTTCGCAAGATCCAACATGACGTTTCATTGTTTGGCATTGGCTTCCCATAAGAGACATTGCAGAAAGGCCTGGTTACGTTAGAAGAGACCCATGATATCATATGACACAATACTCAATATGACAACGCCTTATATTTTAAACAATAGCTTTGTGAACAAACTTGGTAGAATACAATGTATTAAACGAATCGTAAATAGGTGGAGTAAAGTCAGTCACCACCTTGTCAAGGGTTGGCATCTTAACTAAGAAATCATGTCCTCCAGTCTGCCTCTAGCAAAGTTCTTCAGTTCTATCAACGTTTTTTTGTAGGTAGTGTAAGCAAATCGAGACATGTCCACCATCACCGAGTACTTTTTACACTCACTCCATCCTTTAATAGATCTAGCGGTCGCTGTCAGACCCACTACAGCATAACTTTCTGCCCCTATGGTTCCCACCACAATACTGAGGGCCACTATCAGTAACGTTAAGGCAGTGAAAATAGCATGACATCGTTTGAAATGGTAATACATTTGTAGCTGACACCACCATTGTTTGTGATAGGAAACGTACAATTCGTCCCATGACGTAATGGCTATGTAGGGATCTTCTCCAGTTAACATTCATACTTTTACAATCATTTTGTCTGACTTCTGCTTCTGACCCTGTATTTATCGTCTTTGCCTTTTGCGGTAATATGTCACATTGTCGCTTATCCCTCTCGCAGCTTGACCCATTAATTTAGCCCTTAATTTTGCAAAAGAGGGATCAGCTAAAAAAATGCTAGCTCCTTCAGCTATTTTATCCATGAGTCTTGGTTTTTGTCTAAACATGGCTCCACCTTTCTGTCTTTTCTTTTTCTTGGAGATCCTTTTATGTCAAACTCCCATTGCCTTTAATGCAGAACCAAAAGTCAACGCCTGTTTTTATTTACTTTCTCCGTTGACGGGTTGTGGTTTCTAGAGCTTTTTTTGTACCAAAACCGGCAGCGGCTCCAGCGGCTCCTAAACCCACCACTTTTCCTATTATAGCAGGTGTCACTGCTACCAGTGGTAATATGCCTCCTTTTTGTCGATGTCGTTGTTTTCTAATATGACCCCCTTGTTGTTTTCTTTGCCTTCTTCAAACAGTCCTCATGTTTACAATGAATACAAGAATTCAATCTGTCTTTTTTATAGTGTTTTGAACTGTTAACAACGCATACACCCTTTGTCTTTTAATACATGATTGAGAATGCGCTGATCATCTCTGCTGGCTGGATGAAGATCTAATAACATGTACGCAAAGGGTCTCTCATTGGTCACTTTCTGAAACGCCTCCATGACTTCTCTAAATTGGGTGGGAAACGATTGTTGTAATAAATTCCTTAATCCCAATTGGTCATGCGGATTTTTAAACGCTGCAATGTAATGGGCATTTCGCGAAATGGTCTTGGCAAAGTTTCCTGCAGGAAACAGATCCTGACACAAGTAAATCACAGTAATTTTCTGATAATGGGAATGTTTAGTAAACAAGTCCAAGACATTTTTATCATTACCACCTTCTTCCCTTAAATCATCCAGAACTAAAATGCCTCCTTGAGGAAACCATTTGGCTAATAGAGTACTGTCTGGAATGCCTCCGTGAAAATGAACACCGCCTATTTCAATGTTTCAAACCTAGACTGCCACAAACCGTAACAGTAATTGATACTGTTAGGAGGGGTTGCAAACAGGTCGGGGTTCTCTAGTAAGAGTGGAGTAGTAAACAGTTTTTCCACAACCCGAAGGACCTGCTATCATTAAACAAGTAACAGTATTAAATTTAAACGCTTTTCATCTTTCCATGGTGAAACACCGTTTTCAACTAACGTTTATTTCCACTGGTCTTAATATAAATGTAACAAATCGTAAATGCCGTGAGGGCATGACCTTTACATGTCCTGATGACACGGGGTCTCACAAATCTCTTGCCATGCTGAGGCATCAATAATTCTATGCTTTAACCAATGACTGACTTAACAGTCATTCCCTACAAAGTCATGGCTACTAAATAAATCTAAAAACTTGTTCATGCTATGACCTCTGGCTCTAAGTACTAAAAACATCAAAGCATAATCACCGCAACTCTGATTAAACAACGATTGTAATGACTTTTCATTGACTAGTTGGTACTTGAAATGTCTTTTTATCCATTCTTTGATCGGGTCAGCAGTCTCGTACATTCTAAGGACACCCCATAACTATCCATCACTTGGTATACATTTCCCTCGGTCCATAAAGCAAACCAATGACAACCCGGTTTGTCATGTGGGTCTGTATTAACAATGTAAGCTGTGGGACCTTCTTTTAACACAAGCGATGGTAATTTATCGCAGGGCACTTTACGGTAAAACACTTGACTTAGTTTAGGATCTTGGGAAGCCAAGTGATCCAACTGAAAATTGTTCAAGGCCACTTGCTCCATCTTTACTTTCGTTACATGTTGTAAATGACCATCTTGTTGCTATTGATTTCTAGCAGATTTTCAAATTCTCCGTAGATAAGCACAGTCATGTTCATGCCTGCATTTTGACCAAAACGAATGACAATACTAGTCTCTCCTGTTTGTACTGGGTTCAACCCATGACTGCTGGAAAGTGCATTGGCTGTGTTATCAAATACAAACAGAGTACAATTTTTCTCTTGACCCCCAGTCCTCTGCTCTCACCATGTTGCCTTTTCTCTTGGTTAGACACTGGGTGGCTTGTAGGAACCGATGATAGCCTCTCAGATCTTTGTTGCTGTTGTCATGATTTAACTCTAAGGTTCTGTAAGGGTACTCTTCTCCTCTCACCAACTGTTTAATGCTTGTGATATTGAAGGTCTTGTAGGAAAAGGGATATTTGGTTATGCTACCATTGAACGCGGTCTCGCTTAGGGAATGGATTGTGAAAGATGTTGTGAGCCTCGAAGACTTGACTGCCACCGGCATGATTGTAGGTTCTGATTTCACTTCTCACTGGATAGGACAACTTTTTAGAACCTGTAAGCTGAGTCATTCAACGTCTGTACACAGAAGGTTCTACTTTCTTTTGACACAAAAACAGGGTGACTTTTAGATCTTCGGTGGTAACGTCTTGAACATGTCTAGCTCCCCCATGTGGCTGCCTCCAGATCTCGTGACTGTTCAAGTACATTTGAATTTGTATCTGTATACCTGGTTTTAAGAGTTTGCTAAGGTTAAACACTTCCAAGCAGTGTTTAAACCTTAAAATAACTCTGTTTCTGTCGAGAAGCTTTGCTCTTGATAGAACCCAAGCTTGCTCGTCCTCCAGCAAAGCTACGCTAAAGCTACGTTATCTTCATGAAGTTCAGCTCGTTCGCCGTTAAGGTATTTTCGGACTGGTCTCTAATGGTCAAACCATTGAACCATCCTTCCGGCTTAAGAATCGTTGCTCCATCCTCTTGATCATTGTTTAAGACAGTATCGATAAATGACTTGTGGTGATAAGTGTCCGTTTGTGGACTAATCAAAGTGCCGTTCAAATGCATGAATGGATTTAGTCATAACCAGTGCATCAAACAGGTCGCGCGCGTAGTAGGAGGACAGGCTTTACTCTTCGACTCGTCAACGCCCAAGTCAACCAGTAAAGATTGCAACAAAATGCCGCTGTGGCTGTTTCGGGTACTTCAACACCTTGAAAGTCATCCAAATAATTTAGTACATCAAAGCCCTGCCGCAAACAAATGTACAAGATAGCGCTCGTAATGCACTGACACGCCATTGCCGCTGACCGCAGACTTATTGGGAGAACTACATCGAAATAATAACAATTGTTCCATTGAAAACCCATCAAAGGAGAATTGAACGGGTCAACGTAAAGTTGGTGATAAGCTTTACGTAAGTTACATTTGTAAATCAAACAACCAGGTCCCCTACGAGCGATGAAACTGGCGATGTGATCTACTGTGGGATATTGAAGGGCAAACTCCATGCCTTCATGCAGCGATTTATCAATGCCAGTGTTGACAGACATGTTCAAAGGCCAACTCAGGTCAAGAATAATGTGCCGCTCAGTCAAATCTTTTTTAGGGACTGAATTTAGAGGTGAAATTGCGAGTCGTCCACTAAAGGGAGGAGATAAAAAGGGTTCTGCAATCGAAGATCTCGCCAGCTCGGCTTTGAGATAAATGTCTAAATCGTTTGGGTAATTGATAGCTCCCAAATGATTGCGTAATTGACTGACAGGAAAACCATACTTTTCATAATCGTAACCGACAGGCCAGCCGAACTCGAGATAATCAACGATAACATTGTTGTGATAATCTTGTAGAGAAGACTGCCACTGTGCAATGTTTAGCTTTGAAGGTAATGGAATCCTCAATCCTTTGTAATTGGGTAAACCAGAAGCAAAAATCCGCTCGTGAAGCCTAACCATGTCAAGGCCAAAGGGAACTCTCTGCACACGTGAACAAGGCTGAAGAATCACGGCTACAAGCAGTACACCCCTGCGCGAGAAGGTCACAGGTGTTAGTAGACTAAGTTAAAACAGCAACAGTGGACGGCTCAACAAAACCACTTGATGCACCCTGTGCATGATATGTATGGTCTAGTTTTGAAGTAAACTCACTTGTGTCTTGCCCGCAGAAGTCCTGAGAAAAGGTCCCCGTACAATCCTGAGTCGTGGTCACGCACAAATCTTGAACTAATGTCCCGCTAAAATCCCGATTTTCCTGAACGCGCAACTTAAACGTTGAGCTGTTACAATCCTGATTGTCCTGACAGTACAAATCCCGAATGTGTAAATCCTGAGAAGAGGTCCTGGTTAAATCATGAAAGTCCTGAGAACAATAGTCCTGCTGATCACCTGCATCAAAGTCCTGTACAAATGCGACGAGAGAGGGGCTAGGTGGTCACTCCTGTGGTTTAGGTTTATTGGGGCAGTCATCGGAATACTTGGAATGAAGTCGCTTCACCTTGTCCTTTACCCAACAAGCCGCACAAATGTGACACAGCCATTTCTTTTCGCCTCGAAGCATAACGCAGTGATCCTTATTGTGTGAACAGGAACCCTTCTGATACTTGCGACAAAACAAAACGATAGTTGAAGTTTGAGGGGCGGGGCGCTTAGTCTGGTCTTTCACCTTCTTGTGCGAACCAGCCAGCTTGCAGTTTTCCAAATGCAAAAATGAATCCTTCCTCGAGTGAGAGCTCATCGTAACCAATGTCTTTAGTTACGTAACCCATGCTTAATTCACTGTGAGGCCAGAATTGCCTTTGTACTACACGAGAAGCAATTTTTGCCGTTTTACCGGATTTTAAGTCTCGCTTACCTCGGGTCTTTGACCTTGATGTATGTTCTGATGATGAATCATCATCACTTGAGGTGGAGTCATCCGCTGCGGCTAATGAGGAAGCACCAAGGCCCAGTTCACTCAGATGTCTTTCTACAGGGCTTCCAACTCTTCAATTGTGTGATCGGGAATCTTCTTGAGGTCTTGATCTGAAGGCACATGACACTGTTTGGTGTCCCGTTCATCTGAGTCATCTACGTTTCTCCCGCTATCGCTCATTTCAGCTGAACCCTGCAAACCACTTAACATCCTGTAATTGACTCTCGTTAAACATGGCCGTAAACTATACATAAAACTGAGAAAAGGTTTCCTATATAATGAACTGATTAATGAGTTCTTGCCTCGAGGAACTAAAATGTCAACTGAAAGATATGCCTTCACATGCATCACATTACATATCTCAAGTCCAGCTAAAAATACAACACAGTAGCCATTTACAGCAGCAAAGCACAAAATTGTCCCCCAAATACCGCTGTATTGACCATTTTTGTATGTCTATTTTTCCCGCAAAACCAATCAGAGGGCGGTGTGACACATTCACCTAGCAACGACAGCTCGCTGGCCACAAACACTGGGTGTTGACAGGCGATTTCCTATATTTGATACACACTCAGTAGACGTTTTGGTAAAACTATTGCAGAAATTTATTCATCAAGGAAGTTATTATTTATATATATCATCGAGAAGTTTATTTATCAAAGAAATTTATATGTATTTATGGCTGGTGGTGATCTGAAAGACTGGTCAAGAAGTCTTTACGGAGTCCGTGGCTCAGGAAGTGCTTCAAGAATTCGGCTTAATACTACGTGACTTGAAGAAGCTGGATGGAAAATTGTTTCTCGCGAATGTGGGAATCGAGTCCACTTTACTATGTGGATCCAGAGGGTCATAAATTCAAGAGCTCAAAAGACGTAGAGCGCAAACTACAGGCTGATGGAATCCTCGACCGATTTCTTAAGGAGAACAGCCCTGAAATTTTTGACAAGCAAGCGTCCACAAGTAAGACAACCAAAGATTACGATGAAGATTACGAACCACCAGAGAAAAAGAAAGCCACTAAATGTCTTGACAAATCAGGGTAACTATTATGTCACTCTTCGCCTGTTTGTAGTAAAGGTTTGTGCTTGCATTTTCATCAGTAAATTCCAAAATTTTTAAGTGCTACTTTATTGCATAACAATGCTGATTGGTGAGACATTGTACGTTTAGAATCGATCTTGTCAAAATGTTGTCCTTTAGCCTGTTTTTTACAGTTCATGTTTTCACATTTTTGTTATTTTATGCCTAATTGTGGAATTATTTGAATCTTTACTCTTGTTTTGTTTGAGTCGATTCGTCAACATTTTCAACCCACCCTGCATAGTCCTGGGGCGCTATATTCTTTAAGTCTCGCGCAAATCGACTTCCGGCCTAGCAAATCGACAACAGGGGAAACGATTCATGTTGATTCGACAACATTTTCAACCGACCCTGCATAATAAAGGGGCGCTATATTTTCTAAGTCTCGCACAAATCATTTTCTGGCATGGTGAATCGACATAAGAACAAACGATTTGTGTTGATTCGATCGCATTGAGTCGATTCGACAACATTTTCAACCGACCCTGCATAGTCCCAGGTGCTATATTGTCTAAGTCTCGCACAAATCGACTTCCCGATTTGATTGAATTGAGTCGATTCGACAACATTTTCAACTGACCCTGCATAATACAGGGGCACTATATTTTCTAAGTCTCGCGCAAATCGACTTCAGGCATGGCGAATCGACATAAGAGCAAACGATTCGTATCGATTCGACAACATTTTCAACTGACCCTGAATAGTCCCGGGGCGCTATATTGTCTAAGTCTTGCGCAAATCGACTTCCGGCCTAGCGAATCGCAAATACCAAAGACAAATCGACTCTAGTTGGGTGTATTGGACAACCCTCACCGATGTGGGACTCCTGCTAACCACTAACCAGATCAGAGCCCAGAAAGATCTTGCCTTTTCTGTGACAAGAAATGTTTTCAAACTGGAGCCAATTGCCGCAGAACTGAGAGGTTATGGGATCAGCCTCAAGATGGCACTAATCTGGCAGATAAGGTAAAGCCGTTTGCATCAAGATCTTTCTCATTTAGATGTGCTAGAGTTCAATCTGAAACTCGATGGACGACCTCTTTCAGGTATTTCAAGGGATTGCTGGTGAATTAGTTTGGAATGATTATTAGGCATTAGAACATGTAGAATTTAGTTTCTGATTACATTTGAAGCTCTTTTAAGCAGCCACCTTCCAGTTGCCCCAAGAAGTGTTTTCTATTGTCTTTACCCCTATGAAGTGACCACCCAAAATTCAATCCACCTCGTTTGGCTTTGTTTTGGAAAAGGTGATGACAGATAAGTGTTCAAAAATAGAAAGTAACAATGGATAAAAACCATTAAATACATGTTTTTTTCAGTTGATATTAGCTTCACTATGTGCAACAGTAGTCACAAGACTTATTGCAATGCATGTTTGTGTTTGACGGAATCCCTATATTAAAAGGCAATCTCTGTTAAGAGACCAGTCCTCCCATTTTCCGGAGGATGGTGGCTTAATAGGGGTCATCAACTGTAAGTTATAGTTTGGTTGATTATTTATAGGAAGAGAGCAAGTATCTGTTGGAGTTGTTCCAATGATGGAAGCTGCAGGGAAAGGACTTAATGGTGTCCAGAGTGCACTATCCATACTGCCTATTGCAATAGCCAACTGCGCAGAGAAGAAGTAAGCCCGCTTTTTATCTGGCGTACCAAAAACACTCTAAGCCTCCATTTACTAACCTTCCCTCCTAAAAGGTGATCAATATTTACATCTGATAAAAGTCAAATTATTAATTAATAATATGTAATAAGGCCCCCCAAAAGAAAATATATTCTACTGGGTGAAATTACCACATTGAAATTTAAATTACAACAATTACCACATGAAATGAACTTGTGATAAACAGCTTTCTTGA
This sequence comes from Micromussa lordhowensis, assembly GCA_964020085.1. NCBI lineage: Eukaryota > Metazoa > Cnidaria > Anthozoa > Scleractinia > Lobophylliidae > Micromussa > Micromussa lordhowensis. Next base: position 15,962,891 of record OZ026603.1, read on the forward strand.
CACTCTAAAAGTTGGTCAACGGTTATTGGTACATACCTGAAACTATGTAAAAAATGATCTACTGTATGTTTCATAGCTATGACAAAAACGAGAACTTACTAAAGGGCTGCATTGTTCAATTCATGATTATAGTCTCTTAGTCAGAGTGGAGGACTGGCACTGTAGGATTACAATTTCCTGTTTCATTGCCTAAATGTCTAGTTCATGCCCTCGCAAATCTTTGTGATTCATATTAGTCAAGATTAATTCAACTGCAGTAATTTAAAGAAAAATAAGTATCATATTATTTGAAAATAATCTATAGTTGTTCAAGGAGTTTTTTCTTTAACGGTTAGTTAAGGAGTGAAGTGAAAAAGCTGATTGTGCGACTCAATGAAGAAAAGAAGGTCTCACTGCTGATGGAAAACATAACAAAGTTGAATTTAAAGGTGAATACATAATATGAAATGACAGGCATTGCCAGATATACCAGCTTGTCACATAAGTATTTCAGATGTTTTCAGCTGTTTTGCATGTCAGGTAATGATGTGTTCCATAGCAATAATCTGTGAGAATTCTTTCTCCGGGTGTTTCATTGGGAAGTGAAAGTCAGGCTTTATAATACATTTGATGATGTAAATGTTACTGTAATTGTTTTGACTTAGCTTATAATCCCTGAAGCAACAGAGCAGCTTGGCCTTTTTAGGCTGTGGTTCTGTGAGAATTCTTTCTCTGGGTGTTTCGCTGGGAAGTGACTACATATGATATTTAAATGTTAAATTATTTTCACCTATGTATTTAGTTATTTGCATGTAAATATTATAGCCATATTACTATTTTTATGTTAAATGTTATTTTATAGTTGGTGTGATAGCCCTTAGGCATTTATTAAATGTAGATGTAGAATTGTTTTTTACTTCAAAATCATGTAGTTTAGCTTATACTCCCTGAAGCAGCAGAGCAGCTTAGCCTTTTTAGGCTGTGGTTCTGTGAGAATTCTTTCTCCGCGTGTTTCATTGGGAAGTGACATCAGGTTTTATAATACATATAATTATTTAAATGTTAAATTAGTTTTCTTTTTTACTTCAAAATCATATAGTTTAGCTTATAATCCCTGAAGCAGCAAAGCAGCTTGGCCTTTTTAGGCTGTGGTTCTGTGAGAATTCTTTCTCCGGGTGTTTCATTGGGAAGTGAAAGTCAGGCTTTATAATACATTTGATTATTTAAATGTCAATTGTTTTTACTTCAAAATCATTTAGTTAAGCTTATAATCCCTGAAGCAGCAGAGCAGCTTAGCCTTTTTAGGCTGTGGCTCTGCGAGAATTCTCTCTCCAGGTGTTTCATTGGGAATTGACATCAGGCTTTATAATACATACAATTATTTAAATGTTAATTGTTTTGACTTCAAAATCATATAGTCTTGAAGCAGCAGAGCAGCTTAGCCTTTTTAGGCTGTGGTTCTGTGAGAAATCTTTCTCTGGGTGTTTCATTGGGAAGTAGAAGTCAAGCTCATTCATGTTTTATGCTAATTAAAAGTGTCTATCAAAGAGATCACAGAGTGGTTGCAATTACTCTATTTTAATAGCATGCCTGTTTCAAAAAAAGGGGATTGAATCTGTTTGACATATAGTTGACCTGGAATAATGAAATAGTGATTATGTAACATAATATATATATATGTAACGTAATACATATATGAACTAAACAGTGTAATAAATCTAGTACTAGTACTAGTGTTCCATTACTCCTCTTTATCTGTTTTTTTTTTTATGTCTTTATATGTACTTTTCCGACATAAACTCTCACTGTTGGTATTCCATTAGTGGAAGTGTCAAACATGGGACACCATATCAGTTTGCACTCCCTTGTTGCTCTGCCTTGCCCTTCACCAATTACTATTTGCGACTGTAGAGTGGCTTCCTGTGCAGTTCTCTTTTTTTGCAGCCTCCAGAGCAGCACGACCTGACAGTTGAAGACAACTGCCTGCTAAATCTGTTGTACCATTGTAGGCCTTAGACTGACACAGGTCTACCATCGTTTGCTCAGATAGTGCTCACATCTCCAATATCTTCAGTTTCAAAAGACATGCGACCCACTTTTTCTTTCCACATTGGCGGCTTGAGGTGTCTGCATTCCCTTACTGCATTAAGGGAAGCACTTTCCATTCTTTTTAGTAGGTTTCACATTAGTAAAGGTAAAGTGACACCATTTTGCTGGAAAAAAGATGTATGCAATTATTTAGGTTTTTAATTTTTTCAGAATTTTCAGAGTGACAGTTTTAAGCCGATTTAGAACTCCTGAAATTGGAAAAAAACGTTTTCCTAGCCAGACATTCTAAACCATAAAATTTTCCTTCATTGGCCAATTATTCCTTAAAAGTAAAGATAGTTTTACAGGGCCATCTGTAAAAATGCTGTTAATGGAGTGTGACGCCCTGGTTTGCCATGACATAACGTGACTTGTACGGTAAAACAATGTAGCAGTTTAATAGTATGTGAATGAACCTTTGTAATCGACCCGTCACCACAACAGAGGACCAGGCTCGTGCTGCTTCAGTTTCAACAAATGCAATGGACCTAACCTTGATTAAAAATTCCTTTGTTAATGAACCTGCATGTAGTGACTAAGCTATTCATTGCCGTTTTCTGTTTTTGGGACTTCCTTCCCTTATGGCGGACTTTGCATGGCTGTTTCCAATTGGGTTTGTAGAGTTTTTTAAATTTACTTTCAATTTCTTCTTGCTTTTCTCTCCAACGTTTCAGTCGCACTTCTATCTCCTTTCTTATCTCTGTACATGTATATACACAAATGAATTTATAATTGAAGGGGTGAGTGCAAAGCCATGCTAAGTGACTATTTGGGTGAAAAAAAAAATGTTCGCAAAAGGGCCTGAATTTTGGCATGTGGGTTTCGTTTCACCCGAGAAACATTGCTCCGAATTTTTTTTTGCTAGGTTGCTCTTAGTTTTCAAGATAATACGTATGCAAACAACCCTCAGTTTTCCAAACGGCATCTTTTGGAGATCTATTGTTAAACAATAAAACAAAAGAAACCTTTTGCTCCGCTAAAGGATCAAGTAACACAATCATTTCTCACTGCTGCTTCGTTAGCTCAAGTGGATAACGCGCAGTGGAAGGAAGCAATGGAAATATGGCAAGCGAACTGTTTCAACAGGTAAACCAACATTCCACTTCTATTGTTCTTGTTTACATTATTGTTAGTTTTTATCCGTTTTCTTCCATTGCTTTTTCTAATGCCAACAATTCTTGCTCTTCAGATCCAACAACTTCAACTCCAGGCCCAAACAAGCGTTCCAGAAGAAATTTATTCTCGTCCCCATCAGTACTGTCTGCTAGCAGCTTAGAACATGTATCAGTTTATGAAAGGTACCACGAACTTGATTTCGTATTTAGTGGGAAACTGCTATTTTATTTGACACGTTAATAAAGTTATTATTATTATCATTATTATAGTGTAAGAATTTTCACACAGCCCCATAAATTTATTAAACATGCAGCATGATAACTAAATCTTACCTGATTTAGTTATCATGTCTCTATCCGTCCATTGTTTTCTTGATTGATATACATATACACATAGATATGTGAATTATATGTTTATACATTTTTTAATTGTTGTTGTGCTGGCACGATGTAAATTTATATGTGATTTTACAAGAGGCAGTCAGTATGGCAATGGCCGTTTTTATGCTAGAAGATGCATTATCCCTCTGTGCGGATTATGCAACTGGATGACTATTGCACTTTATGTATATAGAGGGGCATAAGATGCAGTATCTGTCCATTTGAAAAGGTAATTTGCAGGGGGTTTCAATAATTTTTTGAAATAGCCGTCTGAGGTAGCTAAAGTAAGCGGCGACCTGATTAATTTTTTTAATCAAGTAAACCAAATCTGGAGAAAGTAGGCGGCGGTGAGAGACAAAGTAGGTGGCGATTTTCGCTGGTTGCCAGCTTCTAATGAAACCCCTGATTTTGATGTGTGTTCTGTATCCAAAATTTTTTAGATTATGAGAATATGCCTAGTTGCTAGTAAATGGTGAAGCTGAGGCTGTAGTCGTTAAAGGTTACGAAATTCTCCTCCTATTTGGTTTTAGCAACAAGAGCAGCAGTTTTGTGGACATCACAGGCTCATTTTTAGAGTCATCGGATGAGGAAAACAAAGAAGATAACGAGACTGAGCAAAATTAACTAGAGGTTCTTGAAAGTCCAGGCTTTCAAGTTCTTGATGGCTCTGTGGTGGTAACCCCCAGCAAAGTCTTTGAGTCTGACACCTCTGAGAGTGAAGCAATTGACAGTAAATTATCTAACGAGGAGAGTAACGACAGCGACAGTGAAACAAAGTATGTGTGATACATGTCAATTTATTGTACCTAAATAGCAAGTTTATAAATGACTGCACATCACATAATAGTAAATGCCTCACCATAACCATGACCAAGAACAATTTCTTCTGTAAAGGAACTTTTTTTTGATGATTCATTTGTTTGAAAACATGTATCCTTTTTTTTGTCCTAGTATGCAGAGTATACTGTCACTCTTGGAGGACAAGGATCCATAAAAGTGATTCAAGTAGTTCAAGGTCTGATGACAAGATTGTTTACCAGAGTGGAGATGAGAATGATGAAGTTGAAGACCAGGAGTTGAGCAGGGAAGAAGTAATTGAAGAGATTGTCAGGTATTTTCCATAACATGCATAATCTACAAATCTCAATTAGGACTGCATAAAATTTTCTATCAATATACTGTTTCATTCTAAAACTGAAGAATATGAATCAATATGATGGGCTCTTATTACTGAACAATGTTTTTGGCTACTTGCTATCTAAAAACTAATGATTCCCACACCCAAACGTATACGCTTACCAAAAAAGATTTAATTTATATGTGACCGTTTTCGCTAAATTGTGCCCGCTAGGTTTTGGCCTGGATTCGGGCTTTGCCTAGCCTCCCACGCAGACGTTCTTAGGCTTGTCACGCGTTCCTCCCCTTCGTGGGGAGGAATGCGTGACAAGCCTTAGAACATCTGCGTAGGAGGCTAGGCTTTGCCCAAATCAAGGCTTAGCTGGCAACTTTAAACCCAGGGGGGGCTCCTTCAAGGCTTGGTCAGGTGAATAGCCCAGTACATGGGCTATCTGCTGGTGGCTTTGTGGGGGCCCAGCAGCCAAAAGCAGGGGGGAGGGGAGGGTGTCTTTTACGTACACCTTCCAATAGTTAGACTTGGCCTTTTGAGGGCCAAACTATTTCGTTATTGGCTGTGTTTGTTGAGTTCTTTGAGCTCTCTGGAATGTTTTGTGTTGACATGACACCCTGCTGGAGATGTCCCTGTCACGTGCTTGCATGAAGGATTTTCTCCTTGCCAGAGGGGGGTGGTCAGATCTCTCTTGGCCAGTGGGACATTGTTAGAGTAACTCCAGGCATGTTTTTGCAAATACGGTCAGATATACATGTGCATATACCTCAAATTTATATATATGGTAACAAGACATGACAAAAAGAAATGACTTTCCATATTTTTTACATTTCCATAAATTAATGATCCAAAATCTCAGCATTATGCAAAACAATTGTTTCCTTACAAATTTTGTAATGTTGTGGAAAACCTGATTATACCATTTTCCTTTTGCAGTGAGTGTGAGATGGCAGATGATTCGCAGAAAGAGGAACAAGCCTTCGGAGACTACCCTATTGGGCCTGGCTGCCAGTTTTCACGTGCAGAGGAAATGCATAGCCATAGCGAGGAAACTTCGCCACATTGCAGAGCAGAAATTTATAGTTTCTGAGAGTAAAGTAATTGAACTTTTTAAAGGCAAATGCAAGGAACCTGGCTGTGCTAGTGAATGCACAGTCAAATCCAAAGGTGTTGGCTGCACCATGGAGTTGCGTTGGAGCTGCGGAAATGGCCACAATGGCAAGTGGCAGTCATCAAACAAGTATAGAGAAATGTATTCCAACAATATACAATTCTCATCTGCCCTGCTGCTCTCTGGAAATAACTATGCCAAGATTTACCTCATGAGTAGATTCCTTGGTCTAAGTTGCCCTTCCAAATCATCCTTCCTACGAGTGCAAAAGTTCTATTGTATCCCAGCAATTGATGAGTGGTGGGAGTGGATGAGAACAAATATCATCGCACTCATCTCAACGTTGGAGGTAGTTGTCAGTGGTGATGGTCAGAGTGACTCACCAGGTCATTCTGCAAAGTATCTTACATACTTTGTGATGCTGACAGATACTCTGCAGGATTACATTGTGCACCTGGAATGCCTGGACAAAAGGGAGGTCGGTGGGAAGTCCCCATGTATGGAGAAGGTGGCTTTAAAGCATGCTGTTGAAAAATTAAAGGCCATTGTAAACCTGAAGGAGGTTGTCACTGATGCGTCATCTTCGATAATTAAAATGATGGGTACGCTATGATGCTTTGATTTTTGTTCATTTACCAACTGCTTCCACCAGCATTTTACAGTGATGATGCTTTTTGGTAGCATTGAACTTTTTATTTGTCTTTCCAGTAAATGTATAGTATTCATGCCCTTTTTTCTTATTAAAATTCTGTGGAGTATACATGTTCATGTAGTTCTCCTTGCTAGTGCTCCTTGCTGTATCTTTGTACCACATGATTTATGGCCAATCTGAGTATTTGAAGTACATGTATAACTTTATGCTTTTTCATTGTGGGAGGCACAGTGTTCCATTGGTCAGAGCACCAGACTCCATTTCGTGAGATCCAAATTCAAGCCTCGGGTAGATACTTCAACTCACAGTGCCTATCTTTGCCCAGTTGTACTGCTGGGGGTAACCATGCAATGGACTAGCAGGAGAGGGTATAAGTAGTCCTAGTCCTAGCCATTAATGGGCCACATGGCTCTCACCACTGACTTAGCCATTTTCACTTTAGCTGATGACTTCAAAGACATAACACATTCCTTGGATGTCTGGCATAAGTCGAAGAATATACGAAAATGTCTCATTCACGTATACCATACAAATGCATAACATTAATATTTTTTATAATGGTTAATGTGCATGCTATCAGAACTGTGCAACTAAACAACCCAACAAATAACAAATAAAACAATATAGTAAGTATCTAATATAAAATAGGTAATTGAAGTCTCCTTTGTGGTCACTGTTCAGCTATTGCAGTGATGGTATCAGTACACACCACCCAAATGTCAGCAGTACACTGGCCAGCATGTTAACTTGTTTTTTTTTTTTGGCCTTTCAGTTTACATTAAAAATAATGAAACCTTTTTTTGATTTCAGCTGGGAAAAACGAAGGGAAATGAAAAAATTACTCTGTGGACCGACCACATAAATCATTTTTGGCACTGTTTTGCAAACTGTGATGAACAGGAAAGTAAACTTAAGGTAAAAGGTGGAAATGCATTGGTTATTTACAGCATCAGTTATAACAATTGTTTTACTCTGGCAGTAAAACAAGAGAATGATAGCAAAAATTGTTGTAGTCTAAACTGGGTAATTATAATGAATTGTAACTACAAACCAAGTATGAAATCTGTGGTATAAAACAATGGTGAAGTAAGATGTAGAAGGCTTATTGTCTTTAATGCAAAGTCATGTTTTATTAGGACTAATGATTTTTGATGCGTTTTTATGTTTACTCTTTAGACTATGTGGATGAATTTGTTGTATCATGTATGTAACCAGCATGAGTGGATTGATGGCAGGTGCACACATGAAGCTTTTCTCGAGGATGAACATGATTTGTCCTGGTTTGACCGGAGAGATAATGATTATCAAGCACTTCAGGATGTTATAATAATAATAATAATAATAATAATAATAATAATAATAAGTATAATAATAATAATGAAGTACTTATATAGCGCTATTTACATAAGAATGATCAGTAGCACTTTACAATAGTTCACTTAAAAGAACCTCATTAATTTATACAAAGGTACATTTAAAACCAATTGAATAAGAATCAATCAATGAAATAAATAAATAAATGTACAAATAAATAAAAAACAGTTCTAGCCAGCCCGAAAAAGATGGGTCTTAAGTTTCTGTTTAAAACTACATAATGGTTGAGGTCACACTTGAGCATGGTTTATCGCGCGTTTATCTAAACTTTGTTTATTTAGGTGACATCTTGTTATCAATTTTGAGAAGCTTTCGTGACTTAGCTGAATTTGCGTGCGATCACTAGTGCTTTCGATCTCCTTCACGCACAATCTTTTGACTACCAGTCTAGTGGATTTTTGTGACTTTGGAACATTCTCTGCCATGTCCGACAACTTTTCGCGCAATTCTCGGTAAGTAATTTTCATTTTATTAATAACAATAATAATAATAATTTTTAAAGAGGGAGCCCAACTCGCCAAGGCGGTCTTCAGTGGGGCCCTCATACATTAATTAACTAATTAAAAAATTTTCACGAAAAATTTAATTAACGAAATAACGAAATTATTTTGAAGTACAACTGTAATTTCGTGAATAGTAGGAATGAATGAATCTGTTCATTCAGAAATCGATGAACGCTAATTTAAAAACAGGGATTTTCTGCATTTAGGCCATGACAAAATATGCGAATGGTTGTTTCGCTCAAAAAGAGTTTTTAAATCTGATATGTTATTTCTCTTGTATTTTAGAGTCCCCCCATCCCGCAGTTTTATTATACCTCCCGGTGGCTATCCAGACGAGATGGATCAAAGGCCTCTGCAGGGACCGTATCTGTTTGGGAGAGAAAACAAAAATTTCCCAGAGGCGAATTTTGGGTATGTGCAGCATTATCCCATGAATGCGATGGCTACGGTATTTGAACACCCCCACCAGTACGACTTTTTGCCGAGAGAAAGCTTGTTTACCGGGCAAAAAGAAGACTCAAGTAAATTGGCAAAATCTAGCGCCGAGGAGCAGTCACGCAATCCTTGGACCAAAGGAGAAGTGAAGCTCCTCATCACCATCTATGGCCAGGAATGGCAGAACAGAGACAGTAGAAGGAGCCTTGAACCAATGTGGGAAAGAATAGCGGAAAGGCTTGTTACCGAGTGTAAGGAAATGGACATTACCTGTGACAAGTCGGCAAAGAATTGCCGTGATAAGATTAACAACCTTAATAAGAAGTACAAGGCTGTGAAGGACAAGAGCAAGCTGACTGGAGAAGGCAGTGAAGGAATCAAGTCTTTCCCGCAATTTGACGATCTGGATCAGATTTGGGGAACAAGGGATTCCGTGAGCCCAAAGTACGTGGTAGAGGCGGGAACCTCACAGCCAGTCACGTCCACTCCTGTTCCCAGTCCAAACCCCTCCATCGGTGCCTCAGAAAGTAGCGCTACTGTTCAATCGGTCGAACATCTCAAGGTTCAAGAATTTAAGCAAAAAGGGAAAGGGTCCAGCGCAGCAAAAAGGCAAGCGAAGTAAGCCAGTTGAAGACCAAGATGACAAAACTGACGAGGAGTTAGAAAGGTCAGAAAGCCTATTTTTCAAGAAAAAGGGCAGGGGAGAGTCAAATGCCAAAAAGCAGAGCAAATCCAAACAGCCACGAAAGCGGGAAAAGAGAGCGAAATTTGACGAGGAGCAAGAACAAGATGTGTATGCAGAGCTTATTAAAGCGCAAACTGAGGCCTTAAAGAAGAACGAGGAAGAAAAAAAGCAGTTATTTGATAACCGCACCCAAGAGTTAGTTCTTGGTGCAATCCAAGAACTTGGTGAAATCTTGAAAAAGTAAATTTCTGTAAATTTATTTTTGTGGTGATAGTTCGGTTCCAGTTTGTGAAATGTGCTCGTTGCAGGTATGAGCTGGCTACGGCTAAAATTTAATATGATGATGATTTTGTAATCGCTTCGCAGGATTTTAAACTGCTTGTTGCTTAAAAGTTTTCTCAAGCTTTTTATACTTTTTCAGTCGACTTAATGATGAACTTTGCTTTATAGTTCAGGAATGTCTTTACTCCATGCTGAAATGGTAATAAATATACAGCATTAAATCAGCTAAATGTTGAGTGTTTTTTTGTTAATTGACCAGCACAAGAAATGTAATAACATAAAAACAGTAAAATCTAGTTTAACTTTTATTTCCTACACCAATACATATTCAAGAGGCAAGAAAAGCAGTAATTACTTGCCGAATGAATCGCCCATGTCCAAAGGCAGCAGGTGGATTTTCATCGTCTTCATCATCATCGTCATCGCTTGAATAACCGCTATCATCTATCTCATCGCCGCGCAAAATACAAATGTTGTGCAAAATGCAGCAGGTAATTATTGTGAACAGAACTTTAGGAGTGTTTTCTTCTAATGGTTTGAGCAAACAGCGCCATCGACATTTTAGTTTGCCAAATGCTCTTTCAACGATTACCCTCGTCTTGTTTAAGATCTTATTAAACTTGCACTGGTCGCGAGTTAGGTTTCTAGAATGAGGATAAGGGCCAACAAGCAAAGGTAGCAGAGGGTAAGCAGAGTCGCCAATCAGTAGGGGTCGCACACATACACCATTGATATGTCTTACTGGTTCAGTTAGAATAACATCATTTTCAGCTCTCCTGTGAAAGTGTGCTAAGTCGCAAAACTTGTGCGTCATGAATACTCCCAGGCCATCCAGTGCTAACATCAGTAAACTTTCCATCAGCATCCACTACACCTTGAAGATTAATGGAGTACTTTTGCTTCCTGTTAAAGTAGTCCTCGTGGTTAATGCGAGGTGCCTTAATTGAAATGTGGGAACCGTCTATTACTCCAACTGCATTTGGAAAGCCAGCGATATCTTCCATTTTTCTCATAGCCTGTGCAACATCTCTGGTATCTTCTGGGAATTTGATAAATTCATTTTTGTGAAGAATCAACGTTTCCATAAAATCCTTGCATATTTTGATTACGGTAGATTTTCCTTGTCCAAACGTTATTCCAGTGGTTCTGTACGAGTTTCCAGTTGTCAGTCTCCACAAAGCAATACCGACGCGTTTGTTCAAAGGAATAGCTTTTCTTAAACGCGTGTTTTGCCTTGAAAGGTATGGCCCAACCAGTTGACAAATGTAGTCAAATGTCTCCTTAGAAACTCTAAAGTCGTTTTTCCATAACGAAAACACGATCGGATTTCTATACATTTCTTCAAACCATCCTTGCGGTCTCGGATATACCCATGCCACTCGCCTCGGTCTTGCTAAAGCTCCTCTCCTTCTTCGCTTGTGTAATCTTTTAATTCTGGTCGTAAGAAGAGCGTTGGAGAGATCACGTTGCCTCCTTTCAAAAACCAGGTAAAGAGCCAGAAATCTAAATCTATGAGCTTTGCGGATTGCAATGATAAGAAACAAAAGAGCCACAATCGAAGCTACAACACGTTCACGCTCCATGGCGCAGTCACGAAAAATTAAGTTGTTGTGTTAAGACTCACGAAGGAACTCGAAAAATTCCTGTCTGTTATCAGATTGACATTTGAGTAGCACTCTTGTGACAAGGAACCATCTGGTAAGTCTAATGCGTTTTACCATGGTAAACTTTGTTTACCTTTTTTATACCTTAGTTAAGAGGTTTTACCTTAGTAAACTGCCAAGTGTGACCTCAACCAATGATTGAATATCACGCAACTCAGCTGGTAAACCATTCCACAGACATGGCACAGCAGCATAAAAAGACCTGGCACCAAGCATAGAAAGCATTTTCTCCTTAGGCGGTTCTAGTAAAAGACTACTATTTGATCTTAGATCATAAGAGGACTTAGGCTTAACAGTAACTAAATCACTAATATATGGTGGTGCAAGACCGTGAATAGCCTTAAATGTCCTTAATGTCCTTGCTCCGCGACTTTTGGCATCACTAAAGTTTTACGTGAAATTCAGGTAGGGGGGGTTTACATTTTTGTCGTAGAAATTATTAGTTTTGATGATTCTCAATAACAGGATATAAATCTTCATCTTTACTTGTAAAAAGTCATTGATGATCTTCACCTGTTACAATTTCAGGCACACTGGACTGCTGGAAACAGTCAACAGTCATTCCCTTATGTATGCTCCAAAGAGGTGTGCTTTTGGGTAAGCTTAATATGTATGCAACCATACTGCCCCTCTTGAGGAATCCTAGAAGCTCTAACAATCTTTGGGGAAATACATCTGTAAATTAGCTATTACAAGGTCATTGATCATGCCAGTTAGGCACCAAGAGGCTACACTATTTTCTGTGCTTCTCTCTGCCTTGATTGGTTCCTTTTTAAAACCTCAATGAATCGAAAATAAATGTAAAAATGAGAAAGTGTTGCGATAGAAAGATTTGGCTGTCAAGTTCACATCTTTTTTGCCACCCGATCAGAAAACTGCAGTTATTTCATCCAAAAGAATCACCTGGTCGTGTGTTTGGAGTGGCAATAAAGATAGAACTTTCTCATTAGAGTCTGCTTATATTTGATCAAAGCTCAAAAAAAAAAATTTACAATTGTTACTGTCAAGAGCTTAGTGCACAACTGTAATATGAATTTTGTTTCCTTAACAGGTACAAGGCCTTCAAAGCAAGAAAGAAGTTGTGTGCAATCGACCACAACTATCATCTGTATCGTGAACCGCAGACTGATGACTCAGGAGAAACAAGATTCCAGCGCCGATACAATCAGCGTACCAAGCATTGGGGTGTTGCCACTGAAAAAAACCCGAAGGATTACTCCTACATTCTAATGCTCATGGCAAAAAAATTTTCAAGATGTGCAAAAACGACTCTGGGTCCATGCAAGACTACATGGATATGCCTCCTGTTGCCGACTGCCCTTAGGTCAGCGGACTCTTCAATTTAGGACTTAGTTCCCCGCGGACTAGAGAAAAAACACGTGTGTTTTGAGATCCGCCATCTTGTTGAGTTATCTAGTAGTGCTCGGATCGCTAGTTGAAAATTTGCTGTTCTCGCTCGTTGCCTTAGTTTTATTTTGGTTGGAAAACCTCCACCACAGTATTTGGTCCAATCGAGCCGGATATTTCACTGGAAATACAGTCCTGAACGGGCGAGATGGCCGAATCAAATGGTTCGCTGTGGGAACAGCCTGGCCCTGGCTGGTTTCCTGAGGATTACTTGCATGAAGCCGGAGGACAAACCCACCGAGACTACTTACAAAGCTTGAGTCGCTCCCTGTCTGAGGACTTCTGAGATTACGTAGCTGCAACAAAGGATAATACAGCCCACGAAGAAGCGCAAAAAATTCGAGGAACTCGGTGTGGAAAGAAAGCTCACATTACAAGGTTAGTCAATCAGATAAATCGACACATTAACAAACAGTTAAGCAAAGAAACAATTGCTTCACTAAAGTTAAACCTGGAAAAGGCGGTATCTCAGTTAGAGAATATTAATCAGACCTTGTTTGAACTCAACCCCGATGACGATGAACCGGAGTATTGGATGGAGCAAACCCTAGCCCCTGTCTATGACTGCTTCGACAACATTGAGATATATTATGCCGAACGAGCTACGTTGGACGCCAAACTCGTGAAAGAAGTGGATGTAGTGTTGGTATCAGAACCCTCAAATCCTTTTAAAGGGAGTGTTGACAAATCATTTAGTTATGACAACTCTAAGAGTGAAACCTCAGTGGTTCAGAGCTTGCCATCGACTGTACATCAGCCAGGTAATATTGGAACTAGTCAGGGAACACAGCGGCCGATAACCACTATTGAGAATGGAGTACCACAATTAACCACAATTCAAGCTACAAGTTTTGCCACACCCAAAGTTTCTCTTACCCATCCTAGAACAGTTACATCAGTAACCGACTCAGTTCCCACTCCTGTAGTATGTTACAAGCCCCCATCTAACCCAGATCAGATTAGTACACCAGCTACACAAAACTCCCCTTGGAGGTGCTGGGTCGTACCCAATCAAGTCCCACCTAACATGGAACAGACTAGTGCACCAGCCACACAAACTACCCTTGGAGGGACTGGACTCCACCCAGTCAAGTCTCATCTCACCCGAAACAGATTAGTACACCAGCTACACAAAACTCCCCCTGGAGGGGCTGGTCTGTACCCAGTCAGGGTGTGTCACCGACCCAGTTTATCGGGAACATTACCGCAGCCACACCCAAGATGGGGTCTTATGCCTGACTTTCCAGGACCCCCTCCAGATGCCTGGATAGATCAACTTCACGAGTATAGTGTCACTTCTCCGCCCCAATTGACAACACATTACCACTGTAGCTTCTCCGCCATGGAGCGGTCGTTGCCTAAATTTGACCTTGGAAAATTTGATGGCTCGCCCCTCCATTGGCCTTTGTGGATTGGAAGATTTAAAAGTATCATCCATGATCAGCCCTTCCTGAATGATGGCCAGCGTTTAGCTTATCTTCAGAATACCGTCACTGGCGCTGCAGAGTCAGAAATCCAGTTCCTTGGAGAAGACGGCGCAAATTACATATTAGCTCTCAGAATGCTTAAAGCGAGATTCACTGACTCAGGAAAGATTGTGCGTGTGGCCATTGCTGCCCTTAAGGCCATACCATCACTGCGCCCTCAAGATCAGACCGGTCTTACAAAGCTGTACCAAACACTTAGGTCAACCGTAGTCACCCTTCACAGACAGAGATTCATTGCTGATCTCTTAAGCGAGACAAATCTGAACATTGCCGTTCAAAAGCTCCCTGGGCCTTTGCAATCCAAGTGGGCGATGGAAGTTCAGAAACACAAAAGTCAGGGAAGGCCTAACTTGTTTGACCTAGACCGGTGGCTTTCGGAACATGTTAGAGCGAGACAACACCTGGTGAATGAGGAATCAGCGAATTGTTCCCTACCTAGCAGGTATAAACCACCAAAACGAGATCCACCCCTAAGTTCTTCTACACTGCACATCAAGTCGGACCCACAGCAAGAGGGAGAAGAACCTCCAAAAGAATCAAAGTCACCAGCCTGCCTATGCTGTAATCAAGCTCACCCACTTTACAGATGTAATGAATTCAAAAGAAAGTCTGTACCTGAGCGCTACGAGGTGGTCAAAAGTTTCAAGATGTGCTTCAATTGTCTCAAACAGGGACATCAAGTTAATGAATGCTCGAACAAGACTCATTGTCAAGTTGCTAACTGTAAGAGACATCATCATAGTCTGTTACACTATGAGCGTGCACCTCAGCAACTGCCTAGCCACGACCCACAAACTCAATCCCCACGGTCTCCAGACAACCCCCTCCCGTATGTGGCAGCCACCAACTCCCTCACCACTAATGACAGAGTGGTTTATTTCCAAGTTGTCCCAGTCAAAATACAAGGTGAAAATGGGGTGGCGGTGAGTGAAACGTTTGCTATTCTGGATGACGGCAGTTCAGACACGTTGATAGAAGAGACATTGCTGACAAGCTGAATCTCGAAGGACCGGAGCAACTACTTTGCCTGGGAAACATTGAAAATAATGGAATGCCACGGAGCTCTAGAGCAGTCAATCTCCTTGTGACATCGACCGGGAAACAAGCTGTAAATCTACCTGTTCAGATCCATCCTGCTTGGACAGTCCCTAAATTAAATGTACCTCCACAAAGACTCGTCAAGGAAAATGTTAGAAAAACCTGGAAACACCTTGAAGATTTAGACATCCCTGCTGTGTCTACGGATCAGATAGGCCTTCTTATTGGAGTGCAGGTTACCGAAGCCATGATTCAACATGAATACAGACGTGGACCAAAGGGGCAACCATATGCTGTGCGGACTGACTTTGGATGGGCAATTGCTGGCTTAGCGGGAGGAGTTCCTTCCCCCAGAACAGGTGTGAGTTTTGTTGGACATTGTGTTACCCTAGACACCACATTGAATAAAGAAGCTGAAAACTGGTGGAAGACAGAGTCATTTGGCACCAAGTTCAATTGTGATGTTTCGAGATCTGCAGAGGACGAAAGAGCTCTTAAGCGCTTAGAAGAAACTACAAACTTTCGAGCTGACCTGGACCATTACGAAACCGGTCTTCTATGGAAGGGTGATGAAGTTGTGCTCCCAAACAATCGGCCACTGGCAGAGAGAAGACTTACCAATCTGGAGCGCAGCTTAGATAAGGATAGTGAAAGAGCCAAAGCCTATTATGACACAGTTGAATCCTACATTGCCAAGGGCTATGTCAGAAAGTTATCTCCCACAGAGATTGCTACTAAGGAACCCAAGAACACTTGGTACCTGCCACACCATGCTGTGATAAATCCCAATAAGCCGGGAAAGATTCGCGTAGTGTTTGACGCTGCAGCCCCATACAAGGGAACTTCGCTGAATAATCAACTGGTGACAGGCCCTGACCTGCTGAACTCCCTTGTAGGTGTGATCATGAGATTTCGACTGCATGCTGTTGCTATGATTGCAGACATTGAGACAATGTTCTTCCAAGTACGACTTATCGAGAAAGATCAACCATCACTGAGATTCCTTTGGAGAGGTCCAAATAGAGATCGTCCTCCTGATGTCTACCAGATGCAAGCCATGATCTTTGGTGCAAAGTCGAGTCCAGCCTCTGCAAATTACTGCCTGAAGAAAACCGCCATTGATAACAAAGCCACTTGCAGTGAAGAAGCTGTCAGTACAGTCCTAAGAGATTTCTACATGGATGACCTCCTGAAGTCTTTGCCTTCTGAAGACGAGGCAGCCCAGCTTGCCCTCCAGCTTACTGAGCTTTTGTCAAAGGGTGGCTTTCGATTAACTAAGTGTATGAGTAATAGCCGAAATGTGCTAGCTCAGCTACCTCCCAAAGACATCCTCAGCAGCCTTGGGATCTCGCAGCCATTTGATTCGGATCTGGATAGCCTTCCAGTTGAGAGAGCCTTGGGAGTGCTGTGGAATGTGGAGCAAGATACTCTAGAAATTAAAGTAGTTCCAAATCAGTTAGCTCCAACCAAGCGAGGCATTCTAAAGCAGACATCAACCATCTTCGATCCCCTTGGATTGGTAGCACCATTTGTATTGAGGGCTAAGTTGATTCTGCAACAGCTGTGGAGACTCGGGTTTGATTGGGACAAACCCATATCAGGCCCACTACTAGACGCCTGGGAGGCCTGGAAGGCAGAACTACCTCTCCTTGCAACCTTGTCCGTTCCCAGATGTTACCTTGGCAACCAACCAAGTGCCCAGTATGCAGACGCACAAATTCACATCTTTGCGGATGCCTCTGAGGTCGCCTTTGGTGCCGCTGCCTACTGGAGAGTTGAAACACGGGGTAATTCCTATCACTGTTCCTTCATATTCGGAAAGACAAGGCTTGCTCCAATTAAGCCCCTGACGATTCCGCGACTAGAACTTCAAGCCGCTGTAATGGCAGTTAGAATGAGTCAGACCATCCAGAAAGAACTAAATGTGATGCCCAGCCAAATTACTTACTGGACAGATTCCACCACAGTGTTATCCTACATCAAGAGTCAAGGGACCAGATTCCATACCTTTGTCGCCAACCGGGTTGCTGAAATAAAGGAAGTGTCCGATCCTGAAGCCTGGTGGCATGTCCCTGGACGCCTCAATGTTGCGGACGATTGTTCAAGAGGTCTTTCTGCTCAAGACCTTCTTCAAGACAGCCGGTGGGTTAACGGCCCAGACTTTCTTTTGCGGGGTGAGGACTGGTGACCAAACCAAGTTATCTCCCAACCTCCAACTGACAATGATCCTGAAGTTAAAAGTGAAGCCTGGCTGGGTCTCAGTTCTGAAGTCAACAATGAGTTTCTGGACCCTAAGAAGACCTCTTCGTGGACCCACCTGACACGAGTTACTGCATGGGTATTTCGGTTTGTGACAAGCTGTCGTCACAGGAATGAACATGTGAAAGTTGCTAAAGGACCGTTATCTGTTGAAGAGCTCGTAAGTGCTGAAGAATTCTGGATTAAGAAAGCCCAAGCTCAAGCCTACTCCGAAGACCTGAGCTGGTTAGCCGCAGGAAAGGAGGTACATTGCAGCAGTGACCTTAGATCCCTGTACCCTTACACCGACGAGAAGGGCATCTTGCGCATCGGAGGTCGACTGAAACATGCGTCAATCCCATATCAAGCCAAACATCCTGCTATTCTTCCTAAGAAGCATGACATTGTTCCTTTGATCTTGTTACACTTACATCAGAGACTGAACCACTCTGGAGTAGAGCACATTCTTGCTGAGTTGTGGCAACGATACTGGATCCCCAAAGTGAGGTCTGCTCTCAAAAAATAGCCAAGTCATGTCATGTTTGCAGAAAACACAATGCCAAACCAGATCCACCACTGATGGCAAGCCTACCCCAAAGCAGACTCCAAGCTTTCACCCTACCCTTTTACAACACTGGTGTGGATTATTTCGGACCGCTGCTAGTTAAAGAAAGAAGATCCACGGTGAAGCGTTACGGTTGTCTGTTCACCTTCCTTGTTACAAGGGCGGTACACTTAGAAGTTGCTCACTCACTCGAAACAGACAGCTTCATCATGGCACTGAGAAGAATGATGGCTAGAAGAGGAAAACCGAGAAACATTTACAGCGACAACGGAACTAATTTCGTCGGTGCTGAACGAGAGCTTAAGGAGTGCCTTGATGGAATGGAACAGGCCAAGATCTCAGACACGCTGTCACAATACGGAATTCAGTGGTTCTTCAACCCCCCTTCTGCTCCCCATTTTGGGGGAGTCTGGGAGAGACTTGTCAAATCAGCGAAGAAAGCTCTGAGGATCACTCTGAATGGCCAATTGGTGAATGATGAAACCCTGCTCACATTCATGGCAGAGACTGAGAGTTTGCTTAACAGCCGACCGCTAACTCACGTCAGTGTTGATCCTCAGGACCTTGAAGCAATCACTCCTAACCATTTTCTGATTGGAAGAAATAGCCCGAACATGCCTCCTGATGTCTTTGATGAGAGAGATTTATGTTCCAGAAAGCGGTGGAGACAAGCCCAGACGCTCACCGACCACTTCTGGAGAAGATGGCTTCGTGAGTACGTGCCCGCACTTACCGAGCAGAAGAAGTGGAGAACTAGATCTCAAACTGATGTTCAAATTGGGGACCTGGTATTGGTAGTTGAGGATAACCTACCCCGTGGCAGATGGAATCTTGGCCGAGTCGTCGAGATGGCCTCATTCGCACCGTTGAAGTCCAGACGAAACAAGGAACATTCAAGCGGCCAGTCGTCAAGCTTTGCCTCCTTGAGGAGGCCGAACGTGGTGTATAGACTAAAGCCGTATACAGGGGTGGCTATGTTGCCGACTGCCCTTAGGTCAGCGGACTCTTCAAAAATAGGACTTAGTTCCCTGCGGACTAGAGAAAAAACACGTGTTTTGAGATCCACCATCTTGTTGAGTTATCTAGTAGTGCTCGGATAGCTAGTTGAAAATTTGCTGTTCTCGCTCGTTGCCTTAGTTTTATTTTGGTTGGAAAACCTCCACCACATCTCCCACTGATCCCCGACGAATAGCACCAACAATCGCAACTACCAATCCTCCACCTACCAGTGAACTGGTAGCAATGCATAGAACCCGGTTTTTAGGAAAAAATATTGATAAGATCTCCAGCAGCTGAAAATTTATTTATAATCCTTTAGGAGACCAAAGTTTTAATAGATATCCACCATCTTTTGCAGTGGGACCCAGAAAAATGGGATCACCCAATATTTTCTATACATTTGGTAGTTACTCAAGACTGATAAGGTGATACACAAAAACGTGGGGAATATTAGGTGTGACAAATCAATCTCAGCTTCAAATACAACATTATATAACAAACTGCTCAGAAAAAAGTTTGGTTTTGTTGGTTTTCCGAATTTCACAACACGCTATGAAGAGATGAAAGAGTTTCTTCTATCAGAATAGACCCCTCTCCAAAATGGCGGCCGAAAATCCAAATACGTTACAATAAGCTAAAATAAAAAGCGAATACCGGCACTAGAAAGAGCACCTAACTTTAGTAACCCTGCTAATATTCAGCATTTCAGATGAAATATCAGCTGAGAAAATGTATTTGAAAATTGAAAAATTTACAGACGTTTGTACGACTGGGGGTATGCATTATACCCCCAGTCATACAAACGTCTGTAAATTTTACCATTTTCAACTTACATTTTCTCAGGTGATATTTCACCTGAAATGCTGAAACTTGGCAGGGTTATTAAATTTAAGATGCTCTTTCTGGTACTGGTATTCGTTTTTAATTGTGATTTATTTAAATTTTCTGCCACCATTTTGGAGAAGGGTCTATTTTCCAACAATAACTTAACTGTCTCTAAAACCCATGTACACCCCGGTTGGGGAAGGGTATTGACCACGAACTTTCCAGACAGCACAAGAAGGAACGACTTTGCGGTTTCCCCTTCCCAAATAACCATACTTGTCTAGAATGAATTGTCGATAGGCAGCCTTTCTGAACTGTCTAGTGCTATTGTCGACTGGATCATTTCTAATATCCGCTCTATTTAAAATGCACAGTTGTAGGATATCAGGGTCCAGACATAAAACCTTTGCATCAAAGTGACACAATCTTTTTTTTTTTACTACACAAATTCTCAATTGGTCTGGTTATTTGCCTACAACGACCACACTTGCACCACTCTGGAACAGGTGGGGTGGGCAGCCCTGGTCTGTCTGGTGTTGGTGGACCCTCGCGAGCAGCTGGCCTGTCTGATGTTGAAGAATCCTGTGTTGTAGCTTGCCTGTTTGGCGTTGAAAAACGATTCAAATGGCCTGGCATCATGTCTAGATCCTCTTCATCATGAGTCTCGGAATTGCTTGTGTCTTCTCTGACAGCCAGTTGTCTTACCGGGGATCCATGGGCATTGACCAAGGGACCATAGCTTTCATCCTGTGCCACCAACTGGCTTTGTATAAATTCAAGACTGCCAATGCCTCATGAAAGTACTCTGATGGCAAGTCTACGCACAGTTTCTTCGTCCAAGCCAAGTATCATGTGCTTTGGTAATGAAAAGGAAAATTTATTAGTTTCTTTGGGAAGACACCTTTATAATATGCTCTGAATTATGTATTTCATTTTGCTGCATAAAAGAAATTAATGACACATTTTACTGTTCACCGAATGAATTTTGATACTGAATGCAGAAAAAATATGCCAAGGGTATGTATCTACAAAGGATTTAGTACAATGGACTACATGGTTGATACCAAGGTTAGTAATACGTAAAACAAAGTAAACCGAGCCGTATTCCAAGGGACCTACGTAAGTGTCATGGGCACTTCAAGTTGGACTTTACAATAGTGACATTTCCGATAAGACTTATTTGTAGTTGTAGTACCAAATATCTCACCTCTACTGCCACGTTTTTGTGAGCGCATTCTTGCATTTCCGATAAGCGCAAAGCAGCACTGCTCTGCTCTGCTCCACCAGATCCTGTAGCACGGATGGTAGCTGTATTTCTCTGACCTGCATTTCTTCTTGTTCTTGGTGGTCTGACAAAATCAGCCTGGAAGAAATAACACTATCTGAGCGGCCATCGAAGAAGCGGAAAGCATTTGTAAACACATCGAACACTCGGTAAAAATTTAACTATAAACAAGGCACTCATAAAGTTAATGTGTTTCTGTCGGTCCATAGTAGCTGTAACGATAATATTTATTAAAGGATATTAATGGACTAAACCTGTGTCAAAAGAAAAAGTGAAAACCTACCTGATTTTGACATCTTTTGCCAGTCGGAAGACATTTGCACTAAGCAGAACACAATTCTCCCCGCGTTTTACACGGACAACCTTTCGCTTTGCTGCCATCCTTTCGCGAGCAAACACCACTTCACTTGCAGCTAGCGATTTCAGCAGTCATTGAAGACATTTTCAAAGAGGAAAACCTGTTTAGTATCCTTTTTACAAAACGAACGCCGAACGGCAAGCTGACTGACCACCACACATTCGCATTCCCGCTTCAGTTCTGATCTTGTTTGTGATTAGCTCATAAACAATAGATTTACGTTATCGCACGCATATGCACAAAGCCGTGAACCGCTCCCTTTAAGAACCTGCTGGCAGAAATTTGCCGTTTTAACACCCCAAAATATAAGAACCTGTTTAGCCAGGCAAGATCAAGCAGGTTCTTATATGTGGGTTACAGTTAAATCATGAAAAACATTTTAATGGAGTGTGACTTTAAGACTGTAAATTTATATTACAAGAAAATACACAAGACAGCTGTGAATAAATACAAGTGTATGTTTAAGGACCAAACTCAAGTTTATTTATTTTTCGGGTAATCAACAACTATATCACCTTCATATAAATTACGAACCTAATTAAGAACCTACTTAGCCTAAATTGCCAATAACTACCCCAAAATACAAGGAACGTATTTTGCCAGACTTCAAAAAATGTAGGTTCTAACATGCGTGTTTTTACTGTATGTAGGCAGGTATAGAGAGTTGAAAAAAAATTAAGCCAGGGTATATAGTATTGAAACAACACCAAATTTCAGAACTAGTTCAGATCTTGGAGTGGGAGGGCAAGAACTGGATTTCCATTTTTTCACAGAAATGGTAGTAAAGATTTCTTACCAGGAATCTGCTAAACTTTTAAGACACCAAACTGACAAATTTCTGTTGATTCTACAGTTTTACCTAAGCATGTAAACCCTCTCATAGGTCTACTCTTTCATTTATCTGTAGGATGACATATTTGGTTCAGAGAAGAAAATTTGCAGTCACTTGAAATCTCTGGAATTTCAATATGAATGTGGAAATTTTCTAAGTTCTTCTGGGAAGAAAGTGTCCTTTGTTCGAGTGACAAACATCTCTGTTGTAATTACCAAAACTGTGGCTCAACTGAATGAAAGTGGTCTCCTTATGAAGAAAAGCAACATTCCTGGAAATGTTTTATGGGCACTTCTCTCTGGTGACAATAAGGGAAAATCCACGAAATTGCTATTGCAATTTCTTAACTGCAAGGAGCAACATTACGTATGTACTGCCCGCCTACTGGCAATTTTTGAAGGGGACAAAGACAATTACGAGTGCATTAAAGAAGTTTTTGGTCCAGTTATCGAGGCGACACAAAAAGTCTTTACTAACGTATCAGAACTGAACTTAAAGGTTTATCTACCAAAATGTGCAAGTACCTGTACCAAAGCAAATGTGAACCAAGTTGTTGAAATCAGAGGGATGCAAAATTGGCCAATAGAGCTTAGGCAGCTTATCCAAAATCCCCAAAGTGACCATTGTGGTGAGCGCTGTCTCTATTGCAAGAAACTAACTGGTTCAACTTTGCAGAGTGGTGATGCTACAAAAATGGAGTGCTGTATTTCTAAATACTGGCTGAGTTTGGAAGGAGACTGGGAATGGCTTGCAAGGCTTTTAGGTCTAACAGGTCCAAATGGCACGTACTTTTGCAACTACTGTCATGCCACAATTAAAGATCTTGAGAAGGGCAAGCCACACACACCCTGAATTTTGAATAGTACCTCCAGTGGCAATCACTTGAAACAGTTTTCTCTTCGCACCTTCGAATCAATGTCATCCGGTAACGAAGATTTTGTTAATGGTTGTTCAGTCAAAGCTTTAGCAAACCAGTGTCATAACTGTGAGTCCAAACCAATCTTCCGAGCATCTGGACCTGTCATTGAATCTGTGTCATGCATGCCCCTCCATCTGTCTCTTGGTCTTGGAAAGCAAACATTAGAAATTGTTGAAAACGAAGCTATTGTTTTGGACAAGACCATTAAAGAGGCAGATGGAGAGGCATGCCCAGAACTGGCAGAAGCATTCCAAAGAAGAGAAACCTTGAAGTTGAGTGCCTCCAACAGCATCAGCAGTTGGAAGAAATTAATGAAGCCATTAATAATGCAGAGGATGTTCTTCAGTCGTTCTTAAAATTAATGAAACAGCACCATTCCATCAAAAGGCAGAAGGTACTAAGTTCACTCCAACTGATATCTGAAAAACAATATGCAGTTTCAAAAATCTATATCCACTTCAAGAAATGTATTGGCTGAAGAGGCTAAAAGGGAAATACAGAGCTTACCAGTAACTAGAATTTCGAAAAGGAAAATAAAGCTTAAAAAATTGATGTTACAATCAATAGGGCTATTTCCCCGAACAAGAGGAAGCAGATTTGTTAAAATAGAGTGTATAAAGTTCTGCAACAATAAAACTACCTCATACACCTGTAGCTTGGGAGGTTCACATTGCAGGTTACATGTATTTGATACCCGTCTTACATCATTTTTGCATGATCTCTGCTTTACATGTAGCACAGGAGTATACAGGAACCCATAACCTCATCCACCCAAATGTGCCCCACTTAAATAAGAGTCTAAAATAAGGTTGCTTCATAAACGAATTGCATCCGAAAAGGATATACATGTACTACTTTGTAAAACTTTTGTTCCAATCTTTGAACGTTTTAGAAATTATACTCAGACTAATTTAAGACAGAACTTAAAATCTGGATCTCTGCTATGCGTGATTGTTAAAATACCATTCTCATGCACTGCATGTGAATGTCTAACAATGTCTGAATTAAGGACTACAAATTTATTTATTTCAACTTGACAGGTTTACAAATCACACAGTGGGGGCAGTGAAGGCTAGGGAAAAGGCAAGGGAACTTAGAAGAACCAGGGATAAGCAGCAGGTAAAAGGTAGACAACATCAGCAACAGTTCAAGGCAGCCCAAGATGAACTGGCATACATAAATGAGAAAATCAACGTCACGAAGGGGCCTTTAGAGACAAAATTTGATAACATCTTGGATGAACTGAGCTTGAAGCGTCAGATTTATCACAAGGGTGCTTTGGTTGGCAATGATGTTGCAAAAATTCTGCAACCCATTAACATCAAACAAATCTTCAAGCCAATTGAAATCAAACTTAAACATGGGGAAAAGCAGGTCTTTAGTGACCACAAACTTATGAGCAAAATATCAACTATGCTCACCAAATTGTCCCAATGTTTCAAACTTTACTCAGCAAGTGCCACTCTGTGCCCTCATGAAATTGCTACACTGGCAGCAAGATGTGCTAGCTTTGGCCGCTGGTTTCCAATAAACTTCCTTAAAACCAACCTGGTTAGGAAATTCCACGTTCTCACATTCCATGTTCCCGAGAAAGCCATCTTAATGGGGACTGTTGGAATGGAAGCTGTGCACTGCTCAGAAAGCATCCACCCAGTGGTCAACAAGCTCGACAGGATGTACGCAACAACACAGAACACATGTGATCGCCTGGCAGTGGTGGCCAAAAGTCAGTGGCTCCAAAGCGAATCTACATTGACCAACTTCAACAAGCCTAGAAAGAGAAACCAGTGCAAGCTAGTTCTTCATGAAGAATGAGAACAATCACAACAGTTAATACTGAATACTGAATACAGTTACTTACAACTTAAATGGCCCATTTTCATCCTTGATGTAACATGGTTGTTTGTTTTTCATTTGAACTGTGCTACCGCCAAGCCAACCCATTCACATCAAACAATTTTCAGTGGATATTAAGTAAATTTAAACTGAGCCATTCAATCTGATATTGGTTCTCTGACCATAGTCACAGTAATGTGAGGCTGATGTGTGTTTGGACTACAATACTGAGAAAGAGGAAAAACTGAAAATTGTTTTTTACCAGCTTAGAGAGGGGTGTGAAGTGAAACACTGTAACCTCCGACTTGAAAGTGTTGCAGCATTTTAATACCTCAGTCACAGTTTTTCACTAAACAGACGGACCCTTAGCCGGTAATTAAATATCAATATTTATTATTATATAGGGTATAACCTGTTTAGCTCCCATACTATTTCCTTACAAAACCATAAGAAAAGCAGGCAAATGTTATTATCCTGACTAACTGTCTGACGCAGAACTATTTTAGCTGCCAACTTTCTCTTCTCAGTTGCCAACTTACTAGGATGGAACAGAAAGTCACCACTCCTCACAAATAAACAAAGTTCACAACTTTATCAGAAGCCAAGTTTAAGTTTATTTTTTGCACTATCCTCCTCCAATAACAAAATGGTCAGAGAAAAACTACAAGTATACCTTTTGGATCAAATTTAATTGTTTTTTTTAAGATAAACAATTTTCAGTGGATATTAAGTAAATTTAAACTGAGTCATGCATGAAGCATCCATTGCTGCCATAATATTTGCTGACTGGAACCAAGAAAACACACATCAAGCTGGTTTTAGGAGATGTCACGGTCACGCATAAAAAAAATTGTAATGAACTTAAACGAAGGTAATTAAAATACAAATTCTGGTCAAATGCAAAGTCTAAACAGCACACAAAAACAAGTTTTTTTTACAAATTGATTTTCTTTTTTTTTAACATTTTTTTCCTTTCTCTTTCTCCAGTCTCGCCTTCAGCTCCTCCCTCCTCCGCACCTCTTCCTGAAGTTCGTGCTCCTCTTCTTCTGGGGTTCTGAGATAAATTTTACGACCAAATAATCAACTTTAACCAATGAAGTTATGTTTCAATCCACAATCTTATGAAACAAAAAATTTAAATGCAGGTCAAGTTTGTACCTTTTAACTTCATTTTCATCAAAAACGACACCCTTTGGCTTACTAAATTTGGCCGGTCAGCAAAAGAATGGATTTCTTAAGAAGGTTGAGTAAACGAATTGTTAACTTCTACCAAAACTTTCTTTTTATAATCGACAAATTTAAATGATACCTTCGCTTCGGCATCTTTGACGACCAGAACAGGTTTACCTGGATCAGTAAATTAGAGTATGCGCGTGGCGACAGAAAATTCCCGCGCTTTTTTTACACTTCTGCAAAACGGCATGCATTACCGAATGGATTCTATTTCAAGAATTCAAAAATCATTATGCAAAGATTCTTTAAACACATTACATTACTTAACCTTTGTTATATTCAGCAATTAGAATGGCAGAGGTAAGTCAAAGAAGTTATGAAGTGCGTGTATGCTTTCTTCGAATAAGCTGCAGCAATGCATGCTTTCGCAACAATCTCAATCTTTAAGTGGACCCAGTTAAGTTGGACTCACAGGGCCTCTATTTATTCAAGTTTGATTTATTTAAATAATATGATTAGTTACCAAAACAGAAACATCAAAACTCACCTGTGGCAACTGACTCAATTCTCTGCTATAACATTAAACATTCGGGGGCTTCACTGGCGCCTGTTGTCGAAATTGGAAACCTGACCACCTTTCGCGCAAGGCTGTCATCCTTTTCTCTGCTACTAAAATAAGTTTTCATTCACAGAAGTTTTAAATTGGCGTTAACTCCATACAAATATGTATTCTTTCATCCCATGACAGAACTTGATGGCAAACATCCTTTGTCGAAGAGATCGAGGACTGAAGTTTGAGTGGTTCCAGTGATGCATGTGCGAATCCACACTAGTAGCCGCCACCCTTTCGACTAAAAGGGCCAGATAGCAAAATTTAAGTCTACGAATGTACTCTGGCTGAAGCAAGACAACTTTGAAACATGCAATTGGCCTGTGGCAACTGATTAGAACTAGAGGTATCATTCACGGCACTAAACCAAACACTCATTGAACGCACGTTGCTACTCGCTTGAAAGGCCACTTATCGTACCGCCTCCTGTTTAGCTCAGTTGGTAGAGCGCCAGTCTGCTATGCGGAAGGTCGAGGGTTCGAGCCCCAGACCGGACCAACACTCAGGGTCTTAAAATAACTGAGGAGAATGTGCTGCCTTTGTAAATTCATCTGCAAATGGTTAGATGTTCAGGTCTTCTCGGATAAGGACTATAAACTGTAGGCCCCGTCTCTTGCATCTTCAATGTTACATGGTTAGCAGGGGACGTTAAAGAACCCACGCACTTATCGAAAAGAGTAGGGCACATAGTTCCCGGTGTTGTGGTCTGGCCTTGTCTCATGGGTTGGTGCTTTACATAGGGATAACTTCATTGCACCTTTCCCCCTTGGACAGAGTTGTCCAAGAAAAATTGCTATGACTATGACTTATCCGATTGAAAACTTTGCTTTCGGTAAGTAGAAAGAAGATAAAAATCCTACAGAAACAAAAACCGAAATGGTAACGCGTTTTACTCTAAAGTAAACAGTGCCATTTACCAACATTGATCGCAACAGTGACAAAAACAAACAACATGCAAGCAACATGATCAAAGAGATCGCATTTCACATTCCTTCGAAGCCCCTACAATTTTGGTCAGCAGATTTCCTTCAAAATTATCCGCTGTGTATTAGCAACGCGGGCTTTAATTTGATTGAGAGGCCCCAGGGGAGGATTAAATAGTATCCCAGAATGCTTTGTAATTTGAAGCTCGTGACGCTGTTCAACACGGCATATTTTTAGCGAAAGAGAACGCATTTTTGAAGTCGTGTGGTTTTCGTTAACAAATTGCGGCAAATCTGCCTGATCTTCATCTGATATTGGTAAGGAATCGTCGCTGCTAACATAACCCTCATAATCTGTGGAAGAAGTGTCGCTGTCGTTGTCGTCTGATCCACAAGTTTTGGTATCCTCGCAGCCTGCTTCTTCATAAATGTCCTGTTCGATGGCAGGAGCAGTCAGTTCACCTTCATGGGCAAACTTTCCATCGTCGTTCTCAGCCAATCTGATGAGTGAAGATGCTTCAGCAGATGTCTTTCTCCTTTTCCTTTGCCATACACGTCTGCTTGAAATACTTATGTTCGGATTCCACAGAAAACCTTTTCTTCTACGCTTTTTTGAGTAAGAGGTGTGTTCTGTTTCGTTTTCAATGTTTGTTAAGTTCTCATTTTCCGGAGATGGCGAAGTTGACTTGGACGCCATGTTGAAATTGCTGCTGACGAAGCCGGATGTGACGTCAGTTGTATTTGTTTTTTTGCTGCAAAACAAACATATCTATTTATTTCGTCAGATATGTTAGGATATCAATAAAAAAAGAAAACATTTTTCCAGGACTTCACTTTGAAATGTGACTTTTGTTACGTTTACCACGCTGAGGAAGTTCTAATTTACGGAAAACAGAGGTGACGGGACGCCGTGGACGGCATGTTGACTTGTTCCGGATGTAACATCACTTTCTGTTCTTTGCGCGTTTGCGCGCCAAAACGAAGTGAACATCAGTGAACATTTCATTCACAAAAGAATTTTTCGGCGCGCAGGAGTGCTATCATTGAAGCCGTTTAAGTACAGATCTGACGGATAACAGTACCGTGCAGTCAAGCAGACTTTTGTTTAAGCGACGCAATGGATTTCGCTCTTGTTTTTTTCAATGAGGACAAACGTTACGCGGCAGTTGCTGTGGCTTCCTTCAAAGGAAAATCTGTCCTGGAAAAGGGCGCCAGTGTTACTGTCTTAGGTTCTTCCTTTGATCCGGTGGCCAACAAACAAAGGGACGAAGAATGGGCTGGCACGATCATTGCATTAGGTACGTTCAAGTAGGTTGATATCAAATCTTTTAATAATCTTTTTCTCATTGTTTGTGCTTAAACACAATACCACTCGAACCACTGCCGAGTGACTCAGTGAAAAAGTCCTGAATTAACCGTTCATTCTTTAGACTTCATGCCTGGTTTACTTCTACGAAAGAATACACTCGTTAAGACTTGAGTTGACTGTAGGGCGATCAATTACACGCTATAATATAAAACTTAGCCGCATTGTTTTAAAGTTCAGTTGTCAAATTCAAATTTTTATACAGTGCAGAATGATTAAATTCATTTTAAGGGAGTGAACGAGAGATGAAAAGAGCGGTACCACAGTACAATGAAAAGGCGCGCAAGTTTGAGGAGAGTAAACTACTCGCAGAACCCAGAAAGCGAAAACCTAACAAAAAGTTTGAAGAGAGTGGTGGAGAGATGTCTGAAGAAGAAATCAGTCCACCAGAAAAGAAAAGGAAACCAACTGGAAAGGTAACCTAGACACTAATGTTTTAAGGCTAACTGACAACTCGGTCCTCACACTTTTTTATGTTTACTAAAACAATTTAAAATTAAGCCCATTAAAAGCTAATAGTTTATTTTACGGCAGGGCTAAAACGCCGAACACAGAAGTCGCCGAACGCCAAATGCACTGTTTGCTTGCGGTTAGTTCCACTCAGGCTTCCTTGCGGTTAGCTTTTATTTGTTATTAGGACAGCATTACAATTATATATGATCCTGGCCAACAAATAAAAGCTAACCGCAAGCAAACATGAGTGAAACTAACCACTGAAGCAAACAGTGCATTCGCCGTTCGGCGTTCTGCGTTTTATCCGTGCCTTTTATTTTATGCAGTGTCTACGGAATATTGAGCGTAATTGTTTTTAAGCCGCACCTTTATACGCGCAAATGACATTAACTTAATCCTCTGTATTTTGCGGACCAAGAGAAAAATGCGCAGGCTGAAAACGCATTTGCCGCCCTAAAACTGATTGGCTGCAGAGATGTCAAACAACTTTGCTCTGCCAATAACTGCCAATGAGATGAGATCCTAACGATACCATCTCAATGCTAGAGTTGGCGCGAATTTTTGTGGATGAGTTTGTTTCACTTGCTCACTTTGTAAAACCTAGTTCTGTACGTAGTAAACATTATGATGCTTGGAGATTTTGAAGTCCAAAATTTTCAGCTTTTTTCCAGTCAAAAGTCGATATTAGACCGGGATATTAGACAACAAGCAAGTGGATGAAATTGAGCAAAAAGCTCAAAGCAAAAAGCACCAAATAAAACAACTGAGCGGGGAATAAAAAAGTTCGAGAAATGGTGTGAGAAAAGAAAAAGTACAGACACTGAATCTTAAAACAGTAGGTCCAACGGATTTGAGAAAAATTCTGCGAAAGTTCTTCGCTAAAGGGAAACCAGAGAAAGGCCAAGCATTACTCCAGGTACATTGACTGGAATTAGAGTGGCCATTCATCACCATCTAACCTGTGCTCCACTCGGCCGAAACATAAAAATTTTGCAAGACAGCGAATTCAAACAAAATGGAATTTAAGCGAAGGCCAAGATCTACGAAAGAACACAAATCAACTATTCAGTCAGGAGACAGGTAGAAATTGAATCGATACCTCATGGAAAGGCAGAACGTCACGAACGGCGTTTGGAATTAGATGCGAAGAAGACTATTAGTAAAATAGTTCAGAGTTTAATTTGGTTTTCATTGTTTTCATTTAATAGCCGTGGCAGAGAGGGATCGAGAGCGGGAGGTTACAAGGCAGTCACCTGATTTTTGCTTATCATTGTTACTAATCTTTTTAAAACTAGTTTATACTGCTTGCCTTTTATTGTAAACAGAAAGGAATTTTATTTGGCTGATCTTGTTTGGCTGATCGTATTGTCCGTATTGTAGCAACAACTCTCCATATCATAGGTTCAATTTGCTTACATGGAACATATACTGTTAAACATTTTTTTCTTATTGATTTAAATGAATTTGTACGACTGTTTGGCCTTGTGTATTGACAATCATAAATCAAATGACTTTTGTCGTGCATATAGTTTTAATTAATGTGTCCCTAACTTGTAGCATCATTAATACGCCCTCACCCTGCTCGGATGCAAATGATGCCAGTCTCGGTACACAGACAAACTTAACGTAATATATATGCATCAGGCAAAAGTGACTGATGTGATTGTCCTTTAAATTAATTTATTGACCCTTTCTCAGGCTTTCTAGCCAAAGCACGATCAATGGCCAATATACAGGATATTAATAGTGGATTTTTACAGTCTGAAAAGGTGGTCAGTGACATTCTGACCGAGTCTAATTTCCTAATTTACTTTTGTATTATTAAGCTATTTCCACCGAGGAAGTCAATTGCCAAAGTACAAGTATATGACACCGACTCCGAGTCAGAACCCCAAT
Organism: Micromussa lordhowensis; assembly: GCA_964020085.1. Lineage (NCBI taxonomy): Eukaryota > Metazoa > Cnidaria > Anthozoa > Scleractinia > Lobophylliidae > Micromussa > Micromussa lordhowensis. The sequence continues at coordinate 15,994,496 of OZ026603.1, forward strand.
CCTGCTCCCCAGAAAAAGAGACCGCAGAGCTTCTAGGCAAGTTTGCTAAAAAAGGTTTTAAAGGATAATTTTGGAGATTTGTCATGAACTGTCTGTGAGCAAATCTCAGACCGAGTCCTTGATGTATTGACCAAGCGATAGCGAGGTCAATACATTAAGGTCAAGGTCTGAGATTTCCCTGTAATGACCGAACGGGCGAGGTTAATAAGTCATTTATTATATGGCCTTTTTAGCGCTATTCTTGAAAAGAATATAATAAACTGAACACCGCAAGTAATTTTCTACATGCGCTTGCGCGCGCTACGGCTTTCTTCGTCACTCATACTAAAGAAGTATCTGTGTGCTAGTTTTTCTCTCAGTTATTGAAAATATAGTAGTACTTTGTCCATCTTTTCAGTTGTTTTCGCCCACGCGCACATAGTTTTTTACTCACAACTCAAAAGAGCCGTCGAGCCGAGAAAAAATGTCATAATGCCCGCTCAGCAGCCAATCAGAGTGCGCATACTTTTGTAGCCATATAATAAAGTGACAGATTGATGTTTTGAAAGGTGCAGTGACTATCATTTTAGCATATTCCTAAAATTTGATAGTTTAGGAGAAAATTGAACCAAATTCATATGTACATGTACATGTAGATTACTGCTTTGATTGATAAGATCTTATTAATTTCAAACTAGGCTTAAGTTTTGTCTACCTTTAGTCTTTATTATCATGACAAATATTATTAATTTATTTGTTAAGAAGCAATGTATGACCATTATTTGAACACAGTTTTAAAGATGAGTTATTTATTTTAAAATGTCTGACAATATTGTTTTTGTTTGTCCATATGATTGGACCTTAATCTTTCATTCTTACACTTACTTACAAAATAATGTAGATATTACGATTTTTATTTAATTATGAAAATAATATGCTGAAATATGAATAATGCTTTTAGCCATACCTTGGTAACATTTCATTTTATGCTTCTACCAGTTTTAACTTGTTTGAATAATTATAAGTGCTATATTGGTTTAATAACCATTAATTTTAACTTGTTACATATTGTTTGTGGTTATTGTTCTGAAATTTTATTCTTTAAAGAAAAAAATTGGCGGTAGTAGCAATAAATTCAACAATTATAGTGTAATCTTTCTGATTTTGTTCTTAGATTTGCAGTGTACAACGGTTTAAAATATTTTCAAATAAAAGTATTTAGCCATGTTAGCTTTAAATGTTTAATCCCTTGCTTATGAATTGGGGTGGAACAGTCAATTATAAAGAGATGTGTATGCCTTAACATGTTCTATGAATAATTGGTGTATAGAAAATTTGAGTTGTATGAGGTCCGTGGAAAAATTATTTAGTTCTTAACGCAACGCTGATTTTCATTGAAATAAAAAGCCACGAAAGCTCATACCATAGAACCCAAAGCCGCACCAAGGTACGGCATCGTGAAATTGCACGCGATATGCGTCGTTCCATGTAATTTCACGTCTGGAAATTCACAAATTTTATAATGAAACTCAACGTGCCATGGAATTTCACGTGTGATACATGTCGTACCGTAAAATTTCACGTGTGGAAATTCACAATGAAACTTAACATACCATGGAATTTTACGTGTGATACTTGTCGTATTGTGGAATTTCGTTCGTGAGAATCTATCGTATCGTACAGTTCGGTTGAATGAAGGATCATGTCGAGTTAAATGCGTTAGTCAATCCACAAAACTCGTATGTGGTACGTCGGTATTTTCGGCAAATCTGGGAAAATAAGTAAATATCATGACCTCGACATGCTGCGTATCAATGATGTGTCTCGAAATCTGATTTTCCATGACTTGGAAGTCCGAATCTGAACGAATACGGGTCCGGCCACCCACTGTACGCGTCGCGTGTCTTGAATCGCGGAACCTCATGGTATGCTCGTATTTTCAAAAAATACAGGTCCGTATCATATGATATCAGGACCATGACACCGCTCATTTCACGCAGTGCAAAGAGTATCTCAACGAGAATTTTTTGAAAAAAGATGCCAAGGGTAACTATTTTGATTTACAAGGAAATGTGATAAAAAACAGCGAGCCTTACTATGAAGATTTATATGATGACAATGACCTTGTCAGTTAAAAACATGTCGATGTTCAAAACGCCAAGCAAAACACCGCCATCGGCGATAAAGCAAATAGAGATGATCTTATTCCTCGTGATGGCAGTGGACAGATGGCTGGAAATCTCAATATGGGGGGTAATACTCTCATAAACATCAGACCATTTGTGGAAGATGACAACATTAACCAATCTGGTCAAGCGATTGATTTCAGTTTTTTCCATGCACAGAGAGGAGAATTGAAACGGCTTATTAACAGCGCTTCAGCCGAACATTTACCACTGAACGGCTCGGATTCAATGACCGTCAACCTCAATATGGGCAACAACAAAATAACCAACTTACATACTTATGCCGACGATGTTTTCTCCACTAACAACGTCAGACACGTAAGTCAAGCCAAAGCGCATGTGGTTGCAACGCTGACTGATAGTTTCAACAAAAAGATAAATGAGTCACATATCAGCAGCTCAACTGACAAAAAAGATGTTTTCCGGTACATTATGGAAGATGTTGATGAGTCAGCAAGCAAAAGTAACATCATCGTTGATGGTATCATTGATTTTCCCTCTTCACCTCCTGATGTAAACAAAAAGGTCTACAGCTTCAGAATGGGAAAGGGAGCATCAAACGTGTACCCTTCTCGACTGAGTCTTAACATGTATAAACTCCCTCAGGGCGAGTACACTTTAGTGATTGAATTTTTCCCCCCATTCGTAGAGGAGGTGACAGTGTCTGTTGTTTCTGCGTCATTGAATATCGGTCAACAATCAACCAAGCTGTTTCCCGAATACACCCGTTCCATCGTTCACTTGCATAAGTGGGTTATAACTCCTCCCATACGCATCTACGTCGACATGAGATGTCAGGGCATTGCACAAAGCCCCGCTCAGGGGCGCGGCTATTTGATTGTTTATGGGGTTAAGAGAAGACAGAATGATGTAAGCTCAGATGTTTATGACTCGGTGTATGCTGTAGAGAGGGGCAAAATGGTGATGCAAACAGACTTGGTTTTAAATTCCCATCACATAAGAGGTGTGTCTAGACGAAAACGACAAAACGTCTGCTGTCAGCATGGCATATCTTGAAGACGGGGGTGCTAAAAAAATAAATGATAAAGTTTATCACGACCTGTTCGTATCTTTCATCGATTTCCGCTTGCCAGACACCTACGGTCTCGTCAAAATAGGCAATGATTATCATCTGAATGCTAAAGTTGAAAAAGTCGGGACGACTGACCCAAATGAAAACCGGTTTCGTTTCTTTGCATGTGAAAGAAAAAGGTTTGCGCCTCAGCACGCCTTTATCTGTAAGGTACCCTTCCGCGCGGCCCTTTGGGACGCAATTTGTTTTTGTCGGTTATTTCAGTGACAAGATGTCTTTTCGTTTCGATCAAGCGTCGCCATCATCAAGGCATGTCATTATCACAGTTGCTTCTCCCTTTGTACAGGCTCAAGATAGCGGCAATCCTTTAAACGTGACTGAAAAAAGCCAAAGTTTGCCGAATTTACTGAACAAGAAAGTAATTTTCACAGTTAATTTCAAAACGCTTGGTGTCTTATGCAAACTGATAAATATCAGCGACAAACAATCATACCGCTTCAACTTCAGATCTAGTAGTAGGTGTGGGCTTCCCATTGTACCTTGGCTAAAGAGCGTCAAATGCTATACCAAACAGCTTCTTTGTCATTCCACATGATTGACAGACAAGTTCAGAGGTTTCGGCATATACGACCATCTCCTCATTGCAATCCAAGCAGATTTTCCATTGGGTGGTCATCTTTTGCGCCATTTATATATATATAGGTTTAAATGGAAAAAAGCCTGGCAAGTCAATACTACAGCCCCAGAGGTTATTGGAAAGGCTTTGGAGCCATCAAAAAATTAGCTCGTGCTGCAAAAGTAACTGAAGATGTTGCTAAACAGTGGCTCTTCAAGTAAGCTCTTTGGCAGATCTATCTCCCCGCGCCGCGTTACGTGCCTCGACCAAAATTTGACGTACCAACGTCCAACGCGGTCCACCAAGCAGATCTTCTTTTTCTGCCACACGATAAGCCATCTCGTAGCCGCAAAGTTTACAAAATGCGCTGACCGTTGTTGACGTCGCTACAATCCCGGCCAAAAGTAGTTGGGACACTTGAGCTGTATCACGTATCCCCCATCCCCCCTAATCAATGTTGGGAAATATCGCGTTTTTTCCAGCAAAAAGGGAAAAAATCACCTGATTATCAACATTGAAAGTGGGGGGAGGGGAGAACTTACTTCGTGTCCCAACTCTTTTGTCTGGGATTGTCTGAAACAAGAATTTAAAGAATGTCACACCATTCCCTCTAGCAAAGGTTGGAAATGAGGGGAGTTGTACCGTCTCGCGTGTACAGCTAACGAGAGCTACTAGAGAGAAACAGCATGCAATGGCAAGTTTTACCTGGGTAGGCATTAGGAAACGTAAAGTCATCTTTCTAAGTGACCTTCTACGGCAGGCGATTGATAAGTCCGCGCCACGACCTTCTGTTGCCTGTCAAGGGGCAAACGACCCACTTGCTCGCCCGTAAAATCCAACTTTGCACAAGATATTGTGTTTGAAAAGGATGTTTCTATTTTCTGGACTGAAAAGGATGAGCTTGTCTACGTCTTATGAGGGCTGGTTGATTCGCGCGAAACAGAAATGATGCAAATTCAGTTAAAACAGTCGGTACCGAGCAAGTGGATATTTTCTCCTTGTCCTCGCTGTTTCGCGGAGTTTCATTCTGGATAGCAATAAAACGTTGCTTCTACCTAAACACGATTGAATTATGCATGTCTTTGATCGTTTTCCCCTCTAATACCGGAACGCGTAAAAAGCGAGGTGTGTTCTCGGCCTTCACAAGTGTCACCGGGTTAACCGTCGCGATTAACCCATACGATTAACCATTCTGGTAAAACATTTTGGTTCCAAACTACCTCGTGTCATTCGAATTATAGCTTTTTCCGCTTGATAGGAATTACGAAAAACCATTTAACATTGTCTGGGATCAAGAACTAGCAATAGAGAGCTTTGTGAGAAGGTTTATATGGTTAACCGTTCAATTGAAATAGAAAGGGTAGTTAAGTTTTAACTTATTGTCTCCATTAAACGGTTAACCATATTTCAAGCGTCAAACTCGACTATTTTGCCACCAAATTGCTTCCATCTTGCATTTCAAATAATTAGAAGTGAGAAATTTTTATACCTTTTGCCAATAGGAATGAACAGGAAAGATTAACTTGCAAAACGCTGACTTTCAAATGGTTAACCGTTGTGGTTAACCGTCATGGTTATTCGTGCGCGTTAACTAAACACATGGAACCCGGAAGTTGTCGTGTCGCGTGCAATGGTGATATATTTGATTCTTGTACATGGATAAGCATTTCATTGGGTTTAAGTCTATTTATTTAACACTACTCCGCGAAAAAACACAAAGATCTGCTACTTTGCAAATTGATAATCCTGCGAAATGTCTTAAATAATAGGCACGAGCTTTAACCTTCCTTAAATGCCATTTTGCTTAAAGCAAGTCGCAAGTTTCGTTTTGCTGCAGGCGGTTACGAGTTATATTCCACGAATGTCTGCACCAAGCCTTAATCTTCATTAAGGCAGAAACGTTCTGTCCAATTTCCAGAAACAAAGTGTACGTCATTCACCCGAAATCAAATTCTAAAATATCGTGACGCTGTGACAATCGCTGCCGTTACCTTCATTGGGAAATTCCTCGCATATCTCTTTCAGACAATCCCGGCCAAAAGTAGTTGGGACACTTGAGCTGTATCACGTATCCCCCATCCCCCCTAATCAATGTTGGGAAATATCGCGTTTTTTCCAGCAAAAAGGGAAAAAATCACCTGATTATCAACATTGAAAGTGGGGGGAGGGGAGAACTTACTTCGTGTCCCAACTCTTTTGTCTGGGATTGTCTGAAACAAGAATTTAAAGAATGTCACACCATTCCCTCTAGCAAAGGTTGGAAATGAGGGGAGTTGTACCGTCTCGCGTGTACAGCTAACGAGAGCTACTAGAGAGAAACAGCATGCAATGGCAAGTTTTACCTGGGTAGGCATTAGGAAACGTAAAGTCATCTTTCTAAGTGACCTTCTACGGCAGGCGATTGATAAGTCCGCGCCACGACCTTCTGTTGCCTGTCAAGGGGCAAACGACCCACTTGCTCGCCCGTAAAATCCAACTTTGCACAAGATATTGTGTTTGAAAAGGATGTTTCTATTTTCTGGACTGAAAAGGATGAGCTTGTCTACGTCTTATGAGGGCTGGTTGATTCGCGCGAAACAGAAATGATGCAAATTCAGTTAAAACAGTCGGTACCGAGCAAGTGGATATTTTCTCCTTGTCCTCGCTGTTTCGCGGAGTTTCATTCTGGATAGCAATAAAACGTTGCTTCTACCTAAACACGATTGAATTATGCATGTCTTTGATCGTTTTCCCCTCTAATACCGGAACGCGTAAAAAGCGAGGTGTGTTCTCGGCCTTCACAAGTGTCACCGGGTTAACCGTCGCGATTAACCCATACGATTAACCATTCTGGTAAAACATTTTGGTTCCAAACTACCTCGTGTCATTCGAATTATAGCTTTTTCCGCTTGATAGGAATTACGAAAAACCATTTAACATTGTCTGGGATCAAGAACTAGCAATAGAGAGCTTTGTGAGAAGGTTTATATGGTTAACCGTTCAATTGAAATAGAAAGGGTAGTTAAGTTTTAACTTATTGTCTCCATTAAACGGTTAACCATATTTCAAGCGTCAAACTCGACTATTTTGCCACCAAATTGCTTCCATCTTGCATTTCAAATAATTAGAAGTGAGAAATTTTTATACCTTTTGCCAATAGGAATGAACAGGAAAGATTAACTTGCAAAACGCTGACTTTCAAATGGTTAACCGTTGTGGTTAACCGTCATGGTTATTCGTGCGCGTTAACTAAACACATGGAACCCGGAAGTTGTCGTGTCGCGTGCAATGGTGATATATTTGATTCTTGTACATGGATAAGCATTTCATTGGGTTTAAGTCTATTTATTTAACACTACTCCGCGAAAAAACACAAAGATCTGCTACTTTGCAAATTGATAATCCTGCGAAATGTCTTAAATAATAGGCACGAGCTTTAACCTTCCTTAAATGCCATTTTGCTTAAAGCAAGTCGCAAGTTTCGTTTTGCTGCAGGCGGTTACGAGTTATATTCCACGAATGTCTGCACCAAGCCTTAATCTTCATTAAGGCAGAAACGTTCTGTCCAATTTCCAGAAACAAAGTGTACGTCATTCACCCGAAATCAAATTCTAAAATATCGTGACGCTGTGACAATCGCTGCCGTTACCTTCATTGGGAAATTCCTCGCATATCTCTTTCAGACAATCCCGGCCAAAAGTAGTTGGGACACTTGAGCTGTATCACGTATCCCCCATCCCCCCTAATCAATGTTGGGAAATATCGCGTTTTTTCCAGCAAAAAGGGAAAAAATCACCTGATTATCAACATTGAAAGTGGGGGGAGGGGAGAACTTACTTCGTGTCCCAACTCTTTTGTCTGGGATTGTAGCTGTAAGAAGCTGAGCCTCTGACTTCGAAAGACTCTGCTGAGGTTGCAAAGGCTTTCCAGTCGATTTACAAGCGCAGCCCTTTGTCCTGGCCACAGGTGCTGCAAGTTGACCCTGGCCGCGAGTTCATGGGAAGTGTTACCAAAGAAATGGAAAACCATAAAACCTACATTCGACATGGAAACACTGAAATTCACAGAGACCAAGCTATTGTAGAGTGTTTTAACCGCATGCTCGCCGAGTGCTTGTTTGGCCATCAGTATGCCGTGGAAATAATCCTGCCTTCTGGCCAGCGGTCGACTGCATGGGTCAAAAGGCTTCCTGATGTTGTTAGGGCGCTGAACAATGAAGTCACTCGCCTGATTGGCAAAACCCCTGCTGATGTGATAAAAAAGAAAGGCGTTGTGGCAAAACCTTCTACTCCTTACTCAAGGCCTGTTGGATTGAACAAAAGAAAGCTCCCCTCCAACGTCACTGTTCGTTATCTTTACCACGCCCGGTGAGCTTGAGGGTGGGACTAAGAGGGCAACAGACCCTATCTGGTCTTTGAAAGGCTACACGCTTGAAAAGGCTGTCACCAAACCAGATGAGCCTGTTCTTTACTATCTGCATGGTGGGCCTAAGCATGGGTTTGTCCACGAGGAGCTGTTAGTTAAGCCCCCAAATACACAGCTGCCGCCTGCTCAGGTCATGTGAAACTCGATCGGCTCGGTGTGAATGCCATCTGGCAGCACCCAGCGTTTGTCATAATAAGCACTCAGCCCCAGCTTGTGCTGCTCATATGTGACCATCTGCTTGCCAACCATGCAAAATCCTCGGTTTTCTGCTCTATCAATACTGCCATTGAGCGTCGCCTTTAAACGCTGCCAGGTGATTTCGTTCTGTTTCTTCGACATGCCCTTGGTGCTGAACTTCTTTTTTTTCACCATTGACAAAGTAACATTTTGAGCACAGCGCGATCATCCCGCTGCCTTCAGATTCGAGTTTGAACAGTCCTGGCGTGCGCCCGCTCCACTTGTCCCACGCCAGCCACTGCTTCTTTGTCGCCTTGAATTCTGTACGCAGCTCCGGACGGACGATGTCTTCAAACTTGTCGGCCGAGATGGCCATGTAGTTTCTGTCTGTGTCCATCTGAATCAGCTCGAAGTCACGGCGATCGACGTATCTGTCTAAGAAGTCATAGTAAAACTCAAGCATCCTGAGCTTCGCCAGCTGATACACCACGATGCCAATCTGGAATGGGCGCCTGATCTGAATGCGTGGCTTTCGGCTTTCTAGGCCTGCCCGAGCTCGTCCAGATCTTCGAAGTACGCACTTCTCAGCGCCCTGTCGACCACCTTCTCATCTTTCGTGTACACTACGCAGGTCTGCCTCTTGAGGGCCTCGATGAGCTTCCCATAACTGCTATTTCCCAGCAGCTTAAAGATGTCTGCCAGCAGCGCTTTGCTCTTGTCTACATCTCCTGTACACCTCGCCTCGGTCACCTCATCTATGAACCACTTCAGTGCCTTTGTCGCCTGGTAGTCAATGGTACGATACACCGCCGTAATTTTTGCGCCATGCTTCACATACCACTGTAGTAGTGGAGCATACAACAACAACTTTTTCCCTCTCCTCTTTTTTTTCCTGTTCGCTCCATGTAATCTTTCATGTGCTGGGGCACTGCCTCATCATAGATGTGTTTTGTGAAAAAGAACAGGGGCATTTCTTCAAACTTCATCCACAGCTTTTGCGAATTTCGATGTCTACCTCTGCAAAACCAAACCACGTACCTGCTTCCAGGCAGCTTACAAGAGCAGCCGCTGCATCTTTGGGGTTTCTGTAGCGCACGACTTTTTCTTTTCCACATGGCATTTCTCTCGTCATTGTTGATGGGTAAAGTGCGTTGGCGTTGTAGCCAATAATTCGTTGGCATGTTTTCGTTTTTGTAAATCTGTGGGGTCTGATGGGTGTCACACCAGCCTCATGGTGGCGTTTGAACACAATGCTTGGCCCACCCACCATCGCGTTTTTCAACATATGATATGCTTCTTTGCAAGGGCTATACAGCTCAGCACCTCTCTCGATCGTTCTGTGCAAGAGGTAATGCAGACTCACTCCTGGGAGGCTGACCGCGTCTTTCAATATGTCAATGCCTTTTTCGGTGTAGAAAGCTCGCATCTTTTCCAGAGCCTCCAGGCGTGGTGCTACATCCAGGTTGTTGTAGTAGCGCAGCCAGTCTGCGAAGGTTTCCATCCCTTTTTCTTTGAATATCTTCTTGCATTCTTTGAACTCAGAGAGTTTCAAGACAAAACTCCCCTTCAGCTTTGAATACCATGCCGGGTAATCTGGCAGGCCAGAGTAGTTCAGCTTTTCCACAGTGTCCAACCACTCATATGGCAGCCATGACTTTTTACCTGAACAGCCATTAAGCCTTCACCCACACCTCGTAGCTGGTCCTTGGACCTAGATAGTTGATGATGTCTAAGAAGCGAAAGCCGTCTGTCTTCATGAACATCGTGGTGTTTGCCTTTTTCGTGACCTGGACCTTTTTCGTTGTGTCGGCGAGCAGCTCCGCGAAATGCTCTTTTATCAAGTTCAGGTCGTAACGCCCGCAGTTGAACCCTAGCACGGGCACCCGATCACAACATTCCACCACTTCTCTATGTTTCTTTCGCAGTAAATGGCGGATGTCCTGTGGCATGAACTCTTGGCATGAACGCTCAGATTTTTTTTCCTCGCCTCTCCAGCTCTTCCATGAATTTCTGGATCAGCGTTTTGGCTTCAGGATCGCAAATATGAGTGGGCTCGCGCTCGAGAGTGTCGCCTACACTCAAAGAGATCGACACGTGCCTGTTTTCGTATGTAAGACAATCTGTTACCTCTTTTCTCTTCGTTTTGTCATGATAGGACTCGAAATCATAGAAAATAGCGTGTGGGTATGTTCTCGTATGCTTTTGTGGGAGGCTTTCATTCGTTTTTTGGTCATTGTATTCCAATTTTTCCACCACTCTGTACCCTGCCTCTCTTAGGACTTTTGTTCGTTCCTCTGTGGCTTTGTACAGCTCTTCTGTCGTTTTACCGTGAGCTATTTTTGTGTTTCTGTCTGCATAACATCATCTGCAGCCGTGCCACAAGCACCCATGGTATTGAAAGACAGTTCCAGATTTCGGGGCATACCCGTCTACTGGAGCACCAAGTTTATTCCTTTCGCCTCCATGGCCACACATGGCGTGATCAATATGAATGCCCAGCCGCTTGCTCATTTTCTCAAGCCAGCTTATCGCTGATTTTGAAGCTTGGCTCTCGTTGTAGAACGCTCTCTCATACACTGTTGGCGAGGCTTTAACCTTCTCGTTCAGGCAATCTATGATTGTTCTTCCTTGCGCACATGTTTTCATATGTCTTTGAAGGTTACAAGCTTTTGTAAAGCGAGACTGGCAATTATTGCATACATAGGTTTTTGCAAGTTTGTTTATGTCTGTGATCAAAAATGCGTGCCCTTCATAAATTCCAATCGTCATGATGTTTTTCAACTTGTCTAAGGGGTTGTTTCTGAGATGCCATAAAATTTCACCGTTTTCTTGGCGTTCGGGTTCGTACACCCTTATTCGAATCCATTCATGAAGTTGTTTCCCGCGATTCAGATACCTCTCTACCTTGTCCAGTTGATCAAGAGAGGTTCTTAAAACAATCTCTGACTTTAAGAAACCTCTCGCTAGCTGCCTTGCTGTTTGAGTGCAACGATCAGGACGTGCTCCTTGATAAACAGCAATGTACCGCCAAAGGCACAGATTATCCGCGAAAGTATCTAGTGAAAACATTTTACGTCTGTGTGCAAGATTTTGCAACCAGTCTGGCAATGGGCCTGTGCCTAACAGAGGTTGGTTGTCAAGCACGGCTTTTACTTCAATGTTTGAGAATTTTACAAACGTCCATTTCGTATTTGGGCGCTCGATGCTATCAAGGTTCAATCTCCTAATTTCTTGTTCATTCACCCATCTTTCAGCTTCAGAGAAATTGTTTATCCAAGGCGACCCTTTTTGCTGTTTCTAAAAGACCATTCTAAGCTTGTAAAGTTTGTAAAATTCTCAAACATTGTTGACAAGAACATATGCATAGTTATAGCGAATGAAGAAAGCTCTGTTTATATTTTGTCTTAATTTTGTTCTAATTGGTGTGGTTTGATTCGCTCCCAACCTTTTGTCAAAATTCCATCTAATAAAACGGCGCCCTCTCCGGGTTTCCGTTCCCTCCTCCACACCCTCACATCTGACATACATCTCGACTATCTCATTCTGAAAGTCAATCACCGGAGGCCTCCTTCCTGGCTCCGTGTTCGCGCTCTTGATGAATTTATTTTTGTGGCGTGAGACATCTTCTTTGTTTCCTATATCTCCTCTGGGAGAATAGGGCCGTGAGACATACATTGCTCTTATACATAACAACACATTTCTTCAATTGAGATTTCGTTTTGCAATACCCAAGTAGTAAGAGATGAGTCTGGCAAATACTGCTTTCTCCTGACAGCCTTATTTCGCTGAAATAAGGGCTTGTTGATACACTTCGCGTCAAAGCTTCTGAGACACAAAGTGTATCAACAAGCCCTTATTTCAGCGAAATAAGGCTGTCAGGAAAAAACAGTATTTGTCAGACTCATCTCTTACTACTACTTCCAATCGGGAATTTATCTCTGGCTATTGCTCTCGCTGTTCTGGTCATATGTTTACCTTTTCTTCCCATCAATTAAAATTGGGAAATACGGCTTTCACAGTCTCATAGACATCAGTAATAAGATCTAAAATCATCAATTCATCAAAGTTATTCCAGTGTATAAAGGTTACTGTGATCTGCTGAGGAAATGGTAGCCAAGTGTAAAGAAATGATGCTTGTGCGGTATAATTACATATACATGTTTGCAAATAAGTAAACAAAAATGTGCAGAAAAGTACAGTCGTGATATAATTTACTTAATAGTTGTAATATCTGTGGTTAGAATTCGCATAACGTTGTTTTCCTGACTTAAAAGCTTTAAATCACCTTTCTGACATCAAACAGCAATATTCCAGGATAAATTTACGAGAAGGACAAGAAGGGAACAAAAGTAATAATAGTGAAATTAAAATGTAGAATGTTCTTTTGAAGTACCCATGATTTTACAATTCTCAAAAGAGCATTTATATCCTGAAGGATTTTCTTAGTTTACCAACTTGCACAGAAGTGAAGCGTAATGCTATAATGAAAGTAACAATATTTTTATGTCGCTTAAATAGGATGTACTTGCCTTAGAAATTTCAGAAACATCTCCAACGAAAGATCTGCTCTTGAACTTTCCAAAATGGCCACTACCGAAAGCACATGGGCTCTAGTTATCCCACAATTCAACGGGAAAGAATGCCTTATGAATATTAATTTCAAAAACAATATGGCTTTCCGCCGACGCCATTTTGAATGAAAAAAGCCGCTGGTCAGAATGGCGAAAATCGTGCGCCTGCCAGCCCAGCGTGTGACAGCTTTATTATGGTGGTGAGAAGAATGATGGCTAGAAGAAGAAAACCGAAACATTTACAGCGACAATGGAACCAATTTCGTTGGAGCTGAACGAGAGTTCAAGGAGTGCCTTGATAGAATGGAACAGTCCAAGATCTCAGACATTCTGTAGAAGACGGAATCCAGTGGTTCTTCAACCCCCCTTCTGCTCACCATGTTGGTGGAGTCTGGGAGAGACTTGTCAAATCAGCAAAGAAAGCTCTAAAGATTACCCTGAATGGCCAATTGGTGAATGAATCCCCCCTCATATTCACAGAGTCTGAGAGTTTGCTTAACAGCCGACCGCTAACTGACATCAGTGTTGATCCTCGGGACCTTGAAGCAATTACTCCTAACAATTTCCTGATTGGAAGAAATAGCCTGAACAAGACTCCTGATGTCTTTGATGAGAGAGATGTGTTCCAAAAAGTGGTGGAGACAAGCCCAGTCACTTACTGACAACTTCTGGAGAAGATGGCTTCGTGAATACGTGCCTGCACTTACCAAGCAGAAGAAGTGAAGGACTAGATCTCAAACTCGTGTTCAAATTGGAGACCTGGTACTGGTAGTTGAGGACAACCTACCCCGTAGCAGATGGAATCTTAGCCGAGTTGTCAAGACATTCCCAGGTGATGATTGCCTCATTTGTACCGTTGAAGTCCAGACAAAACAAGGAACATTCAAGCTTTGCCTCCTTGAGGAGGCCAAATGTATACAGGGGTGGCTATGTTGTAGGCTGCCCTCAAGTCAGCGGACTTTACCAAAATAGTACTTAGTTCCCTGCAGACTAGAGACTGTCTTGATGTGTTATTGTACAGTGCTCCAATCACTAGATGAAAATTTGTTGTTCTCGCTTGTGGCCTTAGTTTTATATTGTTTGGAAAATCTCGGCCACAAGCTCTTAGAGACAATGAGTCGACAAATCTTTACTTTGCAGATACTAACCACTGGCTTAGGCATACAGCCTTCTCTTTAAGTTGAGACCCTTATATACAAGCAGATCGAAATTTCCCAGAAACAGCCAATCACAGAAGTTAATTGAGTTATATTGTTAAGGTTGGATTGACTTTTCTACCAATTAAAGGTCAAATGAACCAAATTTTCAAATTTTTTCAGTCCAATGTGTCAATTAAAGGCTAAATAGTAAATCTCTGAAGTTTCAGGGTAATCGAGCATAGCCTTGCTGAGATATGTGACGTTAAAAACTGCACTTATTGGTCCTTAATGATCGTGAAGCGCTTGGCAAAGTTGTCGGAGGATTAAACTCATGATGTCACTGTTGGCTAACAGTGAAAGTGCGGGAAATTCAAAACTGTTTCTGCTTGCGTGAGATGGTATAAGCTTCGCCGGTTTTGAGCAGAAAAGCATGGTTATTTGTGCAGCAATTAACTGCAGAAATGATTCTAAATCCAAAGTACTTTTAAGTTTCCTGAGGATCTGAAACTCGGAAAAGAATGGCTGATAAAAATGAGAAGAGAATCTTTTGAGCCTATGGAGCACTCACACATTTGTGCGGATCAGTTCACTGCCAACTGCTTCCAGCAAATCTGGCTATAAGGACCTCTCAGGGTTCTACATTTAAGCCTTGACAACTAAACCTTAAAAAAGATGCACTGCCGACAATTATTTTCAAGAAGAAAAGAAAATGTGGTGAAGAACAATTCGACCCTCCGAAGAACAAAGTGGCAGCCCATGAAAACCCAGTAGAAAGAGTCCGTCCAGCTTTCGCTAAATGCAAGAGGTTAGAGGTAAGGGTTTTGCATCTTTATCAATTATAACTAGCTAAAGTCTCTCTTTTAAACATTTGCACATTTAATATGCTTTGGCTTATCAAGTCTTAAGACGTTTTATCCATAGAGTTCTAAAGTGCGATGACACGTTGCCATGGCACTAAAAAAATCAGTTGTAAACAACTCTTGTAACCTTTGTGTAGAAGAGGTCAAGCAGGTAATTATCGTTTAGAAAAGCAAAACGAGAGTTACAATCAGGTTCATTTACGTTTTTGTTCACAGTAGAAGCCCTGCAGTTTTAGAATTGAAATAAAACGATGGTAATGGTGCAATGCTTTGCGCCTGACTGCAACCATCAATCGGAAAGTTATATGTGCAGATTTTTTAGTTTCCCTAGCCAAGGAAAAAAAGCGGATGAATACAAGAGGTGGATTCGTCTACTGAGGTCAGTAAATTAGGGTTTAGTTTTCATATACGTTTTGAATTGAAGAATGCAGTGAGGCTGAAAGTATGGTGTGTTTGGATGGTCTATTGTAGTGATGGTGGCCATGTTCTCGTAGTGTATTTGTCCCATTTAAGTCTATGTTTTTTATCTAGTTCGTTTGGTTATTACTGTTTCTCTTTCTTTGAGTCAATGAATAATGAAGAGAAATTAAGAATTTGTATTTTCAACATTTTTGAATCAGGAAATTCTTGCCGCTTGCGGTCTTCTGATAGTTATGCAAGCAATTGTTTGTATGGCTACTATGTCCGTTTGGTGCAGCTCTGTTAAGCTATGAAAGTGCAGATAAAGCTCCCATTTCCCTTTTCTATTTAGGAGACAAGACAGAGAGCCAGGGAAGAATTCCCGAGTTTGCAGCTGCCATTTCAGGGATGGAAACAAAAGTAACGGCCGTGAGAGTTTCAAAAGGAACCAAAACAAACTTTTTCCTGCAGAACAAGGAACCAGACCAAAAAAGAAAAAAAATTGAGCCAGGCAGGAAGGAGACTGCATGTATGCAAGAAGTGATAGAGGCTGCAAGGGAGAAAGCTCAATCCCAGCAAGACCCTGAGAGATCTTTAGAAAAACGTCAGATTGAAGGTTGAACGTCTCTTTTTATTGGGAGAGACGTACTTAATTACTTAGCATAATTACAGGATTGATGATGTAACATTTCATAGATTTTGGGTCTATGACATTCTCCTGGGCCGGCGATGAAGAATTCGTAATTATACATTGATACTGTTTTGACAATCAAGTCATTAAACATTAAAGATAGGAAATAAGAAAGCTTAATTTAGTTTAAATTGAGACAGTTCGTTAATCCGCTGTGCAACCATCCGAGCTGCAGCCCGAGTTGGTCGTGTTTTTTCGTTCTTTGTGTCTTGCTCTACATCCATCTTAATAAATGGTTCTTTATGCTCTAGGTAATCAGTGAACACCAGTGGCGGATCTAGGGGAGGCCCCCCCCTTAATTTTGAAAAAAATAAAGAATAAAGGCAGAAGGAAGATAAGCCGGCAGGGCAAGCGATATTCCCAAATCAATTTTGATTCAACAGTGCAGTAGAACTTATCTTCTGCTTGTAGCAAAAAAAATTCGTATTAGGCATTTTTTATTATTTGTAGCATACCATGCAACCTTAGCAAGTGTTTCTTTCACGGTTACAATGCTGGCGGGAAAAAAAAGGCGGGAAAACTGTCAGTAGTCGGGGGAAGCTCAACTTTTCACCATTTCTTGACCGCCATACGGTTTTACCAGGTGAGTTTCTTTATTTTATTTGATATCATATTGTAAATTTCCAATTTAGGCATAAACCATGAAACAGTTATGATTATTGCGTCCTAAAGGATAATTGTATTTCATGTAAACGAGTTGTAGGTTACCGTTTGATTTTATAGACAACTATTCATATTGCTTGCGTTATGGTATTTATAAATTGGCCAAGTGCGATTCAGTTTATTTATCTGAAGTTGAACTGTTCAGAATTATTCACCCCAAGTTTGATGGTGTTTCCACAAGAAAATATATATTTACACAATTCTGGGCAAACAAATAACCGTTGGCACAATACCTTTTGTAACTTAATTGATATGAAGTAAAAAAGGGTTAGTCATCGCCAAAATTTGCATATTGTATGAAAAATTTGCTACATGAAAAAAATTAATACTCCTGTTTATCGCCTAGACGCTCACCTGCGATTAAGCAACACTTTTAGTTATGTATTGTCCTTGAAATGATTCAGCTGAGGATAATCATATTACTTACTTACTTTGTCTTCCTTTAGTTTCGAAACTACAATCATATATCGCACACGTTTGTGAAAATTTGAGAAATTTATTTACATGCATCGCTTCATGCAGGGTTATTTTAAGATATCTAGTCACTTCGATTTAATAGGCAAACCATTAGAAACACAATTTATTATATAAAAGTCAGTGGTAGACCGAGTGGTAAAAAATTGATAAAAACAATACGATATCTCCACATGTGAAGATATGATATCCTCACATGTGAAAATATCATTTTTGACCAATCAGCTTGCAGTATTTTCGCGCACTGTCCAGCACTCTTGGTTTGCCGAACCTTCGCGCCCGTCATCCGCTGAGAGCTTTTAATTTCGCTTTTTCGCGAGTCAAAGTTAAGTTTAGTTTTATTTTAAAATGGAGACAAGCAGGTTTGTCGAGATCTCAGACGAGGAACTTAACGAATTCATCGAAGGACGACAAAATCCAAATACAAGGAAGAAGACTGCGTACGACGTCGAGTTATTCAAGAGGTTCATTCAGACATCATCTCCTGGCTTGCTTGATACAACATCTCTTCATGAGCTTTCACCCCAAGTTCTGAATGACCTCCTTTCAAAATTCATCTTTGGCGTTAGAAAAAAAAATGGCTCTGAATATGAACCAACAAGTTTGAGAGGTTTTCTTTCAAGCATCCAGAGATATCTGAACAAACAAAACTATGGCTTTACAATTTTTACTGACGCTGAGGTTAAAACTACAATGGCTACTCTCAAAGCAAAACTAATGGATCTAAAAGCCAATGGAAACAAGCCTATGACATCTGATGGCCTAACAGACGAGGAAATTGAAAAACTGTATGCTTCAAAATGCCTGGAAATTGAAAGCCCTCAGGCAGTTATAAACACTTTGTGGCTAAATTCGACCATACAATTTGACCTTCGCGGCGGCAAAGAACAGAGAGAGTTATGCTGGGGAGATGTTAAACTCAAGCAAACGCCCGACGGAAAAGAGTATTTAGAATACTCGGTTGAGAGACAGACTAAAACTAGAACTGGATCTGACCCTAGAGATACGCGGGAAATAAAGCCAAGAATGTACTCAACTCCCGATCTACCAGCTGAGAGAGATCCAGTTCGTGTTTACAAATTTTATGCAAGCAAGCGCCCGGAAAGCATGAAGACGGATGATTCCCCATTTTACTTGGCGGTGAATAACATTCAGCCATCCAGCCTATCAGTTAAACCATGGTATAAACTACAACCCATCGGGGTAAACAAGCTCAACAGTTTGCTAAAAGACATGGTAAGCGAGGCTCGTCTTGGGCTAGAAAATAAGCGATTGAAAAACGATAGTGCTCGCAAACACCTCGTTCAGAAGTTAAATAACAACGAAATACCTCCAACACAAATCATGCAGATCACAGGACACCGGAATGTTAATTCCGTAAACAACTATTCATCCTTGTCGGACAAACAAAAAGAAAAAATATCCGGTATTTTGTCGTTCAGAGGCCAGAATGACAAGCAATAGCAAGAACCACGCGCATCCACAAGTACGACACACCTTGCTACGGAAGAATATGAGTGCGTTCGTAGCCCTGAAGGACTTCGGATGCCTCTAACAGGGCTTGGGTCATTAATAAGCGGAACAATTGGTGGAGGAACATTCAACATAAATGTGAATTTGCAGCAGAATACCTCTCCTGGTAAACGTGAAAGCACATTTGAAAGTAGTAAGAAATGGAAGCTTGTAAGGGTAGTTGAAAGCAGCGATGAAAGCCAGGAGTAAAATGGTATGTTACTTGCTGCTGTTTGTCAAATTTCTAACGATCTTTATGCCTTTAGTCAAGACAATTTTGTATTTCCATCGATTTTATTTCGGCCTCTTCGCTTAAGTCTCTTTGTATTGAAATAACTTGGCCTTGTTGACGATTTGTACAAGTAAACAACTGACTTTTAAGCTTATGTAGTCAATTTTGAAATAATCTTTTGTTGTATTGTGAGGATTTTATATAATAAAAAGTCAATCATCTTTTGTTACATTGTGAGGATTTTATATAATAAAAAGAAAATTACATGTCTGCTTGGAGATACGAAATTTCTTTCTCGCGTTTGAAAAATATTTCACTCGTTCGCTGCGCTCACTCGTGAAATATTTTTCAACACTCGAAGAGAAATTTCGTATCTCCGCGCAGCCATGTAATATCCTCTATATCTTCCTTTCTCAATGAATGGATGTAAAAAATGTGAATTTGAGGTGCTCGAACAAGTACTCTCGCTTTATTCCAGCTGAATTGAATTGTCACGCAAACCGACGAATTACGTGACTAACTTGAAGAGATTTCTTTATTGAATATTATAATAAAGTTTTCATATAACGCGCGCTCTGATTGGCTCAATCAGCGTGCTTTATCAGAGATTAGAGGACGGGTAGATGGTGTCACGCCATCGACCCATCTGTAAAATGGCCGACCTATTCCCGGACTTCTCTCTCGGGATTTTGTGTGACCCGGACGTCTTGTATGACCTGGATGACGAAATTGAAAACCAGTCATAGCTTCAACTGAGATAGAAAATGCTATTCATAATAACACAGGCTCGGTGGTAGAAAGTGAAATTTCGGAACATGTACAAGTTACCGATGAAAACACCGAGCCGCGACCGGCAAGCAACAACAAAAAAAGCAACCAAAGGTTTGTAAGCATGTCAAGCGCTGAAATTGACGAAGTCATAACGAGAGCAGAGACGAAAAACACCAAAGACAACACAAAATGGGCTATCCGAGTTTTTGAAGGTAAGTTTAATACTGTAAAAATGCCACAAGTTTCGGCTACGGTGCCACAAACTCAAACAACACTCGTACAATACAATTTCGTGTTAAATTAAAACAATAAAGAAAACCGGGAAGTTAATTAGCTCGCGAATACACACATAAACTACATAATACATAATTAAAATACAAGAACTTAAACTTTTCCTCAAAACCATACAATCTTTCTTCTTTTTTTTTTTGATGTTTTAAAAACAGCTTGGTGCCGCGAAAGAAAAATTGCCAAGGGTCTTCACGAAATGACCAACAACGAGCTAGATAAGTACCTTCGCCATTTCTACGCCGAAGCTCGCACAAAAAATGGTGCACTTTACTCAAGGGCATCTCTACTTGGAATTCGCAACGCTATAGAGAGATATCTCAACAATCCTCCACTCAACCGAGGAATTTCTATTTCAAAAGGAGTCGAATTTCAAGCTTCAAACAAATTGCTGCAGAGTCAGATAAAATTAAACAAGCATGAAAACAAAGAAAACATCCACCACAAACCTCCCATTCCAGAAGCAGACCTCCAGAAATTAAAATCCTCCAGTGCAATTCGGGGAGATAATCCTTGGGGCCTTCTGCGGAATGTCTGGTTTCACATCAACCTGTACTGGTGTCGTCGCGGACGCGAACGTCAGCGAGAACTTACAAAACAAAGCTTCCAGTTCTTGAAGGACGATACCGCCCTGGGGGAATCGACGACGTTGTCAGTGTAGAGAAGGAGGCCAGAATGTACTCCACATCAAATGACCAGCTCTTTGATGGCCTTAACTGCCTAAAGATGTACCTCCAGAAAATAAATCCCTGCTGTGAAGCGTTGTTTCAGTACTCAAAACGGGCTGCTACACAAGAAGATCAAGTGTGGTACGACAACAAACCTCTGGGGGTCAACAAACTGGCAGGGATGATGAAAGATCTTTCCAAACTGGCATCTCTGTCCAAAATTTACACCAATCATAGTGTCAGGGCGACGGCAATCACCCTGTGCTCAGACGTGCAAGTTCCATCGCGACACATCATGGCGATCTCGGGACATCGCAGTGAAGCCAGCCTCAGAAATTACAATGCCCGCCCTTCAAGTGAGCAACTCAGAGCTTGTTCCGATATCCTTTCCGGTGCGTTGAATGGAAGGCCACAAGAGTCACAACACCCGAGTTTTACTGATGCTGTCACCTCGAACAGTCTTCTTCCCATGAATCCGACTCCGACTGTTGTTCATTCACGAACCACAGCACAACAGTTTGTCGAGTACCAGCCACAAGCGTTAAGCAGCCTGTTTTCTAATTTTCAAGTTAACAACCTACAGGTTTTCATGGCCCAGAATTCGGCCGAATTTCACTGAACATTTTACTTTTTGATCCTGCTTATGAATTGAAAAACTACAACTAGCACTCGTGGTAAAATTTGATTCATTTTTGTGAACTTTGATGGTTTGTTAACTTTGATGTGTTGACATTTTGACAGCTTTGACCTTAATCAACCAATCAAATAATTTGAACCATTCTAACGAGGACTACGATTGGCTAATTTTAGCATGCTTTATCAGAGATTAGTACACGCTCACGCCATCTCTCTTCAATTGGAAATAAAAGGTTTTTTAACGTTATGCGAATGCGTGGGGGAAATTACTGGTTTCTTTATCATAAAACAAATAAAGAAGCCTCAACTGTGCTCTGTTCTATTGTAAAGCACTTAGGAAGCGGTAGAGCACTCAAGAAGTGGGGAAAAACACTCGACTACGTCTCGTGTTTTCCCCTACACTTCTTTCGTGCTCTATCGCTTCCTGCGTGCTTTACAACAGAACAGAGCACAGTCGAGGCTTCTTTATTTGTTAAATGCGAATGCTCAGCATAAAAATTGTACGTAGATCGACAGGCAGTACTGAATACCAAATGAACTGTTCAAAATCTTTCTTTTGCCATATTTGTATTTGTTTTCGTGACTTCCTTTACAGTCATGAACTGAACAAATTAATCTGTCCTAACTGAATTACCAATTTAAGTGCTACATCATTTTTCTCAAAGGCTTCTTGCCATCATCACTATGCTTTCCAAACGGTTAATTCAGCTGATGTCTTGTGGTGACATGGCTGGCATAGAGTCGCTCTATTTCCAGTTGTCAGAGGAGATTGCCTCCAAGTCAAATATGGATTGGAAATTTCCAACAGGGGGCAACATATACGATACTTTGGCAGAATCTCTTTTGCAGGATGATGTGCCCCAAAGCCTCAGAGCAATCACCACAACAGGAAATGGAGATTGTTTGTACAATGCAGTTTCCCTGGCCATAACAGGTGAAAACTCAATTGTTGCTTTTTGTGTAAGTTTAGACTAGGGGAGCGGGTATTTATCTCTCACAGCATGCAACACATCAATCAATACGCATCAATGAAAAACAAACGACTTCCTTAACCTTATAAAATCATTTCAGCATCGACTAAATATTTTTTTCTAGGCGTTTTACTTAACTTTGTTGTTTGCCTTTCGTACGTTTTGTATGTTCTTATGTAAACGTAAGATTTTTCCCTTTTCCATCTTTCAGGAAACGAAAGCCTTGCAATACCACTTCGGTTGATAACAGCTTGTGAGCTGTACAGTTAAGCTGATTTCTATACTACACACCCGAAGTTGGCACAGTGTAGAAATGATTCAACTGTAACGCTGTTTTCTCAAAACGAGAACACATTATTTTCTTTGTGGTTATCAGATGAAGGCGATAACATTTTATACCAGACCAAAGACAGAAAGAAGGCAGTGAAAAAAGAAGCTCTTTTAGCATGTCATATTGGGCGATGGAGCACACTGCTAAATGTAATGGCCCTCTCCTCTGCCCCTCAGAGAAGAATCTATGTGGCTTACCCAGACTGTAACAAAGGAATACGACCACTTGTGAATGGCTACATCTCACCAAGGATAGCAACAAGCGGGAAGATGCCGGACATTTATGTTCTCTGGTCTAGGGATGGATGCCTAGACAATACCCCAAAGGCTTCTTTTCAAACCAATCACTTCGTTTTCTTGACAAATAAATTTAACGAAAATCTACCACAGGGACAAAGCATAAATGGAGAAAATGCATCAATGCCGAGTTTACCATTTGAACGTGAGACTCACCGGATCCCCAAATGTCCTGTTCCTGAAGAGGGGGAACTTTTCCGAGCACCTGAGAAGAAACAAAAGTCTAAACAATTGAAGATAAATGATATGTTCAAGAAAAGAAAAGAGGACGTTTGTTTCAACAGGAGTCTCAATAGTTGTTCGTCTAGAGATGAAGTTATGAATCATTTCGCGGAAAAGAAAATGAGCGATGCTGAACCATCAAAGCCATTTAGCCCGGAAGTGCATAATATTTGTAAAGAAAGCTTTTCCCTTTTAGGAAAAATTGCACAAGAAATCATCAAACCTGATGATGAAATGAAGCACATATTGATTAAAAACAGAGTCCCTCCAGAATCATTAAGCTTTCCACTCAAGGTGTACAAAGATAAACAGAAAAAAGCAGGTGTTAGATGGCGTTGTTGCCAGCATCAGTGGTTTACCCAGTTTGAGTTTATTTGCTACAATGAAAAAGAAGATGGTATGTTCTGTCTAGCTTGCCTTCTCTTTCCAGTTAAAAGTACACCTGGTGGGCGTGCAAAAAACTCTCATCACGCAGGTGTACAGTAACTGGAAGGATGCCACAACTGAATTGAAACGCCACGCTGTATGCAGCTATCATAAAGCCTCTGCAGAGTTAATCAGGAATTTTGTTGTAATTATGGACAACAAAGCACCTCGAGTTGACCTCATGTTGGACAAGAGAGCTAAAGAGCACTTGGAAAGACACAGAGAGGTTCTACGATCTATACTCGGGTGTTTAGAATTTTGTGGCCGCCAAGGGATTGCACTTCGTGGTCATTGGGACGATGACACAAGCACACGTCCCCAGGAAACCTGAAACGCTTCTTTCGCTCTGCTGTCAGTCTGGAGATCACGTCTTAAAGCAGCATGTGGAAACCTGTGCAAAGAACGCAAAATACACATCTAAAACAGCCCAGAACGACCTTTTGCTCAGTACAAAGATACATTTAAGGCAAAATAGTTGATAAAGTCAAGGCGCAACCACATGATCCTCTATTTGGAATTCAAGCCGATGAGGTGACTGATGTTAGCAACAAAGAGCAGCTCGGAGTTGTTCTTTGATACCTGGAGAACGATAAGCCTGTGGAAAGTTTAATCGATTTTATTGAGTGTAAAGAAGTCACAGGCGAGGCTTTGGCCAGACAGATTGTACAGAAAATCGACCAGGTTGGACTTGACATGAAAAACTGTAGATCTCAGTCATATGATGGTGCAGGTAACATGGCAGGGGCTAACAAAGGCTGTGCTGCAAGAATCAAGCAAGTGTATCCCAAGGCGGAATATTACTACTGCATGAACCATGATCTCAATCTTGCACTTACCAAATCCTGCAAACTGCCTGAAATGCAAGTAATGCTCGATACAGTCAAACAGGTAGGAATTTTTTACAAGTATTCACCCAAAAAGCAGAGAAAACTAGGAGTGTCTCTCAGCTGTGAGTCGTGAAAAGAATAAGACAGGCGGCGAAGCGATAAAGACCCTTTTGCTACCTGTCACGTTCAACACCTTCAAAAAGAGGATGAGGTGGCCATTGCAAATTTCTTCAGCGGAGACCTGCCATCACCATATAGCTTTAAACAGAAACTTATTCTCTGGAAAAGAGAATGGCAAGAGGTAACAACTCCACCATCAACTATCGAAAACACCTTAACTGAAATGAGTGTGTCCTTCTACCCCAACATTGCACAAATTCTCCGCTTGGTGCTGATGTTGCCAGTGTCGGCAGCAACTGTGGAAAGAGCCCATTCCGCTTTGAAGGAGATTAAAACTTACAAACGAAGCAGTACAGGATCAGACCGCTTGTCCGCACTGATTCTTTTGCATGTCCACAGAGACATCACATTCGACCTAGATGACATAATTGACATGTATGCAAGAGAACACCCAAGAAGAATGAAGCTGTTAAATCCTCTGGCAGGTGATTAGTCTAAGTAGGGTAGCACTTTGTCCGACTGTGTAGTAGCCTTGCATCTCCTCTGGATTACACCGTGATTTGTAATAGGGAAACAAATGAACAATGAGTCTTAAAATTGTGACTCTTCCAGTGAAAATGGCAGCAATCAACAAGCCTAGGCTAAAGCGTTAACACTAGTGGAATTAACTGCGTAAACTTAGAGAACAAACATATTCATTCGTAAATTTCGTTTTCTCTTTGAACTGTATCACGACATTAGCAGTGATTACCAATCTCAAGGAAAAAGGGTTTTTATCCTTGTCCTATCTTGTATTTTTGCTATTCTTGGCTTGCATGCATCACGTTCCGTTAGTGCTGTTGTCCTAAGCAAAAATCAGGTCTATAATTTTGTTGTAAAGGCCTGCAGCAATAGGCAAACTTTGTACGTTAATTATCGGAACAAACATAGTTGCAAAATTGTGTGTTTGGCTGGTAGCAGGCTTCTCAGACTCCACTGACTTTCAATGATAGACAATCCATTCTGGAAAAATTACAAAATGGTATAAATTGTTTGCAATAATTACTGTTCTGTTATGATTAGGACTAAGTACTATGGGGCATATACAAGTAACACACAAGTGTGTGAACCCTGGAATTATCGTGTTTTTATCTGAAACACGACTAGTTAAATTATACCCGTTTTTTCTTCGAGCCATCTCAGGGACAGGAAGAATCCAGGACGCCAAAAAGGCCGTTTAGACAGAATTAACGTAGGAAGATAATTCTTCAGTTGTGTACTTAGGTATTCAGGTAAAAATTGAGGTAAGGATCTTGACTTTACTAACACTCAAGAATACAGGAAATCGCACATGACTCCCCCGCTAAATTTCTTTTGGGGTGCACACTTTCAAAAAAAGTGCCACCCCCTCCCCCCCTTAGCTCAAGGTCTGGATCCGCCACTGGACACTTCTATCGGATAGAGTTTTTCGATGGGTCTTGAAAGGAAGTTTCCGTTAGCGGTTTTCAAGGTTATAGCACGTACAAAACCATCCCTGCCGTGATGTAACTCTACTATCACTCCTAGTTTCCATTGGTTTCGTGGTAGGTTGTCATGTATGAGGACTACCTTTCCTTCAACTACCGTTTCTCCTGAGAGGGGTAGTTTCCATCGACTTGAATGCTGCTCTCTTAGGCCGGTCAAGTATTCCTGTTGCCATTGCTTCCAGAAACTCTGCAGCATTTTCTGACGGTGTTTGTCTCTCTCGGATAGATCTTCTGTGGATTCTGGATGGGGCGAGTATTCACTGTCCTCTTTGTCATCACATGTTTCTGGTAAGTTTATTTGTCTGCGGCCACAAAGGAAGTTTCCTGGAGTAAGCGGTGGCCTGTCATTTATGTCTGTGTAAGGGTAGGTGAGAGGACGACCGTTGAGTATCACTTTGATTTCTGTCAGTGCAGTTTGTAACTCGATCACGTTTAATGAGGCATTCCCTATGGTTTTCCTTAGTCATCTTTTAGCGAGGCCTATAAGCCTTTCATAGAAGCCACCCCACCATGGAGCTCGCTGAGTTATGAATTTCCACATGATACCGTTGTTCGCAAGGAATCGTTGTGATTCAGTTGTTTGCAGTATCTTTGTCTTAAGGGTTGTTAGTTCTTGCGAACCTGCTACAAAAGTCTTGGCGTTATCGGATATGATACATTCAGGGATCCCCCTTCTACTTATAAATCTCTTCAAGGCTCGTATAAAGCTGCTGGATGTTTGATCTTCTACCATTTCCAGATGTATTGCGTGTATTGTTGCACATGTGAATAAGCAAATGTAGACTTTGGCAACCTCTTTCTTGTTGTTACGTACATACAGTGGGCCAGTATAATCAACTCCTGTAACTTGAAATGGGTGATTTGTTTTGACCCTAAGTTCTGGCAAGGGAGGACAGTTGACTGAGCCGGGTCTCGGCACCAGTTTAGGAAAACGTCAGACTGAAGGTTGAACATGTCTTTTTATTGGGAGAGACGTACTTGATTACTTAACTTGATTACAGGATTGACAATGTAACATTTCATAGATTGTGGGTCTATGACAAGATCTGAACTAGTAGTTTCCATGGGAAAGTAAAGTGCTGCGAGTGAAGTTTATGTGGAAGATTTTTTTATGTCATGTAGGAAGTATTAGAGGGATGAGTGAAGATAAGTTACTATGTTAGACTATTTTGACTGGATAAAGGCTAATAAGGTTGCAAATGGTTTATTTGTGGCAACTATGTTGCTCCCAAAAAAACGGCTTGAAATGCAGGCTACGTAATAAATGTGATTAATAGATGATATTTACGTAACGATTACTAAGGGACATTTGCGTAGCGGAGGGAAAGATAAAAAAGAACGGCCAACGCGAAAAAACAAAAACGGTGGAGTTGGGAGGGGGAATGTATTGTTGGAACCTTTTTTACCTCGTTCAACTGCGAAATACTGTTGCTGATGTAGAGTGACAAGTCAAGCTTACCAGTCAAGCTCCAATTTTATAACGAGTGCGGAACGTGAGCGGTAGATTTATGTTTTCTGCGGTAAAGGCAAGGGAGAAAGCGTGAGCGTGTATTGTTACGCGCATGTCTGGTGGCGGGCTCTCAAAGTTTGTGTTTGTGAAACAAACAAATGAGAGAATATTGCAACGCAACGCTGCAGGGGATAATTAAAGTTCGCAGTGGGGCTAATTTGAAAATTGCGTTGTTGCGAGGATTTTGCTCGCTGTGAGGTGGCAAGAGTACGGTTAGTGTCTCCTATTTTTTCACAGTTTTGCTTTTTTCTTTAGTACAACATTTAATAAAGCGACGTCGATTTCAGTGGGCCGATGAAAGCATGACATGTCTTCTATAAAACGTCACCACGTGTGTTCGAAGTGGCGGCAGCTGAGGGCTGGGTTGAACCCTTTGTATTTTTGTTTATATTTTCAAAGTATTGGGTTTAAGCTTAAGCTTATGTTTTGATGCTAATCTTTGTGAATGATACATGTGGGGTGGCTGTTTTGAACCCTTTGTATTTTTGTTTATCTTTTCCTAAATGTGTGAATATTTGGTAATAAGGCTTGCGAAGTGTTTGCAGATGATGCACTGATTGAGTGTTTTGGTGTATGGATTTGACAGGTTTGGGGTTGCACGTACATGTAACGGGTGAAAGAAGGAATTTTATATTGACAGTCATGTCTCACGAGCCGTTCAAAGGTGAGATTTTGCACATATTTTGTGAGTTGTAGCAAGAGGAAGAAAAGTTACTTTTGCAGGTTACTTCTGAGATATTACATCAAAGAAATTGAACACTGCTCAGTTACGGTGTACATTGATTTGTTTTGTTAGATGAGTCATTGTGGCAGGGGTTACTGACAGATGAAGCTAAAGAGTTTGCAGATTCCCTTTCAACTGTAAAGGACGACATGATGAACGAACAAGGTAAACATTATAGGTTATTTTCAAACACTGTACAATTATTTTTGAGCAACAGAAAGCAAATTTTACCCGTTGTTACTTGTCAGCTAACACTGAAAACTGCTACATTGCATTTGTTTTGTTAGATGAGTCATTGTGGCAGGGGTTACTAACAAAAGAAACGAAAGAGTTTAAAGACTCCGTTTCCGCTGTAAAAGATTGCAAGATGAACGAGCAAGGTAAACATTATAGGTTATTTTTTAGCGACAGCAAGCAATTTTTTGTGGCTACTTATGAGTAATATTGAGAAACACGGCTAAGTTAAATTGATTTGTTTGTTAGATGTGTCGTCGTTGCAAGGGTCATCGACCAAAGAGTTGCAAGAGACGAAGGAGTTGGAAGGCTACATACACTGTCTTTCACCTGTCAAGGACACGATGAACAAGCAAGCCAAATTTTTTGACTTTAAAGTGCAGTTAAAGGAAGAAATAGTGCGAGGGGTTTGCTTTTCTCCAGAAAAGAAGGAGAAACCTCGAACAGTTTCAAAAGTGCAAATCACCGATAAAAATCCGAAAATATGGGGAAAATCATAAGTATGGCGCCAGAAACGTTGTCATTGAAAAAAAAAACCCAGGTAATTCTAAGTGCGGCCCCTCTTTGTTTTGCATGTGTTGATTTAGATAGTGATAAGTCAATTGGGTCACTGAAGAGGGTTGCTCCAAATCAGACAGTTACAATTAAGGGTAAAGTTGTTAACCTTTCTGGTAGAAAGAAAATAGCTGGCAAGAATTTAAGTAAGCAAGAAGGGATGATTGTTGATAGCAATGATACTATGAAAGTTGTATTATGGGAGTCATTCATTGACTCAGTTGAAGAAGGAAAAACTTATGAGTTTATTAACTTTACCTATAAAGTTGATAAATATGGTATTTATATTGGAAGTGGTAGAAATGAAAGTTCTGTGAAGGAAGTAGAAGGCCTGGAAGGTCCTTTAGCAGAATGTGTTGTTGATGAAAGGGAATTGGCAAAAAGAGAAATAGAATGTACTGTTCTTGGCATAAGTGATGCATCTAAATACCACAGCTGTCGCAATTGTAAGAAGAAAATTGAAATTGATGGAAAGGTTGCTCACTGTTCTTGTGGGATGAGTCAGAAGGTTAGTGCAGCATGTATATAGTGGGTGGTTAAATTGTTTGTAGAAGAACCTGGAGGCAATGCATTTCATTTGACTGCATTCCATGCAGCAGTAAGGCAGCTCATGGCAAAATTTGGACAAGAGTCACTGTTAAATGAAATGTCTCTCCTTGAATTAAAAAATGTTTTGTTAAGTTTGGATGGAATAAAAGTTGTTTATAACTGTACAAATAACTCCATAAAGGAAGTGCTGTGAGATACAATAATTGTTGGAATTAAAACGTGTTAGATATTTTGGGCCCAGTTCTTTGAAAGATTGTTAAGTTAAAGCCCAGGATGAAGTCAAATTTTAAGCAAGGTTTATTGTATAAGAATGTGTGACTTCAGCCTACAAAATACTTTTTGCTGTACTTTGAAAAGAAGAAATGGTGACACAAAATGTTTTTCTGGGCTATGGATAGGACAGTAAATACAAAAAGTGGAACAAAATTTTAATTGTGGATTAATGCTAATCGGTCTTTCAGGAACTGGGCCTTGTAGTTTGTGCTGTAACATCAGTACGGATTACCTTTGGTTGGTGTTGTGTTGTGATACACAGTTTTAATTTAGTGAAGTTGAAATTTCAGTAACTAATTTATGCAGCTTGTCAGTGTGGTTGTTAGCCTGGAGAGACTGTCAAAAAATATATTATTAAGTTAGAAATTATCAAACTGCATGTAGTACTAAGCTTGCATGTTGAAACTGACTTTTGGCAAATATTGGTTGTTGCAAAAGTAAGAAATGTCAACATATTTTATATTTCCAGTTTGCATTCAGTAATTCCCAGGCAACTGGCCACTGACATGGCTCAAGGTGTTGCAGTTTGCTTTTGTTTAGGTTCTCTATAATTGCAATAAATTAATAGAAGATTTACTTCAGGGCTGTCATTAAAATTTGTATTTGGTAAATAATACAAGTATAAGAGAAATCAAACAACTAGGTATATTGTTTACTATTGTTTTTTTTTTTCTTTTTTCCCACTAAAGTATGCAGGGGTGACATTATTGTTCAAAGCTATTTTATTGACATGTATTTTATAATGTTCAGATTATAAAGTTGTATGTAAGAAATATTATAGTACATTGATGTGATTGTTTTTACAGCATTCAAGACAAGTTAAATAAGTTTTGTTGCGTTTTGATATTGAAGCAAAAAGTACTTCCAGTGTGTTTTTTATGAAAAGAAAGAATAAACAGGCTCTCTCTTTCAACATTGGATTAGTGTAACCTGAGTGAATAGTTGTTCTTTCTTAAAACATTGAATTCTGAGGGTTTGACTGCCATACAGTCCAGTCTACTACAGTTCTTGCAGTGACACTGTATGATGCTTTCCACAATTCTTAATACTGACTCCTATTAGAGTTCCATTACTGATTGTTACTGTTGTTAATATAATTACACATCATTGGATGGCTGCTGGTAAGACAAGTGTAAAGTTGGTGTCAAAGGCCATGACTGCAGGTGATAGTGAACATATTAATCTTTGACTTGGCTGTAGTTTCCAATATGTTGTTGCAGTTGATCAGGTGGTAAGGTTAAGATGAGTGATAGTTGTATGTTGCTTTTGGCAGCAAATGATACATTGACATTTGTAAGTTTCCGGTTTGAAGAATTTCTTTTACGTGGTTTTGATATGTTGCAATATTGCTAACAACCCAGTTTTCATGATGAATAGGCTACTGCTGTAGTCAGCTGTATAGGTATTCATGTGTTATCTAAAAAAAAGAAAAAATGTTAAACATTTAATTACTTGTAAGGTTACAAGCACAATTGCTATAATTACTTTTTTGTTGGGTAAGTTATGTTAAAATGTGGTTATATTGATACTAACTAATAGCTGTAGCTCATGCAACAGCTATGAAGCTTCAAAAGCAGTTGGTGAGGTGAGGTGTGACTGAGGGTAAAAGAATGACACTAAAAAATGAAACATTTATACTATTCTACTTACCTAAAGCTGTATGAAAAAAATAAATGGTCTATGATTTAAAAGTAAATTTAATGTTTATGCATAACTATTATACAGGGCATGAAATAGCAATTATTTTGTGGACATAGACTGCTTCTTGTTATGGTTTAAATGTTATTTACGTTTGATTTGGTTGTATTTTGTGTGGAGTATTTAATCCCTTGAAGAGAAATGATGTGTGCATGCATATGCATATTTCATTGTGTATCATTACTTCCAAAGAAATGTTGATGGCTGAATTTTTTTTGAGGTACACTGTTTGTCACTCTATAGATGCTGAAACTGATAGCATGATTGGAAATTTTACTGATAGCATGAAAAGAGTTTTGATGTAACATCAAATTCTCCTTCTGTTTCATAATGGAATACATGGGAACTTGGAAGGAGAGTCTAGCAGTTAAAGAGAACTCACCGAGCTTTTTTTTAAGCTATGTTTAGTTTGAGATGTTAAAAACCACTGATTGATAAAATCAGTAATTGATGACAATGACCATTGACTAAGTTGTCGAACAATGTTTTAAGTGTTTGCAGTGTAGTATGTACTGTATGTTTGTTGTGCCAACTTATCTAGCCTGTGTTCCTCTTCGAGACGATACTGCAGGTTTGCTGATGATTTTAAGCTGGTCAACCTTTGATATGTCATTGGTTCAATGATACATGATGACAGTGTTTTAACTCTACTAATTGCTACATAGGATACCCCTGCAGTTCTCTCTGATTTTCCTATATCAATCCATGCCTTAGGTAAAGCAAGTCCTTGACTTTTGTGAATTGTTATAGCCCATGCAAGACGGAGAGGCAGCTGATGTCTTTCATGAAGACCATCATACAACTCAGCAGAAGCTGTCCATGGGCATATTGGTACACATGATGGCATACTCTGACTTATTGAAGGGCCTCTGTAGTTATTAAATTGTACAATAACTGCAATAGGTAAATCTGGTGGTTGGTGACCATGTTGAAAAATGAAATGTCTAACTATACCAGTGGCTCCATTACACAGACCAACACTTGGCCATAAATTCATTGTTAGCATTACTTTGGCATTTTTTGCTAAGAATAATGATGGTTGGAGACCTGATAATTCATCAGGACTAATGTTTTTAGTCAATGCAGAAGAATGGTGAGCATTGATGTGGGCAATTGGCTGTTTGAGCTCAATTAGCTGCTCATAATTATAATTTGCTACATCGTCATTACTGTAGAACAATCTAGTTGCATCCTTATATTCAGTCACATCCGGAAAATTGGATGGCTGACGCAATAACAGCAAATTCCAGTCCTCTATTGTTGATTCACCTTTACGAAGTCGTGTTAGCAAATCTCTGAACTGCACTTGTTCAGGAGAAACACCCTTTACACGGTGATTCACAGTTAATTTAACAACTTTGTCAAACATTTTATAAGCAAGATGTTCTTGTTGTCCAAGATTGTTACTTGGCTTGTTCTGATACAGTGGTTTATCAGCTATTGGAGGTAGCTGAGCTGGATCACCACATAAAATTACGGACAATCCACCAAAAATCTTATTAGTGAAGCCTGATGCTTGTCTACAACGTTTGTCTACCCAACCAAACATCACTTGGCCAAGCATTGAATATTCATCTATTACAATATAATCTATGTCATTTAGGCTTTCTTGCAATCTTATCAAAGTCTGACCTGTGAGATCATTATTTCGTCTACTTCCACATGGCAATTTTAAGAGAGAATGTATTGTAACTCCAAAAATACTGAAGGAAGCTTTACCAGTTGTGGCAGTTATTACACACTTACTTTGCAAAAGGCTGTGGATAGCAGTTATTAAATAGCTTTTTCCTGTTCCTGCAACACCATTTGATAAGACAAAGTGGCTCTTTGTCAGAAGATGTGTCTTTAAAATGGGTTTTTACAATACTATATTCAAGTTCTTGCATTTGACTGAAGCTATTGATATCTACAGGTTCAAAGGATTGTTGATGAATTCTATTACTTTGCTCTTTGTTTCTTGTGACCCATGTTAGCATTTCACCTATTTGTTGATCAGTGTAGTGAGATCTGTCTTCCTGCCAGTCATGTACTAACTGTGTTTGTTCATATGAGCTGTTGTTAAAAGGAGTATTCAGATCAGCTAAGATCATCCACTCTTCGCGAGTGTTTGCAGATGCCACATCAACAGACACACTGTTACATGTAGCTTCCTTCTGACTTTGAACTATTGTTTGTAATTTATCAAACCAGTCTGGCACATTGGCTTTAGCATAGGATGTTTGCAAAAATGCATGCCATTTGTTGATATAGATTTGATCAGAAGGTTGTTCATCTTCCCATGCATTGTCTTGCCTTAGTTTCCAAGGTTTATATTGTAAAAGTTGATACTTACAATAGAGAGAATAATTGGGTCCTTTGGGGTTAGAAGAGTAAGTAGGAAATATTTGTGGAATTACATTATCTGGAAGCTTAGTTAGCTTGTTGTTTACAAGTTTGATTTTTTTTGCAAACTGAACAAAATTAAGCATGGTTATGTCAGGTGAGCTATCATAGTGTTCACGATTAGCATAAATATCAAGAAATGAATTGTTAGAGCAAGCCTCTTTGTTGTTGATGGATGAGCTAGTATGTACTCTTTTTGAGCCATTTAAACTAACTGGAATTACATGAAATGATGAACTGTGAAGTATCAGTGAGAGCAGATGATGCATTATCTCTTGAGCAGCATAATCCCTTTCGCCCAGAGTTTTCATGACTAATTTTTTGATAGCTCTATGGGGATGACTTGCGTTAGAAGAATTGTTTATTATGGTGTTAAATGCTGATTTTAGCAAAGGTGTCAGAGGTTCCCCCTTAAAGGCATATTTAGTGAGATATTCAACACAAGCATAATGATCAATAACAACTTGAATATCACAATTAGCCCTCCAGCCCTGTAACTGAAGCTGTTGGTTACTATTTAGTCGCGAATCATTTCTCTTGGTTACAATAATTGCTCTGTAGTGTTGTTCATTATTTTTACTGTGAATTTCTTGAAATTCTAATTTTGTTTTTGAACAGTGCTCAATTGGGAAGTTGAATCTGCACTTCAGTTCAGATTCATTGCCTTTTCTTCGCAAACAGTAGCTAGTGCTACAACGGGTATGACGTTGGACTGTGTTTAAAAGATCACAGTAATCAGAGTCTATAGCACTGTCAGGGATTTCATGATACCATTTCTGACATGGATGAATCTTAGGCCTAATCCAGACATCCTTTTCTGGTGGACAGGGATTAAAGGTGGAAAGCAACCAATCAACATATTTACATTCTTTCCCAGAAGCTTCAGAGCCAGCAATAATATCATGGTCTAACTGTAATGTGTTTTCACTTCCATGCTCATTTTTGTATTTCTGAGCCAAAAACCCTTTCAGAGCAGTCTTGGTTAAATCACACAAACCAGGATCATTGCTTAGCTTAGCAGTACCATGGCAATGAATACTTCCTCTGCCTTAGCATTCAAATCTATACCAGTGCCACTTACACTTTAGTGTGTTATATAGCCAGTGTTTAATGAAATTCTCTAACCTTTGAGTGAAAAACCAGTCAACAATATGAGGGTTGTTAATGACATTTTGCCGCCGTTCTTCACTGGTGCAGGTGTTGCTTGTACATGTACTTTGTTGAAATAGAGCATGCAACTCTGGCCAGTGCATATCAGCTGATGAAAAGGTGAAAAAAAAATGTTGGGCTTCCAACAGTTGTTATGATAGCCTTGAGGTTGTCTCTCATTTTACGCCAGTAAGCATTTGTGCCAGCAATATTAGCAACATATCTGGAAATCTTTGAGATTAATTCTGCTGAATTATTTCTAGTAGCTATTTCACGAAGCTCATCCATAGTTAAATGAGCTTCACCTGGATTCTGCTTAAGAAATATCCCACTTTGCTGTAAAATTCTCTTCCTCTGAATCATATCAAATGCCCAGTAGGAGAACCTTCGATGGGTAGCAAAACGGTACAGCCATTTGTCATTGACTTTTTCAGAAAACTTGATGAGATGTTTAATTTTTTCATTAAAAGGAATATCCCTTAGAATTGACAAGTTAGTTGGATCACCTTTGCCATCAGGAAATAATGTAGGGAATGCCATGGTAGCCAGAAATGGTGTTTGATATTCATTTAATGACTGACTATCAATATTTCTCCAGTTCATGGGCTCATTTCCACAAATTTGATTTCTTATTACTTTTAGTTCTTTTTGCTGCTGCTCAGGAACTGGTAAAAAGCTACTCATTTCAGCAGACTGATTATAAACTATATCTTCATCTGCATTTTCAGTGGGTTTTTCTCCCTGTGCTTCTATAACTTCATCTGATACTATTTCATCATTAGATTCAACAGTCAACAAATCAGTTGGAATACCATCAGCAGGTAAACAATTTAGTGCATCTAAATTAATGCTGATGTCTGCATAATGAGGATTGTTTTTTAAAAGCCACAAAAGAGCATTAAGCACTTTTTATCTCCTGACATTAACATCTTTAAATGTGTTGTTTCTACCTCTAACCTTCACAATAATAACAGACAAATCTTTGGGATACCTTGTCAAAGTTAATGCAAGGTCAGTTATATTTTGTGGTAAATTAATACAATGGCCAGAATAACCTCTTTGCCCTCCTGGCTTAATATAGACTCTCATTATTGGAAGAGCACGTGCAATAAGGATTTCTTCAATTTGAGTTAATCCTTGTAGTTCAATGGGGATAGTGCTTGGAATCATTAAATTGTCAACTGAAAACTTCTTTGGAGAGTTCTTATCCTTAGAGCACCGCAAACATATATAGCTATCTGCAGATCTGGGTTTAGAGTTTCTTGGTCACATGCTTCTTTGCCAATGGTACACTGGTAAATTGAATATTTCATTGATCTATGAAACTTTACTATATTAGCTTTTGCCCAATTTTGCTGATGGAGGGACCATTTTTGACATTATCAAATTCATTCAAGTATGTGTATCTTTCTTGAACGCCATGAAGACATTTCTTGTATTCTCTTGCTCTTTGTAGCCTCCTTTGTTTTTCTTGTTTGGTTTCTTTTGATCTTTTTCTAATGGCACACTCGCGTGATTTCTGTTGCCTTTTTTGTTTTTCTTGTTTAGATTCTTGTGATCTCTTTTTCTTGGCATGCTGTCTTAACTTCTTTAATTTTGCCTTGATTGTTTTTCGTGTTTTGTTTCTTCTGATCTCTTTTTTTTGGCACATTCTCTTAATCTTTTTAGCCTTGTTTGTTTTTCTTCTTTAGTTTCTTGAGCAGCCTTTCTATTTTGGTATACTGAGTAATAGACAAGCTTCTTTTGCTTTTTCTCTTTGTCCATTGTCAACTTTGACTTAAGGTTTCTCAAACTGTTTTTATTCTTTCGACATTTTTCAACTGTTGAGACATAGTGAAGACCATTTATGTACCCTAAAAATATAACTTTCGGTTTCCCTTGTGAACAAACAGGAGTTATAACTGTTGCTTCAGCTGATGCAATATTACAATCTGTGATATGTATAACACAACAAAGTGCATTAGCAACAGCTTGCATAATAATATGATCACACCATCTGTCTGGTCTGCACTTATGTCCAGGATTGAACGCAGCTACAAATTTTACAACTTTTACGATTTTTCCTTGGAGTACCAAATTTAACAAAATTTGCGATTTTTCGTTCAACTCTACAAGATTTACAAAAATTCACTGCCTCAACGATTTTTCGGCACGTTGTGGCGAAATTTACAATTTTATGCTAATCAATCAGCAAGCGTTGGCTTGCGGATTTTACAAAATTTACAAAATTTGCGATTTTTCGCTAACTTAACGATTTCTCGCTAAGTCATTGCGAAATTTGCGATTTTTTGCACTTCTTTGTAATGCAAATTCCACCCTCCAGTGCCGACCTGCGGATTTTACAAAATTTGCGATTTTTCGCAGTTAATTAACATAACACAAAAA
Organism: Micromussa lordhowensis; assembly: GCA_964020085.1. NCBI lineage: Eukaryota > Metazoa > Cnidaria > Anthozoa > Scleractinia > Lobophylliidae > Micromussa > Micromussa lordhowensis. The sequence continues at coordinate 16,031,952 of OZ026603.1, forward strand.
GACCGCCAAAGACTACAAGCATGTTTATGTACTCTCTGGAACGGTAAAGCGGGATGAAAATATGCCATTATCGCATACATGTAACAAACGAAACAAGATAACAAGCTGCATGTTTCTCTCGTTCTAAGGCGTTTGTTGTTGACCGAATATCTTATTCAAAATGGGTTAAGGAAAAAGTGAGCGGAGTGATATGAAATTAACATAACGTATCTCAAGCAAATCATAACACGGGATAAGCGTTTCTTGTTGCCCGAGTATCTATTCCACCTTCTTCTAAGCGTGCGTGTCCATAGAAAGATAAAACGGGAGGACAATATTCCAGTCCACTGAACACTCTTTGTATTAACCTTGTAGCGAAGAACTCACATTATTAACATAGTTAATAAACTGTATATAAAAACAACGAATACACCTCGTTCTTTCATCCACTTGGCCGAATGGCAAAGACGCCCGCCGTGGCAGTATTAGAATGCTAAACACGCTCTTTTTTGAAACCCCGACGGCGTAGAATCGGTACATTACCTTCAACAAGAAAGATTCTTGTTCTAAAATGCTTTCAACGATTTTTTATCGTACGCTTGTCTTTTGGATGATAAAGGGCGATAATATTCCACCAATCTACAAACCTAACAAACACGTGCGATTAATGACACGCAGTAAAGGATAAATGCTTCTACCGCAGTCCCACAGTGGTCATGATTAACATAATAACTCTATATAAAAACTACGAATACACCTCGTTCTTTCATCCACTGTGGCCGACATGGTAAAGAACGCCCGCCGTCGTAGTTATTAGAAAGCTAAACAAGGTCTTTTCTGAAACCTTATTTTTTGTTCTGCATAGAACAAATGCTTGAGAATGAACCATTACAGTGTGATATCCATTCTTGTGTTTCGTTAATCCCACATCGGTCGTGGCTTATTCTGAAACGCTATCAGCGATATTTTAGCGCATGCCTGTCTTTGGGATGATAAAGTGCAAGGAAAATCACCATTCTACAACGACGTGGCGTATTAAATTGTCCTAAAACTCAAAGTAGAATTCATAAAAAATTTAAAGGACATTTCGGACCTCTTACATAACGGCATGTCTGTTGATACAGAAAGGTCAGCGGTCTGACCTTTGAGAGCCATGTTGCTTAGTTCCTTTAATGTTTACCTCCTTTTATCTTCTTTTTGCGCAAAGTGACTGTGTAAATCGGCATACCTATTAAGTGTTTGTGCTAGGGACCATCAGATTGCTTGTAAGTATACACGTTGTCAATTTATTTCCACTTCGTTGCCTTTGATTTCAATTTCAATTTCCTTCGTGTTTACATCCTCCATATATTTTGTAGTTGCAGAAACATCAACATACTTATCTGTATGCTGCATTCTTTATTGGCAACCGTTATTAAAGGCTATGGAAACTTCAGACAATTCGATATTAAGTGGCTACCCTGCTTTGCGTGGACCTGTGAGTTTAATAGTAAATATTAACACTAAAGTTCGTGTTGGAAAATCTTTGCAAATTTGCAGGAAGCTTCCGTGGAATAACCTTTTATGCACGTTGTAACCCATGAGAACTAAAAAACACAACTTATTTCCACATACAAATGAGTTCTCCCAACGTCCGTACCCCTATTAAAGGACATTCCACTGTTGCAAGCAGTCAATAACCATGAGATGTTCATACTTCAAGTTTAATTAACCTTGCTCATCTCACTAGAGATAGAGGAAATAACTTGAATGGAATTTAAGTTTGATGTGAGGTGAAGGTGAAATGTACTTCACTTTAATGTTCTGGTTTATCTTACATTTACTATTTAGGCCTATCAAAAGATACATAAGATATATAATCCATGCTTTTGCAAATTGAACTGAACATCACAATTTGGGTTATTTTAATCAAGGACTTTCATCTGACTCTTTGAATAATTTCCTTTCATTTCTTTGATGGGCTAGCAAATTTTCGTAAATATCGCAGTTTCCCTAAATTTCATTGATTTTGTCTATGGTCTTGCAGATGTCAGCAGATTTAGCAGTTTTTGTAAATTTCGTAACTTTCGATGGGCCTTCCCTGCAACCCTTCGAATGAATTTCGTTGATCGAATGAATTTCGTTGATTTTGCAAGTGGTGTGGCAAATTATCGTAAATTTTGCAGTTTTCGTAAATTTCGTAATTTTCGTAACTTTCGATGGGTCTGCCCTGCAACTCTTTGAATACATTTCGTTGATATTGTTACAGGTATGGCGAATTATCATAAATTTCGCAGTTTTCGCAAATTTCGTATCTTTCAATGGGCCTTCCTGGCAACCCTTTGAATGAATTTCATTGATTTTGTAAGTGGCCTGGATATTATCGTAAATTTCGCAGTTTTCGTAAATTTCGCAATTCTCGTAATTTTCGATGAGCCTTCCCTGCAACTTTTTGAATAAATTTCGTTGATTTTGTCAATGGTCTTGCAAATTATCGTAAATTTCGCAGTTTTCGTAAAATTCGAAAAATTTCGCAATTCTCGTAACTTTCGATGGGTCTGCCCTGCTACTGTTTGAATACATTTCGTTGATATTGTAACAGGTATGGCGAATTCTTGTAAATTTTGCAGTTTTCGCAAATTTTGTAATTTTTGTAAGTATCTTATCTTTTGATGGGCCTTCCCTGCAACCATTTGAATAAATGTCGTTGATTTTGTAGGTGGCCTGGCGAATTATCGTAAATTTCACAGTTTTCATAAATTTTGTAATTTTCGTAATATTCGCAATTCTCGTAACTTTCGATGGGCCTTCCCAGCAACTTTTTGAATAAATTTCGTTGATTTTGTCAATGGTCTTGCGAATTATCGTAAATTTCGCAGTTTTCGTAAATTTTGTAATTTTCGTACCTTTCGATGGTCCTTCCCTGCAACCCTTTGAATGACTTTCATTGATTTTGTAAGTGGCCTGGCGAATTATCGTAAATTTCGCAGTTTTCGTAAATTTCGTAATTTTCGTAATATTCGCAATTCTCGTAACTTTTGATGGGCCTTCCCTGCAACTTTTTGAATAAATTTTGTTGATTTTGTCAATGGTCTTGCGAAGTATCGTAAATTTCGCAGTTTTCGTAAATTTCGTAACTTTCGATGGGCCTTCCCTGCAACCCTTTGAATGAATTTCGTTGATTTTGTAAGTGGCCTGGCGAATTATCGTAAATTTCGCAGTTTTCGTAAATGTCGTAATTTTTGTAATATTTGCAATTCTCGTAACTTTCGATGGACTTTCCCTGTATCGTAAATTTCGCAGTTTTTGCAAGTTTCGTAATTTTCGTATCTTTCGTTGGGCCTTCCCTACAACCCTTTCAACCCTTTGAATGAATTTCGTTGATTTTGTAAGTGGCCTGGCGAATTATTGTAAATTTCGCAGTTTTCGTAAATACCGTAATTTTCGCAATTCTTGTTACTTTCGATGGGCCTTCCCTGCAACTTTTTGAATAAATTTTGTTGATTTCGTTAATGGTCTTGCGAATTCTCGAGAAATTTCGCAGTTTTCGTAAATTTCGTCATTTTTGCAATTCTCGTATCTTTCAATGGGTCTGCCCTGCAACTCTTTGAATACATTTCGTTGATATTGTAACAGGTACGGCGAATTATCGTAAATTTCGCAGTTTTCGCAAATTTCGTAATTTTCGTATCTTTCGATGGGCCTTCCCTGCAACCCTTTGAATAAATTTCGTAAATATTGTAATTGCTCTGGCGAGTTATCTTAAATTTCGCAGTTTTCGTAAATTTCGTAATTTTTCCAATTGTCGTAACTTTCGATGGGCCTTCCCAACCCTCTGAATAAATTACATAGACTCTGTCAATGGTCTTGCGAATTATCGTAAATTTCGCAGTTTTCGTAGCTGCGTTCAATCCTGGACATTACTCCTGGTCTGGACATTTCATTAACATAATTTTCAAATGAAGTATCTGCAATACTTTCAATGTATAGTTCTGGATGACTATTCATATGACTGATTCCAGCTGTGCGAATGTCATAATGCAGATCTGTTGTCCGATAAAGTTGGTGTGCAACTGACTTAAAGTGCACCCAACCCCAAAATATTTTTTTCCCTTAAATAAATCTTTGCACCTGTTTGAAACGCCGTGCGCCTTTTGAAACTAAATCTTTACTTTTTTATAGGCTGTAAAAGTTACGAAATCTAGCCATCATCTGTTGCACGACCGAGCTAGTAAGGGGCATGGGTCTATTCCTGGGTTGACATCACAGACTGATTTGCATTGTATTAAGTCTTTGTATACATGCATGCAAAGAAGTTTGTGACGTCAACCCAGGAATAAACCCATTCCCCTTACTTGCTCGGCCATGGAACAGACGATGGCCAGATTTCTTAACTTTTACCGCCTGTAAAAAGTCAAGATTAGGGCTAGAAAAGGGCAAACAAGGTGCTTTGCGTTTCAAACAGATGCAAAGAGTTTTTTAAGCGAGAAAAATATTTTGGGGTTAGGTGCACTTTAAAAAAACAAGCACCAAAGTCCACCAACATCTAATGGCTCTAAACCTATCAGTTCTAATTTCTGCACTAGGTTATTCCATGGTGCTTCATGAAAGCATTCTACACTGTTTTGTGGAAGCATACCACCCTTTAAACTTAGCTCACTTAAAAAAATGCTCCTGGTTTGAACTACTGTTTGTTTCTTCATCCTCAAGAAACAAACAAATTTGCTATAAAAGTGGACCTTTTTATAAAAAATCATCAAATTAAAGTCAAGTAATTTGAGCAGATTTTTCTAACAAATGATGTGTTTGGGAAGCAGTGGAGGAATGCATTTTGCACTGTTTTTCTAGCACGCCTTTTCTTTAGGATCTTCAGAATCTGGGGAATATTAATTCGAGAGGGTTCTCTTTCACGTTTTTTCCTGAAATTCACATCTCTACAACGAGTCCTTGCAGATCTCCTGTATAGTAGATTGTCATCAACTAATTTATCACATGAAAATTTTTGTTTACAAAGGCAGTTTGCTATTTGATACACTGACGCCTCTGATGTGGCAGCTTTGTTTAGTTTGCGATCACACTGGACCGTTTGGCACACTGGCCTCTCAGTTGGTAACGACAAGGATCTTTTAGTGGCTTTAGTTGCTGACCTCAAGGGTCTTCCAGTTGCTTCCCTTGTTGACCACAGGGGGTTTTCAGTTGCAAACAAACGACTATCTGTGCTACCGCGAACAGCCGCGAACAGCCATTTTCAATACCTCAAATAGCGACGTTATAATCGCTATTCCTCGAAACACAGACAAAATGTTTCGATAATGAACCAGTGAGAATTCTGATTCCTTTGAATAACATTTTTCAAGTACACGATCATTAACTAACTAAGAATTATACTTACAAGATCGCTTTGCAGTTCAACAAGACGGACGAAAAAGCCACACAACTCTTCAGTGTTGGGACTCTGTATAAGCTCACTGTAGATGACTTCCGACCTTCGCGATCATTCACTGATTTTAATTTACCGTAAAATTCCAGGAATTGCTTCAAATATTCTGAGAATTTCATCACTGGCTTTCAAACTCTTTGCCGCGAAAACGTGGCTTTCTGCACGAAACAGGAGTTTCTCTTCCACATCGATACCATTTCTTCCGAATCGAAATTAGTCTCGATTTCGACTACTTGAAATCGAGGCAAATGCAGTGATATACATACAAACATCCAAATATCTAAAGTAAACCTGGCTTTTGGCGCAGGCAGCCCAGGCAGGTCACGTACACGACCAAAATTAGTCTGCTGCGAAGCCTGGTGGCTTCGCAGCAATCAAGTACAAAGGAAATTGTTTTAGAAGCAGAGCTTGAACAAGCAAAAAGGGAAATAACTGACTTGAAAGAAAAGATTGGATACTTAAAAAATCATTACACAGTTTCTACATTGGATGAACATGTTTTGAAGATGGAAACTGGGCACCCAACTAGAGATGTCTTCAACATTGTTGTCAGTTATACAGAAAGCTTCAAAGATCAAATCAATTACTTAGCTGGCTGGAGAGTGGAATCCATTGCATTTGAAGATCAAATATTCATCACATTAATCAAAGTCAGACAAAATTACACAAATCGTCATCTCGCTTAATTATTTAGCTGTAGTGTATCCACAATTGCAAACATTGTTACTGCATTTATCCATGTTATCCATTCAATTTTATTTAGTGACCTCCCTTCTAGGGGTAAGAGCAAACTGTCTTCCCCATCATCATTTGATCAATTTGGGTCTTGCAGGGTAATAATTGCCTGTATGGACATTGAGGACTAATGAGCCAGCAAAAATGCTACTTATTCAAGTTACAGAGGAATGTATTCTTTTAAAGTCATCGTGGGTGTTGCACCAAATGGTGTAATTACCTATGTCAGTAAACTTTATCCAGGTTCGATATCTGATAAAGCAGCTGTGCAGCAATCTGGAGTGTTAAATCATCTGACAGCTGGGGATTTGGTCTTAGTGGACAAAGGCTTTCTGATTCAGCACTTGTACCAAATGTTGTCTCAGTGAATATACCACCTTTTCTAAACAATGGGACATTCACTGAAAGTGAAGCAAGAGCAACAAAGGCAATAGCAAAATGCAGAATTCATGTCGAGAGGGCAAATGCTAGACTTAAAGATTTCAAGATATTAAACTTTATTCCATCATATTTACACTGTCATGCAAACATTATATTTCAGCTGTGTGCATCACTTGTCAACTTCCAGTTCCCACTGATCAAAGAGGGATGTGAAGGATATGAATTTGATTAATGACTTAAACATTTATAACTAAATCATTTTAATTAGAAAACATTTTTGTTTTACAGTGTATGTCACATTGTGTGGTTCTAAAAAATATCCATACCTCCCCTGAGGATGATTCTTCGGTTTGAACCTCCCGGTTAATAACCTACGGGTAACTGTAACTTTGAATAACCTACCGGTTATTCAAAACGATAGACAGTTACAAATGTGAAGACTACCTACATCAGGTCACCAATGTAAGACACAGAATAGCACTAACAAAACTGCGACTTAGCAACCACAAATTAGCCATAGAGACAGGACTTTATTCGAGACCGTTCAAGAAACCTGCAGAAAGAACTTGCCCAATTTGTAAAATAGAAATGGAGGACGAATACCATTTTTTAAATATATGCCCTGCTTACCAGGAAAAACGATGTTGTTACTAGATTATTTGGAAAAGGAATATAGAATAAAAATAAGCAGAATGTCACCTAACAGAATATTCATGTTTCTAATAAATCCCCCTAGCGGAAATGTTAAAATACAAAAACTAATAGCAAAACATATATTCGAATGCTTTGAAAAAAGGAATGGGGAAGAGGGCAAAAAGTAAATACTCTAGGTTGTAATTAATTACTAACTTTTTAGCCATGTGTATTTTTGTTGTTTCTAATTTTTAGTTATTTGGTTGAAGTCGATGTATATTGTATAAGACTCCAAATAAACAAACAAACAACCAAATAAACAAACAAACAAACAAACCTCCCGCCCCCCTCCCCCCTGGAATTTCCAGTTTAGCTTCATACATATTTAGAAAAAAGGCTGTTGAGACCCCATCTCCCTCAGAATTTTCAAAGATCACCCTTGTGGTGGGCATAGATATTTTCTGGAACTGCAAAATAGAGAAAAACTATTCGAACATTTTGGTAATGTAATGCATTAATTGTAAGGAAATAACTATAATTGTCCCTCAACAATCTTTGGGAAGAGGTTTTCAAAAAAAGTTTTCACTCCAGGCCTTATCCTTTGCTATTTTCAAAACAGCTGCCTCTACTTGTCCAGACAACAAAGTAGCAAAACTTCCTTAGAGCAAAATATATTTCTCCTGGCACCTGGTGCCAATAGACATGGTCTTGCTTCAAAGCATACTGGCCATTTTCACATTTCTTTAGGGAGAAATTGGGTGAGGTGTTGACTGCCTCTTCGATAGTCATGTTTCTTTTCGAATAAGGGAATTTGGTCTCCAAAACAGATTCCTCATCCATGATCCCATCTGGGGAGGCTTTAAGAATACCAGACAAATCAAGCCAAATTCCAGTTTCCTGGACAGTCTTTCCAGTTAGATTGATAAGAGATTTTACAGCTTCAGCCTCATTGTTTACCCCCCCCCCCCCCACTGCACTGCTTTTACTTTTGACAAGTCATATTCCCCCATGAGTCGTTTCAGAAGCAAAGGTGTGACCCTTTTAGCATGAAAAACAGATCCGAAATTGCTTGCAGTGAGCCGTCCTTGTCTTGCAAGGTGCCAGGCTGGGTTGTCTCGTTGACCCACAGTCTTTTGGCCGACTTGAAAGATGTCAAGCTGTTGCTGAGCACCTATGGCTTGGAGCAAATCCTCTGAATAGATGATTTCTTCAATGGTGGGTATAGGTAATTGGGCTGGGGTTGCAGGTTCTGGACTCATAAGCCAGCATAAGCCAGTGAACCTCCCACATTCCTTCAAACGAGGGTAGAGGGCAGAGTGGTCTTCAGTTTTGGGAGATCATGGCATTGGAAACATTTTTTCCACTGCCAGCAAGGACAAGGAGCTGTTCATTTTCCTTTTAATCCACCGACATTCAATATATGTGCACCCTATATTATGAATGCCATGTATAAAGAGAGCAGCTGCATGACTACATTTAAATTTTCCACGTGGGCATTCACAGTCTGTCGATTTTATGCCAAATTGCTTATCCAGGTATATCTATCAATGAAAATTAGAATTATTGTAGTTCAGATGAAGTATTGTGAAACTTAGATTAGCTAAAGATAACAAAACAATTATCTAGTCAAACTGGCTCTACTATTTAAGCAAAGCAGCTTGTTGTACTTTATGAAAGGAAATCGTGAACCAGAAATTTTTATGCCTTCAATCAAATGTGAAATATAAGGAAAACAACAAGCTAGAAGTGGAAAAACATTAAAGATTTCCTCTGCTATTCACGATCGATTGCTCGAATTGGACTTTCACTTACCGTGACTTTATAGACCTTTTTCCTCATGCTTGGGTGAACCTCTCCTCGCAAAACACCTTGGTTGTAAGTTACCGATTCAATATGATCGGATTTATAATGATTTTCCCCTCGCTCGATCAATTTTTTTCTCTTCAGGAAAGAAAGATAGCAAAGATGCAATTGTGAGCGACGCCATTTTTGAAATAGCATGCATTTGTTTAGAACTGAATATTTTGCTTCCATGGCAACGTGACGTAAGGGCTTTAGGACTCTATAATTATAAGTTTAATACCCTCACCAAATAAATGTAGCTTACTTTTTGCCGCATATAAAACAGCCAATGGTCTGGAAACTAACTTTTATGAGTGTTTTACGCTGGGTTTGCGAACATAAATTGTTAGTGTACAGTACCGCTCAAAAGTAAGTTACCACCGTCTCGCGAGACGTGTCTCGTTTCTCGCGAGACTCGTCTCGAGAGAAACGAGACATGTCTCGTTTCTCGCGAGTGCACTGGAAGTACCAATACGCGACAGGATTGACCATCAAACCTTGACTCGTTTTTTATTCACACTTGCAAACCTGCGAAGCGACGCTTTAATCTTGAAATCTCGACCAACATCTTATTCAAGCTTGGGAACAAGCGACACCACGCTTTGATCACGAAAGACCACGAAACCTCGACTCGGACTAACATTTTATTCAAACTTGTGAACATTCAACACCATGCACGCTTTGATCATGAAACCTCGACTCGGACTAACATTTTATTCAAACTTGTGAACATTCGACACCACGCTTTGATCATGAAATCTCGACTCGGACTAACATTTAATTTTTATTCAAACTTGTGAACAATAAGCGACACGATCGACGCTTTGATCATGAAACCTTGACTAACATTTTATCAAGCGACACGACGCTTTGATCACGAAACCTCTACTAACATTTTATTCAAACTTGTGAACAAGCGACATGACGCTTTGATCATGAAACCTTGACTAACATTTTATTCAAATTTGATTAAAATTCCTGTTTTCAAAGATATGGTGTTTTGGAGTTTGAACGAATGATTTATGCCAAATAGAACGGGAGATATTTTTCGTGTTTGCCGTGATTCGGACAACAATAAAGTTTTTTACGCTACCGATTCGTCGTCTTGTGTACCCTGGGTTCCAGAGGATATTTTTTTCTGATCGATATTTCGCGGTGAAGCTGCGTTAACGAAAAAAATATCCTCTGGAACCCAGGGTACGTCTTGTGCCGCTAGACAAAACAAATCTAAAATTTAATGCAAACGGCGCATCTCAGAAACTTTGATTAAAACTCCTGTCTTTAAAGGTATAGTATTTTGGCGTTTGAATGAACGATTTATGCCAAATAGAATGGGAGATATTTTTTGTGTTTGCCGTGACGCTTTGGATAAAGTTTTTTACGCGAGCCAGTACCGACTCGTCGTCTTGTGCCGCTAGACAAAACTTTCCCTGGCAGAAAAATCTGAAATTAATGCAAACGGCGTATCTCAGAAACTTTCATTAAAACTGCTGTCTTCAAAGATATAGTATTTTGGCGTTTGAATGAACGATTTATGCCAAATAGAACGGGAGATCT
>OZ026603.1:16049997-16062497 GCA_964020085.1 Micromussa lordhowensis
TTTTCGGAAGTTATCAAGTGGGGCAATAAAGAGAATGACACCTCTTTCTCGCCTTCTTCGATCGAAATACTGTTTGGTCTGGAGCAAAAGGATTATCCCCAAGTCGCAAATAAGTCGCTAGTAAAATTTAACTACACACTATTATTCGCCAACTATTATCTATATACACAAAAATTACTCAAAAAGGAAATAGTATGAAAGAATTCACTAGGAAGCTCGCTTCTAAACTTAAAATCGAAAAGTTCTTTTAAGTTGTAACAATGCAGCTCTGTAGCCCGCCTCCCATTTCTATCCCCCGTAAGATCTACGCAGGAGGTTTAGGTATGCGGTAAACAAACTAATGCTTGTAATCAGTGTAGGAGGTATGTAATTGTAATTTTTATTGTAAGTATTGTTAGTATTGTAAGTAATATCAGTACTGTGAATATGTTTTTTTTTTATTGTAAGTAGTGTCACTATTGTAAGTAATATCATTATTGTTAGTATCTTTTTTTTGTTGTTGTTTTTTTTATTGTAAGTATGTGGTTGTTCCAATAAAGCAGTTTAAATAAAAAAAATATATATATAACATGACCTGTATGTTTGATTACTGTTATGATACAAGACAGAAAATTCAGCTGCTCAGCAGCACAAGGTTTGTAGCTCAAGGTATTATATTATAATATCAGGTCATAATAATTTATACATTTAGACAATTCTGCACTTTCTACTTTCAAATTCTCACGTTTAGAGCTTGTTCTAAAATGCAGCATTGATATTTACATAAAGCATTACACTCAATAAATTTTCAGTTCCACAATACTATTAGAGCTGCTTACATGGCAAATTTCACCCTGGGCTGAAATTTTGTTACAACTGAATGAGATTTTTTAGCTTTTCAGCCTAATCTAAAATTTCTAGCCCAGTTTCTGAAACTGGGCTGGAATTTTCAACCCTGGGTTGAAAATAAATGTGAAGCCTTGGAGCCAGGGCTGGCTCAAAGCTGCTGGAGCTTATCCCGGTTTCTGTAGCATGAAGCGGCTAGAAGTATTTCTACTTCCCCTGGACGGGATGCTAGACCATCACAGGTCACTCCCCTGCAATTTTTTAGGTTTCCCCAACAATTCGCAGGTACCCATTTATACACCTGGGTGAAGAGAGGCACTGTTAGAGTAAAGTGTCTTGCCCAAGAACACAACATGATGTCCCTGGCTAGTGTGCTTGACTCCAGAGCGAGCGGTCTGGAAAATAAATGTAGCATGGACTAAATTTGTCTTTGTGTAAACATTTCAAACTCAGCATGGTTAGCCGTAGGGCACGCTAAGATTCTAGCCCAGCCTTCTTAAGACATCCTTTTAAAAAGACATGTGCGATTACATGAGGAGAATTTTACGGGCTGCTGAAGATAAATGCAGTCCATACCAAAATTGTTCACATGTAATAATTTTCAAATGTCTCTTTGAGCCTGGGCTAAAATCTTAGCCTGGCTAACTGGCCAGTCCCAGACCAGACTGAAATTCACTTATCAGCCCCAGGGTAGATGACAAATATATATTATCATTCGATGCATTATTTTTCTTCCTTTCCATTGGCCGAGAGCCCACCGCGTGACCTGCAAATAGCTGCCAACAAACAATGGTCTGCTCATGCGTAGAACTGTCTAGACGTGTTTTGCTGCGAATAATATTCTGCTCATGCGTGATTGGAACCATGTTCTCGAGAAGAAAATGGCAGATTGCTTCCCCAAGCTGCCAAACAACAAACAACAAACAAACAACAACAACTTTATTTGTATCCAACATAATACAATAATAATAACAGCTTAAAGCAAGTTAGCTAAAATATAGAAGAGTACTAGCTGCCCCAAATAACCATAGGGGCTAGAAAAAAGGGCAGCTATACTTAGGTGATTTATCTAATGCAATGATTTGGGTCAGAAATAACACACACAAACACACACACACACACACACACACACACACGAGGTCAAACAAACAAGGTCAAAAAAGCTAAGAATATCAATGTTAAGAAACAACGAAAGGCTAGAAGAGTTATTAGTATTTTTCAACAAGAATTAACTTAAGATTTTTCTTAAACATTTTCAAAGGAAGAAGCTTTAAGTCATCACTTACATCATTCCACACTTTAGCACCCTGAAATCTTATGTTGAAAGTTCCATAATTTGTTCTGACTTTAGGAATAACATAAGTCATTTTGCTAGATAATCTAGTATTATAATTATGCAACATCCTAACAGAATTAAAGTAAGGGTCAAATACAGGAGGTAAGAGATTGGTGTGAAACTTGTACATAAATACAGCAAGTTGAAAGGTTATAATGTCAGACAACTTTACAACATTTAGATCTTTAAATAAAGTACTTGATTAAAGGAAATGATTAAAATATGAAAACAAACTTCGTGATCGAATGATAAAACAATTATTGAACTCAGGTATAGCAAAATATTGTGATTTGTCAGTGTCTTGCAGATGAATTATGGCCGAGGCAATAATTGATCTGCTCACCACTGACAAATATAATCACGATATTTTGCTCAACCCTGTCCAATAATTATTTTCCACTAAGTACAAATATATTTTCGGTGAACTGAGTTTCAGGTTACAACATATTTGTAGTATGAGCTCTCTTCCGCTCTGCCTGCCTGCAAACTCTTCCTAAGGAGTGATCAACATCATTGTCATCATCATCGTCATCACCGCAAAGAAAGTACCCCTCATCAAAATCATCATTAATAAGACAAAAATTGTGTAAGACACAGGCTGCCATTATATAAATGGTCATTTGCTTTGCACTCAGCAGGTTAAGACACTGCCGTTTGCACCATCGTCCTTTTAGAAGCCCAATTGCACATTTAATCACTTGGCGCTGGCTTGACAGAGCTCCATTAAATCTGATCTGTTGCCTTGTCAAGTGTCCATTGTCTCTGTAGGGGACCATGAGCCATCTGAGTGAAATGCAAAAACAAAGCATATCAGTAACAGATCTGCAGATAGTTGTTGACACAGTGTAGAAACACGAAAGTTGACATAACATTTGTGTAACTTTTAGATATTAGATTTCAGAAAAAACTTAATTCAACTTTTCTACATATGGTGTTTTAAAATTACAGATGAGCCTGAGATCAACTGAAGTCTTGCCCTTCTATTAGGGTCATTTTATTTAAACTGAGAAACAATGTAACAATCAGTGATAAATAACAATAAAAAAATAAAGAGATAAATAAATAATTCCTTCTCCAGTACCTTGTTAGTGGATATCCACCATCCCCAAGGAGGTGAGTATCACCTGGGAACTTAGCATCTCAGTTTTGCCATAGCAGCAAGTTTCGTAAAATCCGTGAGTCATGAACAGAACCAGGCCTTCCTGCTAGCTGTAATCCTATGAGATACCAGTCATGAACTAGGGAGTCACGTGCCCTACCCTTTCACTGGGTTTGTGTAGAATACTCTTCTACTCATTTCCCCACCCATTATTGTTTGCAATCACTCGCTGTCTTTAAAGACTGATCGCTCGGGCTACTCGCACATATCTCACGTGACTCCCTAGTTCATGACTGGTATCTCATAGAATAACAGTCAAACTTCAACTTACAGGTAAGTCTCGTTTAACTTATAAATTTTAGTGGCAAGAAGGGCTAGCTGTCATGTTGCAAATGTATTTTCGACCACATTAAAGCTAATCTGGCCAAGATCCAGTCTCAAAACCACCAAAATATCCAAAAACGCAGGAGTCAATGGGTTAAACTGTTGTGGGCACAGTAGGGTAAAACAATGGCATTTTCTCCTAGAATAATTAGCAAATACTTGTACCTTAACATTCAAAGCATAGAATCTTTTTCTGAATGTATATGCTTCTTTGTTTCCTGATGGACATCATATATGAATCAGGGTCCCATCAGTGGCACCAATGACTCCTGGAAATGTGTCACCAAAATCTGCCTTGACCTCATTGATCTCATTCCCTAGCAAGAAGTAGAAAATACAAATGCACATTTTTTTTTATTTTTACCAGAGTAAAATCAAAGTGCTCTGTGAGCAAACTCGTGAAGCGAACAAACGAATTCAAATATTTTTTTTGGATTATGTTTAATATTATTTGGTTTTGGGAATATTGTGGCTGATTTTCATATTTAGAGTACGAGGAAATTAACCAACGGAAAATCCTCGTATAGACTCGAGCCCGCTGAGTTGTCCGAGGTTTTATAGTTGATACTAATAAGAATGTTTATTTTTTTTTTCGCTTTCTGCACCTGATGTTGACATAGCTCAGTGGTACTGCGTACCTCTGCCGTTCAAGTGTACCGCGATTGACTCCGGGTGTAGGCTGAATTTTTTTCTTTTTTTCTTTATTTTTAGAGATACAGAAACTAATTGCTCTGTGTTTATATCATTTCGCTCGTTATATGCCCATTTACCATACCATAAAACCGTACTTCTTCCGCTTTTTTGTAAAATCCACACGAATTTGGCATCCAGTGAGAACTTGTGCTGCTCATCGATTTTACGATTCTCGATGTTCTCATTTTCGGTAGACGAGCCTTCTTTAACTTATATCTTTTAATTTAGACCTTTAAAACAGCTTATTTTAAAACTCTTTCTAGTCCGACCCTGTAAATTTCAGATACTGAAGTCTGATGACTTAAATCGTGACAGAAAATTTGCGTTACATCCGCTTTTCACCAAATTTGGACAGTGAAATGACCTAATAATTATCCAATCACAGGCCAATTTTCAGCTCTTTTCGTGCTATCCCCCCCTCGGGAGAAGTTTGCCAATCTGACAAATTAGTATGCATTTGGCCGTAATGGCGGACATCGCGAAGAAATGTTTAATTTGGCCAAGAATTGGGCCAAATCTTTCGGAAATGGAATTCAGGACATTTGTAAGGCTAGTGTAAGTATTTTTGGAACCATTCGCTGGCTGGTAAGGCTGAAATTATCCAGAAACAAGAGTTTGTTTGCGTACGTGCAGCGGCCCACGTTGAATAAATTATCGGCTTGTTTTCGCCTTGTCATGCCTGTCTGCTTTGTTTTTCGTTTCGCTCTCTTATGTAGCACTCAGAAGTAGTTTTTTCGTATAAATTACTTTAGAAAAGTTCGAAAAAGATTTTTCCATTCAAGTTTCAGCTGTTAAATGATATTTGTGGATTTTGTGGACCAAAACGGCTTTCGTGTGTTCGCCCGTGTTTTTTGGTTGCTACGGGTTACCGCCCTAATCAAGTTTACTCAAACACTTGAGCGAGATACAAAAGATAAAATTCTAATTCCGTCTGGTTTTGTTCGATTTTGCTGAAATTTTAACATGATGAAGCTGGATTGATAAGGAATAGATTTTACTTCTGCCGATGTGTGGTATTTGTCAATGCGAAAGTGATATTTTGCTTCGAAGCCAGAGTTCGAATGGAATTTTGCGTAACGCGTGGGTTTCGATGTGACATTGTAATCCGAGATTTATTTTTATCTCAAAGAACAAAATAGCTGAGAAAGGTCATATTCTTGACCTTTCAAACGAATATAAATTTACACATGTCCCGCAATGACTTTTTAGTGAAAAAACATGATTTTTGACGAAACGGTGAATCTCGAATTTTTTTCGCGGCAAAAATCGAACAAGAAAGTGTTAAAGATAGACAGCAATTTAAAAGTAAGCTGCGAGCGTACCTCATTTGCATAAAGTTTACAGCCCATCGATCGAGCGACACATTTGTCCACAACTCACGATAACTCGTGCTGCGCATGCGCTTCACGAGTTAAAAATGGGTGTCACGAAAACTCAGACCCCTTTAAGATTTACATTTTTTGAAAAAAAGATTTACATTGTAAATTTGTCTCAGTTCTTATCACCTAATGTTTTATGGTCACGCAATGTTCATAGGCAACAGCCAGAAAGAAGCGATATATTTATCTTTTCCGGTTAATCGCTGTCGTGTCGATCAAACAGTGAAAAACTAGCAAGGTTTAAAATAGCAGCTGACACTTTGATGACATTTGCTGGCGATTGTTTTACCGAGGAAATAGAAGATGCAGAGTCGCTCTAATTAATGTTCTTTAAATTGAAGTCAGTTTTGTATCCAACAGATAATGTAACTTGGTAAAAGGTTATATACTTTACTCACCATTTGGCCATCTTATATACTGGTTTTTAAGACCACAAACTGCAGGCCTTTCCATTTGAACCGGAATTTTTCCGGAATGCCAAACCGGAAATTTTGGCTAAATGGAGAGCGCCCCTGGTTTTCATGTGGGTCCTCTTTGATACAGCCTGTGATACAGCCACTGCAAGCTTAAACATCTCTCTCTTTGCTAGAAATTGATTTGATGGACTTCAGAAACTGCTCCTGTGCTTGCACAGCACACAAAACAAACTGGACAAATGGTGTAAATGCACTCTGGAAATCTCATACACCATGAATATCACATACCACAGTGCCATAAAAAACAACACCTTATGAAGCCACATTTGGTTTCATGGCAAACCGGGAAACTCTTACCACTTCCAATTTAGACTATGATGAAACTCCAAAGGATCATCTGCATGTAGCTGCTAAGGAACAAGGAACTTTGGCAGATCCACTTAGCACATTACAATCACCTGTCCAAACTGATTCAATGTCCCCCAAGAAACAATCAAGAACAAAACGCCCTAGCTCTCATGACAATGGAACGAATGAGGTTGACTGCAGACAGCAGACACACAAAAAGATTGAAGAAAATCAAGCAGAGTACAATCAAAAGATGGACATCAAACAAAGTCAAACAAGCCAAATTCAAAGAAGGTGATACAGTATCAATACAAATAGATAGGGGTGACAAAAAATATCCATTACATCCCAGCATGCTTTTTGGAAAAATATTAAACTTTAGAAACAACTATGCTACAGTTGCAACACAATTTGGCCAGATGAAAGGAACCATTTCAGCAAGCAGATTGTATCCTTGTACAGCGACAAACATGACTTTTGACAATTCTAAAGAAATACCATTTACAGCTGCCTGCAAATTTGCAGTAGCTCAATGACAATTTTCAATTCAATATTAGAGTCTGAATAATTATGTCTAGTCCCTGAAGTGTTATCAAGTAAGGACTTTGCGAATTAAATTGTCAACTCTGTGTGCTGTAAAACCAAAAAAAACATTCACAACAGGAACAATGATGTTGTAGTTTATTTGTAAACTTTACTTTAAAACACTATGGGAATTGTGGTGGAATAGTTCTGAAATGATACAGATACAACACAAAATGAAACTCAGTAGAAAAACTTTGCTCCTGAAGTCTTTATCAGATCCAGTGGGTCAGAGGAGAACAAAAGCTATTTTTATGGTGGTTCCTGGAGTGCGACAAATGCAGACTGCATACTGCCACTTTTTTAGTACGATAACTTTCCATTACCACTTTGGAAAACTAAACATAAACAGGCTAACCAAAACTCCATTCAGGCAAACAGAGGGCCAGTCTGCAGTACACATTTGTTACACACTGGTGTCACTGAGTAAAACATCTCAGGCATACACTGTACATTTTGTACAGACCCAAAATTAAAATAGCCTCAAATAAAATTGCTATCCCTTACAAAAAATGGAAAGCCTTATAGTGTGGTATTAAAGGAGAACTCCAAGATAAAAGTGTTATTTTGTATAGTTTGCCTATATTTTCCACATCAATATCTCATAACAGCTCCTGTTGATCATTGGTTTCAACCTAGATATTTTCCCCGAAACATGAACAAAAAAGGCGAATAGAGTTCTGCCATCTTGGAAAAATATGAGCCGTGTAACATTGGTCAGCAGTATGATGACGTAGGAACGTCAAAAGGACTTTTCGCGGGATCTTCGAAAAAAGTCTGTCAGGACCACTCTCTGCCTTCCATTTGCAAAGTGTTTACTTGGATAACTGAAAAAAGCTAAGGTTTCTTTACATGTGAGGTTCTATTAGAAAATTGTGAACTGTGTTGTCCCTGGATGTACAAATTATTCTGGAAAACCAGTACAACAGCAGTCATAAGCTACCACAAGTTCCCATCGGACAAGCAGTGAAGGAAAACATGGCTGGAGAGGATCAGGCAGCCAATATGCTGCCACTGCAATACAGCTATGTTTGCAGTGGCCATTTTTTGCCAGGCTGTTTCGAGGGGAATATTCGTTCACAGATTACAGACAGAGGTGTAAACACAGACTGAAGGCTGTACCCTCTTAATTTGAGTATGGAAATAAGGCCAAATACCCGTGATTATCAAGCGAAAATCGCCTTGAATGACGAAGACATTAAGAAGTTAGTATTCTATAATCTATATCCTTTAATTTCCGCTGCATAATGCATGCCTCATTGTTTCAGTTTAATACACACTGCCATTTGTCCACCTACTGCAATGTTTGTTTATTGGTATCGTGAGAATGAGGATCTGTCCTATTGCAAATGTTTTGTTTTGATTTTTCCTCAAGTCTTCAATTATTTTCTTGAAAAATTGTGGGGACAAATCATCATACAGCGAATTCATAATGGCGGATGGCTCAAGAACATGTAAACAAGGCGGGTGAGGATAGAAACTCAAATAAATATGGCGACACCTGGAGAAAACATGTTTACAGCGCCGGTTTTACTCTCGGAAAAAGATTTTCCTGGAGCTAATCTTCACGGGAGGAAGCCAGCAGAGATGAAAAAAGCCAATCTTTTGTTTTGGCTGCGATGTAGGGGTGATTCATGTAAAGGAATGGCCATAAAAGCACAATTAGCAAAGCAGTATGCTTGTATTGAATTGTTGTTGTTTTTTTATAAGAGATTTAATCGGATCCTTTATTTTTTTTTCACTGGAAAACAAACACTACCAGAAGCAAACATGTCAAAAGCCATGTGAAAAGCAGTCAATTTTCATACGATTTTCACAACATTTCACACGCATTTCACATGCTTATTTCACACGCATGTGAAATATCAGCATGTGAAGAACATATGAAGTGTGTGTGAAAACCATGTGAAGAAAGTGTGACGAGTGTTATCCTTTTCACACACTTTTTCACATGCTATTTAACACACTATTTCACACATTTTTTTTAAGCAAGGCAGTTTTTTCACATGGAATTTCACACTCTGTTTCACATATTAAACCATGTGAAATTCTCCCATTACAGCAATTTAAACATCATCTTTCACACACAGTTCACATACCATTTCACACTTTTAATTTACCTCATTGCAAGAGGTATGTGAAATTTTGTATTGATTAGGTAACAATATATATGTATATATAAAAAACTAACTGAAGACAGTACTGTTTCAGCCTTCTGGGACTCATCAGTGCAGTGCTGATGCTAGTATGGAGGAGAAGCTATATGGTCACCCCAAACGATCCCACACTTGGGGATATATACCACTTGGGGGTATATAATAAGCACATGCATGTATATACAATAAGTACATGCATGTATATCTGCATTTGGCAATTGCAAGCATTACTGCAATGCATATATTAGCTGACTAGCTACAGCTATATATAGATAGGTACGTATATGTATACATATGTAAATTATGTGCATATTTGGGATACACTATAGTTGCATATATAAATCACATGAGCATGCAATACAATTACAATAAACTTGAAATATTATTTTTACGATAACTACAGAAATTCTCGGGCGCTCATTGGCGAATTTTTATCGTCAATATGCGGACAGACACAGGAATTTGAAATTTGTGCGACACGTCAGTGAGCGAGAGCAGGCAATTCGACCATTTGTTATCATAAAAACAAATAGTGATGTCAGTTTTTAATGAGTCTGTCCTGTTATTGACAATGAATTTTGTCATCACATTGTCAAAGTAGTCTGCGGATCCACTTGGCTATCGCCTTGTGGATCAACAGCTACTTTAAGGAGGTTAGTGTCAGCGCCAGTACAGTAAGCTACCATTCTAACATAAACATTCAAAACATATATAAATAATCTTTAATTGGGCATCTATATTTGGTTACTGTGAGTTTACATGGGGATTTGGTGATTGATCAGACCATATATAGTTGGTAAGGGATTTACACCAGATCCGCAGCTAGCAAATACAGTTTGATCTACTCACCCAGCTGTAACCTGCAACTCTTGTTAGTGTTAAAATGCTGGCCATGCGAATCTTTTATTGAATTATCTATCTGAAACTCTTTGCTTAGCTGCCATACATGCAACTCACTGTTCTTTAATTCTAAAACATGCAGCTCTATGCATGTTTTAAGGCTGGCATCATTATATATCAAAAATTAGTAAATTTTTAGCTCAGGATAACAATGTCTACTCTGTTAGAAATCTTGGTGCTTGGTTCGATGCAAACATGAATATGACCACACATATTAACACCATATGTCAGTCTATTTATTACCATCTACACAATATTCGGTGTATTAGAAAGTATTTATCATATGATAATAGGAAGTCCATTGTACAGGCTATTATAATGTCACGATTAGACTACTGTTACGGTCTATTATATGGTACGCCCATTGTTCATCTTGGCAAGCTGCAACGCCTGCAGAATGCGGCTGCTCGGCTGGTATGTACTATATCCAGGTATGATCATATCACACCATCACTGATCAGCCTGCACTGGCTTCCGGTTACCCACAGAATAGAATTCAAGATAGCAATGCTAGTTCACAAATGTATTTACGGCGTCGCACCACAGTATCTTTTAGACTTGATAAAAATCGAAGTGAGCTCGCGGCATCAGTTGAGATCATACCGGGGCATACTTTTAATGGACAATACCTATATGACCAAAAAGACACTGGGGTATAGGGCGTTTGAAAATGTCACGCCCAAAGTATGGAACTGACTCCCTCTAGAAATTAGACAATGGCAATGGTTGAACACTTTTAAAATTTTACTAAAGACACATCTGTAGTATCCGTTCCTCCGCACGCAGTGTGAACCTACATTGTATCACGTGATATCGCATTAAAACAGTTCTATCCAACATGGCGTGTGTTTACTGACTATCCTACATTTGGCGACAAGCATTGCGGATTACGAGAAGAAAACGAGAAGCAGCAAAAAGAAAATCAGCCTAATCTACGGCTAAGAGCTCAAGCATTTAAGCGACCGGAAAATTTAGACGAAGGAAGAAGAAAAGAAAGCAAGAAACGCCGAAACGAACTCGCGAAGAGACCACATGCTCGATAAGAAATCATGCCAGACACGCCAGGCCAGGAAGGAGCCGAAGGACATGCGCTGAATCCGACAGAAATAAGAGTACTCAGCGTCGGAAAATCACTAAAGATAGAGCCATTTAAGATTCCAGAAAACCCTCTGGAAGTTGGACGGGCATGGAGAGAATGGATTGAAGACTTCGAGGACGAAACATCGTATTTTGAAATCACAGAAATAAGAGACCGCGTGAACGCCCTGAAGATTTATGGTGGCAAAGAAGTCAAGAAACTCGCACATAACTTACCAGAGACAGCGACAGTGGTCGGAGATGATGATTACAAGAAGCTGAAAAGAAAGCTAAACAACTATTTCTTACCAAAAAAGAACAAGCATCACGCCAGATACACGTTTAACAAGCAAAAACAAATCGCAGGAGAGAGTGTTGTCACATACGCGGCGCGACTGCGTGAAAAATCAAAGGATTGCGAGTTCGGCGAGCAAACAGATGACAGAGGAGCTCGTTAAACAGCGAGCTCGTTAAAAGAAGCATTCAGAAGAAATGGAACCTTGATCAATTTCTTGAGGAAGCAAGCCAAGGAGAAGATATCAATCAGCAAGTCAAAGATATGAAAGAAGATTTCAAAATATCGAAAGTCGGGCACGAGTCAGAGGATTTTCCGCCGAAGAGTGGCAAATGGAGCAGAAGAAACTTGAAGAAGAAACCGCTGCGACCTCCCGGAAAACGTGACCCCAAGAAAGAAGAGAAAAAGAAAGGCAAAAGCTGTGGCTACTGTGGAAAGATAGGAGCACACCCTCCAGGCCGAAACTGTCCAGCATACGGACAACAGCGTTTGAAGTGTGGCAAGTACAACCATTATGCGTCATGTTGCAGAACCGGTGGCACACCCCGAGAGATCCAAAGAGACCAAGAGAGAGCAAGTTAAGAAAACAAAAGAGGCTGAGGAGACAAGCAGTGATTCGGAAGATGATTACATCTACCTTCAGCAGACAGCACAGCACCTACACCAAGTGAAGAAGATAAGATCAGGTCCAAGCCAAGACACCGTACTAATCCGTATTGGAGACATTGATACTTTCGTTGAACCAGATAGTGGAGCAAGCGCAAATGTAATGGATGAATATCAGTTCAAGGCCCTCAAGCACAGATCACAAGAAATCAAAGAACTTGAGCCCCGCAGAGACACACTGAAGACGCTTCAATCTGATCTAACAGGGAAAGGCGAATTCACTACCACATTACTGAACAAGAACCGAGGCACACATAGCAAGTTTTTAGTGATCCAAGGGAAGATGGACTCTCCCCCACTCCTAAGTAAAAGCACACTGTTGGAACTTGGAATGCTCAAAATCG
>OZ026603.1:16072497-16089497 GCA_964020085.1 Micromussa lordhowensis
TCTTGTTTATTCCCTGATAAAGGTGGCCCTTGCTTGCTTTTGGGTACCCTCCATCACTAAGAGTTCTTCCCTAACACATATAATACAAATACAGCACTTAATGACAGCATTGTTACTCAAACCAGGCCTGAGTTGGAACAAAATTAACCAATAAAATTAACTTAGAACAAAAAAATGAGGACTTTTTGTTGTAAACGAACCAACAGCAAGAAAAAATAAATAAAAAATAAACAATAGATCTACAGCGAACAACATTTTGGAAAATCCAACAAAGTGAATTAAGTTAATGTGAAGTACGGCGTCTGAATCAATTCGAAATGGCTGATTGAATTCGGATCGGCTCAGCCGTTCTTCACACCTGGCTCAGCCGGGAATAACAGCTTTGATTCAGACGCCGTACTTCACAAGAGCCAAATCAAATGCATAAATTATTAAAATTGATTTTGCACCCAAGCGTCCGAGAGAATGTTGCGTCTTGGCTGTCTGCAGGCTTGGCGTGAAGGATAAAAAATGGCGGCTCTCTTCAACTGAAGAAGTTGACATGTGCAGTTCGTGTTTCTGCAGTACAAAGTATACCTCCTTAAAGTGTGGAAAGTCTGAGTGCAACACTTCGCATGCATATGCGAAGAAACGAAAATCTGTAGATAAACTTAATGATGCTGCTGACTGCTCCGATCAAGATAAACTGTAAGTATTTTTTAAAGTGTCAGCTCCTTTGTGCAAAAATGTGGAGCATTTATGATGTATTATTTTAAAATTATATGAAATAGCTTGTTTTTGCTTCGGAGAAATTTATACCATCACTAGACATTCAACAACCTTTCTCAGCACTCATGATAAGAATATATGTGGCCCTCCAAACAAAAACATGTCTTATCAAGAGCTGAAGCATTTGCTCTTAAAATGTATGTCACACTTCTGGTATAGAATGTAATTTTGTGAAAATAAGTAGTGACATGCAAGACAAATTCCCTTTCCAGAAACAAAAAACTTAATTGCAGGTCTGTTGCTGTTGTTACTAGTGCAATATTGTTATTTTGTCAAGGAATAAATATTAATCTTTTATTACCAGTCCATCTTAAAATAAATTATGCTGTAATTTGCACAATAACAACAGTTATTTCTGTATTCACTATTCTGATGTTTGAGAGTAGCTATAGTCATACAAACCATGGAGTTTCAGACAAAGAAAAACAATAACCAGCTGCCGTATGTGGCAGTGCAGATGTCTGTGCGCACTGCTAATGTCTCTGTCCAGTACATGAGTGTGAGTTGAAAGTATTATTTATTAATAAACTCACTAAAAGTGAGGCAATTTAATTTTTAGGGCATAATTAAAGCTCAAGATGGAAACTTTGTTGGGATTTTTCCATGATTTTATTTTGGAGTTGAAGGACAAAAGGCATTGAGCTTTGTCAAAAACAAAATTATTTAAGGAAATGCACACCTTTGACTACAGATCCCCAAAACATTGCATTATTGAAATACTTGTGCAAGGCTATGTAACATTGTAACACGAAGCCTATTTTGACTTGTAAAGGTACAGCTTTAACAATAAATTGTTCACTAAGTGTTTTTACAGTTCTGTGCAAAAGTAATGCAAATGAAATGCGATGAATGTCGCAAATATCGTGATATCTCGGCAAATTTGAACGAGATTTTATTTCAAACGAAATGTTGCACGAAATTTCTGGACATTTATTGTTTTAGTTGTTGTGAATTTTCGTTACGTTATGAGTGAAATATCGTTTCGGCTTGACGATATGTCATTCTCGCTCAGCGATATATCGTTCCTGCTTAGCGAAATATCATTTGGTCTTAACAAAATGTTTTCACCTCTCAGTGAATTATCATTGGAACTCCGCAATATATCGCTGGCACTCATGAAACATTGTGGCCATTCAACAAAAAATACTTAGACGTTTATGCTTCCTGAGAGTACAACTTCAGGATGCAAAGAAAGTCAAACATTGTTAAATCAAACTTAAAAGCTTACCTGCTTCCAAAAGTTCTTGTCAAGTTTAAAAGATGATATAAACTTTTCAGATACTCCACACTTAACCGCAGTGTGGTGTGAATAAACAGCAGCAAGGGATATCTATGTATCAGTTTTTCACTTACAAGTGCAGTATCACAAAAGTTTGAATGCCTGGATGTATTTCCTCCGGTTGTTTCATGTCACTGAAGAAACAATCCAACTCGGAAATACATGTACATGCAGTTCTGCTTCACGCAGCGCTAGATTATTTTGGACCCAGTCTCCACGCAACGCTAAGTGTTTATTTTTTGTCATGGCAACAAGCTTTGTCATTGGCAATTCATAAAACGCTGTTTATTTCGGTATTTTCATACATTTTCTTGCAATCATGCCGAAAGTCACAACGTACACAAGAAATAGAATTGACTGCCTTTTCAAGGAAGGTTTACACCCAGTGGAATAGCGGTAAAAAGAGAAGGTTTGCAGGCCAGCTTCTTAAGCGTCACCAGAATCATAAGAAAGATTCAACAGACCGGCTCTACCAAGAACCTTCCCCGATCTGGAAGATGTTCTCTTCACGTTTTAAAAAGCGTGTTCACTTTGATGGGTTTTGCTTGTTCTTTTCATAACACCGCATCAGCAAAGAAAGTTTTAATTACAGCGCGCGAGACCCTAAAAAATAATTTTAAAGAAATCGGCAAAGTAGGCACATTCATGGTGAACTGTTTTGTTTCTTTTCACAAGACCGCATTATGCCTGATAAAACTGCATAAGTTTTAGTTTGTTCTTTATATAGCACATAGCGAAAGTCTTTTATTAGTGCACATGAGAAACACCAGAGAATTTTAAGTGATAAACTTTTTTTATTAAACATTTGTGGGCAGGGAAGAAACGCTAAAAAGTTTTTTTGATGTTTCTCACAAGCTTCAACAGACAATGCAGCCTTCTAATTACATTGAAAAAAAAGGTCTATCCTTAGACAGTCATGTTTCTTGCGCGTAATTATAATATGTCATGTATTAGTCACAAACTGCCACACTAGACTTAATTTTCCTGGAGCAATAACACAAAGTACTCATTCATTCCGAACTTCTTTCCATCATAAAAGTGTCATCTCCCCTGGTTCAAAAACTTCTCCATAAGTTTCGCCCTTATGGCAGACATCGGAGGGGCCGTCTCCCATATCCCAACACGTGAGGCAACTTGTTGTAGGGCATACTGCACACACACAAGAAAGTGTTCATTAGAACAGACTTATGAAAGGCGAGTGTCATTTTCCTTGGTCGACACCTAAAGAGAACAGGGAAAAAGAATGGGGACTCTGGGGACCAGATTATTGAATGCGCCTAACAATTGAAGCAGTTTGACAGCAAGCCATAATCAGTAAGCTAAGCATGTAAAGCAAGACGTTATCACATGATAAGAGTGAAAAAAAGGCGCAAATATGCAAGTTCATCGGGTAATTGTTTGCCAAGCTCGTTTTAGACTACAATATTAAAAATACAAAAAAAGAAAAACGTTTTCCTTTGGTCGGGATGTAAAAGAAGGTAGATAACTTCAACTTACCCCAAAGGTCTGCTGAGCTTCACTTGCCTTCTTACACCCTCTGAGCCTTCTCCAATAACTCTCTTGCTGAGAACTTCTTTGTGTCATCCAAGTTGCCAACACCGAGCAAAATAATGTCATTGGCACTGTTTTCTAGCTCGCCATTTAAATTGTTCTTCTGCATGGCTACAGTATAGGCGTCATTCTTCATATTGGCGGCTTTATTTACTTGAGCTACATGTACTCCGGATCTACTCAGATCATTTACCTGCAATGCTATCCCACTACTGCGAGCTTCAGTAGATTCACCGGCCTGTACGAACAGACATGAGAGGTAAGCTGATTTTTTTTGGTTGCTAACTATCGGATCATAATAAATGCTTCATGAGGAAAGTACAGCTACCCGCCTGTTGAGCTGCCACTCACTTTTACTATTGTAGCTTGTCGACCCCAGTAGTAGACCTTTAAATTGGAAGGAAATCGGAATTTGCGATAGAAAGTTAGCTTGAGGAATCTTAATGGTTCGAGTTTCCGATAGGTTTGAGTTATGTAGAGCTCAAGTTATCCTCCTTCAAATGCACTTTGATTTAGGTATTTTTTTATTTATTTCATTTTCAAAATGGGCTTGTAATTGTTATCAGCTCTCAGTACGTCGCAATGCACGCACTCTGAGTGAATTCATGATCTTATTACATGAAGAGAAATACCAATATTTGTACATCAATATGGCTGCTCATGGGTATTTTTATATTGTTGACACCTTTCGAAGGGGCTATTAGAGCAAGAAATCAAATGAAGGTCTTCGGAAAATATATAGCAATATATATAGCAAAACAAATATATAGCAAAACAACATAACTTTAAAAAACTTGTTCCAACAAAATGAATAACAGATAAAAAACGAAATAAACGCATACGGTCTTCTAAAAAGCCAGCCATCTTTGGCCAAAGTTGTCATATGAAGGCCAGGTCGTTAACGAATAAAACAGTTCCCACCCCGCGTTGTTGCCTAAAGTGAATAAATTTCCGGTGTGACGATTCGAATAGAGCGAATCGACTTGAATCGCAACAAATTCACAACCCCGGTTCCTGTATACAGCGATTCGACTTTGCAACGACCGATTCGCGACGAATCGATCGAATACGAATCGATCGAATCGCCTTGAATCGCCAAAAAATTCAAACCCCCTGTTATTGCCTAACCCATGCCTCAAATCGACTTCCACTTGTTGCCAAGTTTTAAGAATGAGGAAGGTTCATATATCATTTCACGGTTCTTGACTTCCAGTAGTGCGGATCAACTGCGTGCGAATCCAGTCGAATCGTAAAGTGCCTCAGACGAATGACTGAAGTTTATTGCCAAATTTTAAGAACGAGGAAGGTTCATGTATCATTATTTCACGGTTCTTGACTTCCGGTAGTGCGGATTGACTGCGTGCAAATCGAGTCGAATCGTAAAGTGCCTTGGACGAATGGACTGAAGTTTGTTGCCACGTTTTAAGAACGAGGAAGGTTCATGTATCATTATTTCACGGATCTTGACTTCCGGTAGCGCGGATCGACTGCGTGCGAATTGAGTCGAATCGTAAAGTGCCTCAGATGAATTGACTGAAGTCTGTTGTCAAGTTTTAAGAACGAGGAAGGTTCATGTATCATTATTTCACGGATCTTGACTTCCGGTACTGCAGATCGACTGTTGGCAACAGAGGAGGTTATGAGGCAAGCTTGGGAGTGGTTGGCCATTGCCACTGAGGGTATAGGGCTGATGTGCAAGTGCTTCTGGCTGAATTCACTAGAGAGGCCCATGAAAGAGACCAGCTCATGAAAACACTCTTGAGCAATTTAGAAACTGAACTCACCAATGCCCAGGTTGTTAATCATGCCAGGTTGACAAAGCAACAGATCCAAGATGTGAAAATTTTAAACTTTATTTATTGCTCTCTTGACATGAATTCTGAGAGAGCAATCAATACAAAGAGCAAATACAAAGAAATAAGAGTAACGTATTACGAAAAGAAACCAAAACACCCTCCTACAAACTCTCCGCAAAATTAGAGAACTAAGTGATGCATGCAAAAGGGAGGCAAGGTGTCAAAAAGAAATACACAGCATAGATTAATCTTCGGGGGAGGAAACAAACAAACAAACAAACAAAAAACACTGTGGGTAACAATTTAACAGATATTTTTTAGATCCTCAACTTCATAAATTCTTCTACTTGATCACTTTGAGACTTTCTAACAAAAAGTTTTCCATCAATGGTCCAGGCATATGCCACTGATTATCCTCTCTAAACTTTCTAACCTTGGCAACTTCATAGCATACCTCAGGCTACTGCTGAAGGTGAGGTAGAAAAGGAAAATGAAGAAGTTGATGGCAACTTACTGCTAATGGTTCCTGGGTATTATATTGACCTAAAAGAGCGTTTACTCTAAATGGCAGACCTCTAGCTTCACATGGATAGCCATATACCTAATTTTCTTACATGGTTTAGTGAACAGAAGGGTCATTTTTTAGTAGCAGTGGGTGCAGATGGTGCCCCTTTTGGTAAAGCTTGTGCATGGCTTGTTTCATTTTTGAATGTTTCAAAAAGAGTTGCCTCACCAGATGACAATTTTTTGATTTGCGGTGCCAACTGTAAAGAAGATCATCCTGCAAAGGTAGAATATGGGAACAACTTAGATCAGAGATGGCCACGATTGCAAGTCAAACTTTTTCAGTAAGAGATCAGCAGGTTAAGTTTGAATTTAAACTTGTTCCATCAGATATGAAGTGGCTAGCAAAATTTTCTGGAGAACTGAGTAATGCTGCTAAATACCCAACTTAGTGAATTACAGGAAAGAGGGCAAGGCTTGAGTAACAATCCTCAAAGTAAGTGGAGGCCATGGGAATATAAATTCAGGGAAGAAGTTGCCAAAAAGGTGACACAATTTAATGAAAAATAGGGAAGACCAATTAATGCTGCTCAAGAGCAGACATTACTTTCCAAACTATGCAACCACAAAGCAAGCCTTAAATCTAGACAAGAATTTGAGCCAATTCTTGGTCCAGTTATTCAAAATTCAAAATGTGATATTCTTCGTGTGGGAAAAAATTGTTGGGGGCATTGGCATAAGTTGCTTTTCACCCATGTTTTGGCTAAAGCAAAAATTCCCACCAGTACAAAGTCTGTTTTTCAATTGCCAGAAGATAACTCTTTGCGTAAGCATTTGAAGGCTCTCTGGTTTGAATTAAAGTGCAAGAAGATGTATAATAAGATTCTGCAATGGTTGAAAGAGAAACGAAAGACATCTCCTTTTGGGAAGAGAGTCTAAACACCAGCAACTTGCTTCGTTTGCTAGTTTTTCCCTTGTAAAACACAGATATGTCCAACATTTGGATAAGGCATCAGAATCCAGTTCATGATACCTATAAGAAATGTAAAGACATGTACGTTCCAAAGCGGTGCAGCACTGCATGTACTGCTCATGTGAAATTTCAAAAGAAATTGTTGCTTGTAGTTCAGCAGGGAAACTAACGGTAAAGATAAAAAAAATTCTTGCTGAAGCTCAAAAATGAAAAATAACATCTAGAGGATTAAATATTGAGATAATGAGATGTTTTTTCTGAACAGAGTTCATTTGTAACAAAAGCTCTAATATTAAAGTGTTTAAGGTTATGTTCTTGTTAGTTCATTAAAATTACATTTCACATGGACCATAAGTGCTTTTATTTTGTGTTATACATACCCCTAAAAGAAAAGTTACATCTACTCTTTTGATCATGAAATACACAAATTGGCCATTGCAGTAGACTGCTTTCCATATATTAAATTCAGCTTGGCAGTGAGGCTTAACCGACACAAACAAAGGAAATTGAACAATCATATTTGCTTCTTTTGTTCGTGTCTAGTCCTCACTATCAAGCTGAATTTTAATATATTGAAAGTGGCCTACTCTAATCAAATAATAACAATTTCTTAACTATAATATTTATGGGATACATGTTGAAAACTGAAGCAGGAAAGTATCTCATCTCTGTGTTCTTCTCTAAAGATCCATATCTCTGTCATGGAAGGTCTTAGTATGAACCCTGTTTTTGTCTCTGAAAATTCCACTATTTTTCTCACCTCGTAATAATTTCTAATCACCTTCCTGGGGTAAGTATGGATATTTTTAACACAACAGAAAACAAATAATGTTAATATTATATAAAGCTCAGGCCCTTGTATAACAAAATGGTCTTGATACTTGATACCGGTATGAAAACAAAACAAAACAACTGAGATGTGCCAATGGCAACCAATATAATCTTTGTTAAACACAGGCGGAACTAAAAGAAGGAACTAAAAGAAGCTACAGTAAGTTCATCGATATCAAATAAACTGAGGAACTCCTTCTTCATTCCAGACACCATAATGACACTTGATTTGAACCATTTCTGTGTAGTAAATGTATTTAAGCTGGAAAGGCTTATTTACATCTACAAGAAGATCAGTGTGTCCCTTGCCTTTAATGCTTCTTTTAAACCCCACCTCTCCAGTCATTTGTCCATCTAAAAACTATTGCTCCAGCTTTCTTTTGTGAGATACGTTAATGACCTTTTCTTTTACTTTGCAGTTTCTCTTAAGATGATTTTGGATGTTTACTCCATACATAGATGTGCAAGTGAGGATTTCCACTAAATGATCGAATATCTCCTTGTGAAGTCTGTAACTGAATTCTACAACCCATGGATTGGAATGTTTGGTGACAAAAAATGCCCTTCTAATAATTGACCTTTTCCAGTTGTCAAGCTCGCAACAGGCCATGTCGTACAAATTACAGGAAGACACTGTTAGTTTATCTGAAGCAGATCTCCGTGAGTAGGACTTTAAGGAATCTTCTTTCAATCGGTTCAACTATTTAAACAAATCCTGGATTGCAAGCTTCTCAGGAACCGCTTCAGATGGCAAGGACATCCAATATTTGGACTCGTTTTTTCGTAGAAACTTCCAATCTCTTCAGAAAGACATCTTATTATCTCAATATTTGATTATCTGGTGGCCATCTTTGGTCAACCTCGCTCTAATGTATTATCCAGCCGGACAGCATAGCAGGCAGCCTCAATCTGGTGATGGGACAAATTCAGACCAGAAATCCCCAGTTATCACTTGCTACGCTACCAGAAAGAACTCTACGGTAACTTCAAAAATCATGAACAAGCAAATTGCTCGAGTAACCTGGAGTCGAGGTTGTTATTCTGACATTTTTCGGACTGCAATAGTAGAACCGTCGCCGATTAAGGAGGGTCAGCGAGTCCGTGTTATCTGGGGCAAGTCAAAAAAGGAATATTCAGCAGTCTTGACTTGCTACCCATTAGTTGAGGAGCCAGCCCCTGTTGAGGCCGACTAGCGGCCGAACACACGAACACTGTCCGAGTTGAAATTGATTTGTTTTGATCACGTGACAATCGCACATGGTTTTGGAAAAAATGTGGTTTTCGTGTCGTGGGGCGCGAATTCTAAGTCTATTCGTTACAGTTTTTCTACCTTTTTTCTAAAGTTTCTCTCACAGAATGTGTAAGTATGTTGTTTTCGGTCGTTTTCTCACGCAGTGTGTTATTAATTTAGGTTTCATTTGTCAGTTTTTACCATAGGTCAACACACCGTAGGCGTAGATGTCTGTGATCAGCCAGTCAAATGCGAAAGTTGTATGTTGTATCGTCGTCATTAAATGCCGTTGTGTTCTACAGTTTACGCGTTAAGAAACTTCTGTGTTTAAAGACCAAGACGTTGAAGGACGTCTTACGAATTGTCCCCCACAGGCCCTACTCCTGTCCAGCAAGCTCTTCCCCAGCATCGAGCTAAAGCAAAAAGAAAACTGGTACGTCGTATTTTTCGCATTTTCACTGTACCTTTTTCCCCTTCATTGTTAATATTTTTATTTACTCTTACTACAAACTGATGACTGATGATGCCTGTGACTGTATTTAACGCTGCTTATTTGCCTTTTTTCAGCTGTCTGACACAACTGAATCACCTGAGAAAGCAAAAAGAGTTAAGAAGGGAAAGGAGCCAGCAAAGGAGAAACAAAAGGAGAGACCAAGGGAGAAACCAAAACAGAAACCAAAAGGAAAGGTATGTATTTAATAGCTGCTATGTTTTGTCGCTAAATTTCTTTAACTCCATTCATGCCGAGCTAGTTTTCTTTATCTGTGAAATTGTCTAAAGTACGATCCATTGCTAGCTCTGCCGTTGCACAGCGTTAACTATACCGTGTGGCACGAAACTTTTGCGGGAGTTGAATTTACGGATCGGTGATTTTTGTCTTTCATGGGAACCAATTTTTTGCCTTTGTGAAACTATTGGTTTTTCTCTAGTGGGTTTTAATTTTTGCGTTTTTCAGGAAGTCGCGTTTTATTGATAAAGCCATTTTCGTTTTTTATAAAACTACATGCAGTTGACGAGTGAAAACAACATATAGAGGAAAAAAAGCGGTAATCGGTGTCACTCTATTACAATTACTGTAGCTGTTAGTACCTTCAGTCGATCATTAACTCCATTCATGCCCAGCTAGTTTCTTTATCCGTGAAATTGTCTAAAGTACGATCCATTGCTAGCTCTGTCGTTGCACAGCGTTAACTATACCGTATGGCACGAAACTTTTGCGGGAGTTGAAATTTACGGATCGGTGATTTTTGTCTTTTGTGGGAACCAATTTTTTGCCTTTGTGAAAGACTAGTTTTTCCCTAGTGGGTTTTAATTTTTGCGTTTTTCAGGAAGTCGCGTTTT
The DNA here is from genome assembly GCA_964020085.1 of Micromussa lordhowensis. Classification (NCBI taxonomy): domain Eukaryota; kingdom Metazoa; phylum Cnidaria; class Anthozoa; order Scleractinia; family Lobophylliidae; genus Micromussa; species Micromussa lordhowensis. Next base: position 16,082,772 of record OZ026603.1, read on the forward strand.
ATTGATAAAGCCATTTTCGTTTTTTATAAAACTACATGCAGTTGACGAGTGAAAACAACATAATAAATTATAGAGGAAAAAGGCGGTAATCGGTGTCACTCTATTACAATTACTGTAGCTGTTAGTACCTTCAGTCGATCATTTTCTGTAAGCTTTTGGGCGGCTACACCTGTGTTTACCAAAGGCAACTTCATCGTTTTATTTCTGATCCTTTGGTTTCTAATTTCATCATTTTGTTTTTGAACGGAAGATACGTTTTTTTGAATGCATAATCCCACCAGTGGAGTAAATGCGGGAACTTTTCGACCGGTGAAGGAAAAACCGCTACAATCACGAGCATTAAAAGCCCATAAAGTTTTGTGCCACATTCTATTTGTTAATAGTATATCAAGTCATTCCTAACTACTTTGTTTATTGTGTTAAATGTGACTGATCGCTTTATGTATGATTAAAAATACTGTAACAAACGAATTATTTTGAGTCCTGTGAACCGTTGCTGTCTGGGAAGCTACATGTATAATAAGTTATTAATCAAATAGAGTTGCGACTATCATGGGCCGTATACTGATTGCTTTACTTGGTGTTTCAGATCCTTGCTGCTGAGTCACCCAACAGGGTTTCCCTCATTGAGGATTCGATGGGTGAGAGTTCTGACTCCGAGGACGATCTTCCGCTGTCATCAGCTTTAGTTCCAGTTCGCCCGCATGAGCTGACACAACAGCTAAACAGTTACTCGCGAATTCCAGAAGACAGTAATTCTGAGACCGAGGCAGAATAGTCTGATGTCAGAGAAATTATAACGAAGGCCATCGACATAGTAGAAAGCACGAGCAGTGTAAGTAACCCTTGTTTATACTTCTTGTGTCCAGACACTGCTCTATTGGGAAGCCTGTGCTTCTTTAGAGACCAGGTTTAGCGTTTTCGTTCAACTCTTGCTTAACTGACTGTGGCGTGTTGGGATAATAAAGACCTTTGTTTTCCTTCATCGTGCATAGTGAGAACTATTTGTAGTCAATCAGAAATAAAACATGTTTAGTGCTCAAGTTGTTGTCGCCATGATGTTAAAGAATTCAGTGATTCATGCCCTTAGCTAGAGTTGCTCGAGGCGATGCAACTCCTACGCTTCATTCGTGCTCTCCAAACTTCCTGGGTGCATCCATAACTCGCATCATACACACGCAAAGCATGAACCAATGAATGAATCTAGACCAAAATACTTTCGAATATCCATGTCAGTAAATGCAAACAATACAATTATTAGGGGCAATGTTTGCAAGACATCGTGAGGTTACCAACATAATTTTTATTATTATCATTTTAGGAACGCCAACAAAATCTTGAGTCAGTATCAGAAATGCAGCTGATGAGAACCATTCTGGAACGGCTGGAGTGTTCTTTCGCCAGGCAAGAGGCAAAGTTGGACCAACTGCTACAATCCTTGAGTTCACAGAGCCTTCCACAGCAGCCACAGCAACCTTTCAAGCCACAGCAGGTGTCTTCCCCAGATGTTGGTAACAGGCAGTCTTCAGTGGAATACCCTTTTATGGCATCAGCTTATTCCAGACCTCCTCTATCAGACCATGGCGTTTCATCAGTCCTTCCAGCAACTCCATTATTTCCGGAAGTAGACAGATTTCTGGACGATGTTTACCAAGTGGACAGAGAAATGCCAGGTATGACAAAGCACACTCTTTTGGATTAGCATGCAATCTTCGATCTGTTATTTTTTCTAAAATAGACAGACCTAATTTTAACTTATCGTCCGAGGCGTGATTTCGTAGTAGAGGTTGGTATTTCTTCAACAATGGAATCATTGAAACATATGTGAGTTTGCATAGTTTTCGATCTGATTTTCTAAAACAGACAGTCCTTATTTTAGTTACCGTCTGTGGCGTGAATTCTTCGTGTTTTTTTTTTCAACAATGGAATCATTGTAGAACATGTAGGAGTACTGCTTTACCACTCTGATGATGCACATTTGATTTGTTTTTTTTACCACAATATCAAAGTCAAAGAAAATGATTTTTTCATAGCGCGATCTGAAAAAGCTGTTGCGTGACACATCGACGCGAGCAGCGTTGTCTGGACTCTTACACTGTATCAACAAATAGCAGCAAATTAGCCAATCAAATTGCAAGATTAGTAGCAATTATGGTAAAAATAGTCTAATAACTGTCTTTCCGTTTTAGAAATGGGCACAGTTCCTGTCGGTGGGTGTCGTGATGAAAGAGCAGAATATGATTTTGCCAAAGCCGCAGTGAAGCCGACACAACTTGTTTTGCGCTTGGTGGATAAGCTGTTTTCAAAGGAGGTGTTAATGCGCTCCACCGTCCACGGCACAAAAGACTTTGATGCTCTTGACCAGAAGACTATATCTGCGATAAAGGGTAAGCTTAGTTTACACATCGAAAACGCCGGTCTCTGGCAGCAGAACAAATGATGTTTAGGCTTCCGAAACATACTATCTTTAACTTGAATATACTGTATTTCAGAAGAAAAAAAGAACATAGCGATACGTTTGTCCTAACATGACCAAAATTTACTTAAAGGAGCTTATAAGTCGCGGTGTTTTGACTGGTACAAAATTTTTTTGACTGGTACAAAATGTTTGAAAGGTACAAATTTCCATTTAACTGAACGAAAACTTGAAGTTAAGTAAGATTAAGAGAATTTTTAAGAGACCGAAACCGTGACGTAGCTGCTTAACGTATTTTGGCACAACACTTACCCATAATTTCTTTTCCTTTTTCAGCGGAAGTTTTGCACACATTCGGATACCAGTGCCGAAATTCTGAGGAGCTGAACAGGATGTGGGAAAACTGCAAAGTTAGCATCGGCAAGAGATGCCAGAACACCAGAAATAAAAATAGACAAGCTTAAGTTTTTTTTTACCTATCAACAATAGGCACAATGTATTTCTGTAGATCTAAGTTTAGGAATCTTTTTTATTTTTGTTGTTCTATGCTTGTATTTGTATTTGGCAATAAATTCTCTTAGTTCCTTGCCCCCAGGTGGGGGATAGGGCCGGAATTTGGCAATAAATAGGTAAGATTAAAATCTGTGTTTTGTCATTATAATGTAATTACCGCATTATATTGACGGCTAGTTGGTAGGAAATATATTCTCCTGTTGGGCTCCATCACTACACGAGTCAGAATTTATTTTTTCCCAACTAGTCGCCGATACAATGCGGTAATAAGGTCTTAAAGTCGCGTTTAGTCTTGCATCGCAATTTAACCATTTGATAAACTTTATTCAACAAAATAAAAGCTGAAGAATGTACACAGTTTATCTTTATGCAAACAGAGAAACTTCAAAAACGGTTTCGTTTGCACACTTTCATTCGCACAATGACTCGCAAAGCGACTACTTTGAATGATTATAACCAGTAACTTGCCATTCATCGCCTACATAAAACTCCCTTTTAAATGAAATAGCTTATCGACATGAACTAGTCTACAGTTAAAGTTACAGTTAAAGACGTCTGAACTGGAAAAGGAAAGTTCTTGTTACCTCAAAATGTTTCGTTCGTTAAAATCACACAACTCAATGAGGACTGGTACCTACCCTCCTTATATGGATGGTAAACAATGGAATGAAATCCAAAATGGCGTCAGTCCACGAGGGAACTCAAAGGCATTTCTTGACGCTACTAGCGCACGCTAAGCATTCATTTTACGGCAGCGGAGGTTAACATCACACCTAGACAGGAGACTTGACATGCTGAGCTGTTTGTGAATGATAAACGGCAAAGGAAAATTGAAGGACTTGACGAGAAAGGAAAATGTAAGCTTAGATCGAACGTTATTGACCATCGAAATGGTAAGGGCATCACACTGTTGTATCTCTTCATAGACAAACTATCGATCGGATAAACGTTAAGCTTATAGGTTTTTGAAGCATCTTGTTAATTCTTTTGAATAGTTTCATTCGCGTTGTGTTGACACTCAGTTTAATTGCTAAGCTTAATTGTTCTGAAGGTAATCGAAGGGCTGCACGAACAGTTGTCAATTTCATTTATTCATAAATACTATACATGTACGCTTACCGAGAGTCAACGAAATATCGTTTCGGGATTGCGACTTTTCTTTTAGTTGCGCGAATTTTCGTTTCATTTCTGGTGAGATCTCATCGAAATATCGTTCTTAGATTAGCGACTTTTCGTATTGCTCAACGAATTTTCTTCGAAATATCACCCGATGAATCACAATTCTTCGCTCGAAATTTCAACGATATTTCACGGGAACAATAGCCGAATTTCAACGAAATTCGTTTGCATTCTTTTTGCACAGTACTGTACGGGGAGCCTTGCGTGGTCGTGGCATTTTCATTCAAAGATGGAGGATTAGAGAAGTTTTACAAACTGTTGACCCTGTTGGGCGCGCTATAAGGAGAAGATCATCCATACAGCGTCGGCTTTATAACGTCAAAAAACCCAACCACTTGTGGCACCTGGACTCCAACCACAAGCTCATTCACTGGAGATTTGTTTTCCATGGCTGTATTGATGGATTTAGTAGAGCTATTGTGTATTTGAAATGCTTTACTAATAATCTTGCAAATACAGTTTTGCAATGCTATATTTATGGTACACAGAAATTTGGGCTTCCTTTTTGTGTTAGAGGTGACAGGGGTGTAGAAAATGTGAACGTTGCTCGCTTTATGATTCAGAGCAGAGGGCTTAACAGAGGAAGTTTCATTGCTGGACGTAGTGTCCATAACCAGAGAATTGAACGTCTATGGGCAGAAGTAAACAGAGTGGTATCTGCCTTTTATGGCGACCTCTTTGTTTTTATGGAAGAGGATGGCATTCTTGATTCACACAGTGAGCAGTATATATTTGCTCTTCATTATGTTTATCTGCCAGCCATACGGGCTTCTTAAGACGAATTTATCTTGCAATGGAACCACCATGGTTTGCGAACAATGCATAGTGCTTCTCCTCTGGCACTCTGGCATTCGGAAATTGTTCACACTGGTGTTGATGATTTCGATGTAGGTGATGTGTCCTTGTTTGGCATTGATCCTGATGGTCCAGTTGGTGAACTTGAAACAGATAACAATGTTGTTGTACCAGAAAGTACCATTCAGTTAACAGAATACCAGCTCAATGAGATCAGCCAACTTGTCCCAGATCCTCTTGTTGATGATGGTAATTACAAAATATGGCATTACCTTACCATATGCAATTATCTGAGAGAACATTATTCACCCTAATGAGTCTTGTTGGAACTAACAGATGGCTTCTTATAGACAGTGTTATATAGAGGTGAGATGTAAGGGACCCAAAACTTCCTTGAACAGTAGTTGTGATACATAGTTGTAATTTAGTGTGTACAACACACTAAATTACAACTTGAACTCAACCTCTAACTTAGACTTTTAAGCACAAAACTCAAACTGTAATATCCCCTGCTAGATTCTAAATTGTTGGCATTAGGTAGGTTGTAATTTTTGCGTTAGGAGTTACAGAAAAAAGACTGCATTGTTGCCTGACTGCTTTCTGTTTTACTTTTAAGACAATCACCGAGGATGTATGCCATCTTGTCTGTTAAATATTTAATATTTAAAACATTGGGTTGTAAAAGAGAGTTGTTGTTGGGATTAAGAAGATTGAACTCATATAAAGCTTCCTACACCACTTTTCCCATTTTCTGAGTGTCATTCTGTCACTTGATATCCTGAGAGCATCACTATCAATAGCCTGCGTTGCAGACGAAACTAAACCCCGGTATAGTATACGGACTATACCGGGGTTTAGTTTCGTCTGCAATGCAGGCTACACTATCAATGGCAAATTTATAATTATAATTTCCTTGTGGTGCAAATAATGTCCCTTGTGACCAATGTATCGCAAAAGCTCATTAATGATGTGTTGTTTCACAAAATATCCATACCAACCTCAAGTTCACTGGAAATTTCTCTGTTAGGTGGGGCTGGGGTTATTGAAGGCCAAAGATGATGCTATGGTGGAACTTCAAGAGAAGTTGGAGATCAAATAGAAAGACCTTCTCTTCAGGGAGGTCTGAGTGTTCTGTAAACACACAATGTTCTTGTGATCTCTACTGTGCTTTCTATGCCAAAAAGATATAAAACATATCATTGTTCCAAGGACATGTGATTTTGCAACCTTGTTCCCATCCTCTGGGGAGTCAGCCACAAAATTTTTAAGTACCTTGAGTATTTTGCCGAGTTATTGCATGTTAACTTTCCAAAGGTTTCTGTTAGAATGCACAGATAGTAATAACAGACTGTTATATGAAGCAATGAATAGAGATAATTCCCATGATCAAAGGATGATACTGAAGGACTGAAAGTACTGGCTGTTCATGCTCTTGTGGTATGCATTGATGAACTCACATAGCCATCAGTTTAGAGAAGCCAGTCATGTGGTTGGTGTCCTATTCTTCCATTGCCTTGGTCTACTTCATCAAAATAATAGTGTAATCAATTTTGATGAACAAACAAAAAAAGGACCATCCCATACACATACAGGTTCATGCATCTATCATTAGCTCTTATTATTCAACGAGGAGGTCAGTACTCATGACCGAGGTCAAGATTCTCCCATACAGACCAACTAAGCTCGGTTAATAAGATGTTTATTATATGGCAAACAAGAACGATTTAATTCATTTAATGAAACTGGTTTGTGGGTAACTGACATTTTGCTGGCAAACGGTGATGAGCTGAACTTAATTCTGACAAAGTTTGCTCGTCCTCTAT
>OZ026603.1:16089697-16135686 GCA_964020085.1 Micromussa lordhowensis
TTGTTTCGTTTCCTCAGAAACAAAACGGTATTGTTTTCAGTTCAGGGGTGAACTATTTACATAGTGGAGGTAATATCCAATCAGAGTAAAGTTCGTAATTGCTAATGTAAATAAGGGGGAAATTCATTCGTCGCCACAAAATGAGCACGCAATTTGTCCAGTAATGTGGTATTAAGCCGCTAGAAGCTCTTAGTTTTGTTTTTAGTTGAACAAACAAATGGCACTGTTTTCCGTTTCAGAGTGATCATTTATTGGGGAGAAATAATTCCTCGAGTTTGGACTCGAGTTCGAGTTCGAGTTATAATGAGTATGAATGTTATCAGCTAGAAATGCTTGTAATTCACAAGGTAAACATGATCGAAACAACTTGTTGAAAGGTAATTTAATTTCGCATCACGGAAGCAAAAGGAACTTAAAACGTCATAGAGATAGAAATAATTGGTTACTTAAATGGTTCTAACTCAGCCTGAACAGATGTATTCTACCTAGATGGCCGTTGAGAAAACCGAAACATGGAATATCCCTGAATTAAGGAAACAGAGTTATTTATTTCATTGTGATAAAGATCGCAACTGCGGCGACATAATTTTGGCCAATCAGAACACTTCTCATGAAAACAATCCTGCCCCTTTTCTGTGGCTGTTTACGAGAAAAGAACACGCACTTGGATTAAGCGAGTAAATTTAATTTCGTGTCACAGAAAGAAAAGGCACTTAAACGTCATACAGATAAAAATGATTTGTTACTCAAATGGTTCTTGCTCAGACTGAAAAGATGTATTCTATCAAGATAGCCGTCGAAAAATAGAGAAACATGGAACATTGCTGAACTAGGAAAATAAAGATATTTATTTCCTTGTGATAAAGATCACAACTTTGGCATAATTTTGGCCAATCAGAACACTTGTCAGGAAAACAATCCCGCCCCTTTTCTGTGGCTGTTTACGAGGAAAGAACACGCACTTCGACTAGGCGGCACGATTGCACAAGGACTTGAAGGATACAATATATTGTACAGGGTAAGTTATTCATGATATTATCTTTAATTACCGTTGGTCTAGCGAAAAATAGGTGCAATATCGCTTTTCTATGAGATTTTCTTGGTATCGTAGGTGTCGACATTTTCTGCCGCAAAAATACGCAGCAGCTGAAAAATTCAGCGTCAAATGCTTTTGTCTCTTGGCTTTAATTTAGTTAACGTGCTACACAAAACTTTGCTTCCGAGGCGTAAGAAAATTAGTATTTTGAGGTACCGAAACATTTGAGGGACTACTTTTCATGAAAAAACCCGATAGCTTTTGTATTTCAGCCTCATAATATTCAGGCAAAAGCAGAGCAATGATTCAGTACAGAATTGCGTCACTGACAACAAAACAAATCGTGGTATCCATTCGAATTATGCGGCGCGCTACACAGAAATGGAAAAATTAAGCGTCAAATGCTTTTGTCTCTTAGTTTTATTTAACCTCGCATAAAACAGTTTCTTTGAATATAATTACAATGTTAAAAAAATATATGAGTTTCCCCTTCCGAGGGATTTCACATGCAGTGTACAGAAAGTATCGTTTTCAAAAACGTCATTCATTTCATGCACCTGAAACATGAAGGTCAACTCTGCTGTGTAAGTCAAACTTGTGATTTACGACCTAACCAAAATTTTGGTGCCTTAAGATCAATAGTTTGTTGCAGAGCTGCCCTGTTTCCTAGTTCAAACTGATATTAAACTTATGAACACCTTTAGTTCCTGGTCTTATCACTGAATTTAAAAGTAGCTTCTAAAAGCCGTATGTATTCAAGACTCAAGTGCAAAAACCATGCCAAGATTGAGGCCAAAATGACCAAAATTTGCAAAACCTATACCCTTTTGAGCTTGCACATACCTACCTATACAGCTGATGTAATGGAATAGCCCCCACCCCTAAGGCAAAGTGAAAGGAAACTGTGTTTACTGTAATAACTGATATATGTCTGGAGAACTTAAATTAATGAGCCCTTTCTCTTTTACAATAGGATCAGTTTATTTACAGATAGAGATCTTAAAAGGTAAGAGAATCTTTTTTTATTTTTTTTTTATTTTTTATTTTTTTATTTAGACACTTTCTTTCAATTACAAACTACTTACTTACAAAACAAAAAGCTTACAGTACTTATTTACAATGTGCGGCACTTACAATACATATACAAACACTACTATACTCTACCACTCTACCTACAACACAATGCATACTTACAATGTAAGATACGCTACTAACAATATTATACTCTAATTACAATACAACACTTTTTTTTTACATTACATCATTTATCTGCAAAATTACTGGTCTAAACCTACATCACAAAAAAGGAATTAAAAGAAACAAAATAACAAACTACGAACGAAAGAGGCCGCCAGTCCTGGTATAAGGTTTTGAAAGAATAGAGAATAAAATTTGAAAGTAATGTAAATGGTAAAAGGGGGAGCTGCTAAAAAAAAAGGTAGATTAAAGTGACAGTTCATTTGAAAAGATTCCATTTCGATTTAAATTTCTTAACAGTGTGTGTCTTACAGTACCGCTCAGATATACGTTAACCAAAACATGCGCATAATACGCGTATAAATTTACGCGTATGTGCGTATAGGTATACGCGTATATGCGTATGATCATACGCGTATGTGCGTATGAGTATACGCGTATGTGCGTATACCTATACGCGTATGTGCGTATAAAAATGCGTATATACCCATATACGCATATATGCGTATGTTCATTAGTATTTATGACCTAGCTTATTGTCTTTCTACTGTCAGCGGGCTATTGTTCTAAAGAAAAGCTTGACAGCACTAAAAAACTAAACGACTACAGTACGGCAGCATGAAGAATTCTCCCGATACGCTGTTGCAAGTGTATATGAGTTAGATAGAAAGTATTTGCTTATCGATAGAAACGGGTTATCCTTTTCGAACGGAACTTTCATGAGAAGAGGAGACGTTTTCATCACTTGTCACACTACATCGCCGCAATGGCTTTGGAATGTGTTCAAAATAAATTTATTACCGCTGCATCATATTTCAGCAGAATCGACAAAGAAACCCGCATGTGAAACTTCTCCCAAGTTTAGCGGTGAATATTTTGGACATTTGCGAATGCAAATGCGAATAGTTTTATTTCTTGTTTACATGCGAGATTCACGACACTCGTCATTTGCGTGCGATTTAGGGTTTTGCTTTGAGTAATACCCCACGTTGTACGGAGTGAAGGGTGGAACTGGAAGGCTCATTTCGACCGCCCAGCGCCAAGCAGATTTTCACGCAGAAATTTGAATCGCCCGGCTTCCAAATCGAACACCAGATAAACTGAAAGGTTGATGCTTCTTCTTGTGGCATTCAATCGAAGATCCATTTAAAATCCAAGTGCTAACCGCCAAATAATTTTCCAGAAATACAGCTTTCGAAGCGACTAGCATCCACGGATTCGTGTGCTAAGAGCAACAGTCACGCTGTTTTCTCCACGCTGATTGGATGCATTCCTTACCATCATCCAATCAACGTGAAGTAACAGCGTGACTGCGGATGAGCTTTCAGAATGTCACAACCGCAAGTCGTTCGAAAATGCTAAGTTTATAGCAAGGAACATTCAAACATCTAACAAGCAGTTTCGTCAGTTAAATGGACGGGCGTTTCAGTGAACATCAAAACAGCGTGGTACAAAATATCTTGTTGTCATAAATTAATCGTGATGTGATGCGGTCTACAATGACCGGATACCTTCGAGACTATTTCGCAGACCGTTCGAGCAATTATTAATATTATTTTTTAGTCATCCGTTCGAAGAGCAAACCAAACCATTCGAATGATTTACTCATCCGTTCGAACGGTTTATTCGAACGGTTTATCATGCCGTTTGAACGGTTTACCAATCCGTTCGATAATCCATTCGAATGGCCAACCAAGCCGTTCAAATAATTATTCATGGCGTTTGAACGGTCAGGTCAACCAAACCGTTCGTCATAACCGTTCGTCATCCGTGCGTTTTTGCCGTTCGAACGGTTTTCCGTTAATGCCCGTTTTGCCTTTCACGGTCAAATTTTACTGTTTGAATGAACGATTTGTGTCAAATATAACCGGAGATATAATCTTCGGAAGGCTTTAGACAACAAACATCTCGCAAGCGACTTGCCGACGCGTGCGAAAAAGAACTTTTCCATGAAGTGAAACATAACTAAATGTGAGCAGCGCGCCATAGAAACTTTTATGAACAATTATCTGGTTAAAGAAATAACATTTTACTGTTTGAATGAACGATTTGTGTCAAATATAACCGGACATATAATTTTTTCGACAAGGTCTTCGGAAGGCTTTAGACCGATAAACATCTCGCAACTTCCGGATGTGTGCTGAAAAACAGACCGCCGACTGCGCTGAATTAGTGAAAACATCTTTCATGATACAAAATTGTATGGTTTTTATCTGTTTTCAAACATTCATCGAGGGAAGTTTGTTTATATGTCTTGTACAGCTGTAGTCAATTACCTACATCTACGGAGCGACTTTCCTAAAATTATTGCAGTTTTTCTCGGCACTTAAAATTTGATCGAACTTTCCCGAAGCGCTTTACGTGAACATATGCTTAGTAAATCGCCAGATAATTCACACTTTTAAATGCCGAGTTTAAGTAACATTTTTCTTTTCGTTCCGATTCATCAACAGCGAAAGATAAAGCAGATAAACTGCTGCTTCTCGTTATTCAGTAAATACATGAAGCGATGCGACGTGCGTGTTTTTAACATGATCTCCATTTGCTTTATGCAAATATTTTAATTTTCCATTGTTGGATCATTGCTTCTTAGACTTTCTTTTTCACAACAATGAAACACAAAGAAAACTTTTCGTCCTGAATAACAAAGACACATCATACGCGCATGTATATGCGTATATGCGCGTATAACTATACGCGTATGTGCGTATAGGTATACGCGTATGTGCGTACAGGTATACGCGTATGTGCGTATACTTATACGCGTATGTGCGTATAATACGCGTCTGCGCAGTTAACGTATATCTGAGCGGTACTGTATAAGCGTAACACTTTTCGATTTCTTGGCACTTAAGGACAGTTTGTTCAAAAACTCGTAACTTCGGGAGAGTTTTCTTTAATTTTGATGAATAAATGTGATATCTGCCAATTAGAAGTACATGATGTAGAAGTATGTCCTCTGTACTATCAACTAGCCCCAGGCAGGTTGGTAAGGTCAAAGAAAAGTCCTGTGGCTTTATCTGTCGCTGTATCAACCAATGTTGGATTTTTTGCCAAAAAGTTTGGACGAGTTCACAGCCCCAGAAAAGATGGATCAGGCTCTCTGCGTTTTGTTCACAGAAAGTACATTTGTCTGTTAAGGAGATGCCGATTTTATGGAGATAATCATTCGTTGCAATTTTTCTGTGAAGAAGTTTAAATTGGAAAGTCTGAAGTTTAGTTTCTTTCGTGCAATAGAAAGGCAACATATATGACTTATCCCATTTTATTAGATTTTCGTAATTTTCGCAATCGGTTATCCACTTACTCTGGCTTTTATCGGGTACTGAAGTGATTCCTTTGACAATTAACTTATAGGCCTCCTTGCAAAAGCTGGAGGACGATAGTAACATTTGACTACGAGAAAGTTGGTCTTCGGAGTTCATCATAGCCTGGACCGGAAATGACCTTTTTAGTTTCGCCAGGGCGGCGACCACGCCAAAGTATCTTAAGAAAGAGGTATTAACATTATAACGAGTTTTAAAATCCTCATACCTCAAAAAGTCAAACTTTTGATCTAACAGGTCTTTGACCTGATTAACTCCCTTGGTAAAAGAATCCTGAATGTGTAAACCAGCTACATCAGCCTGCTTTAAGTTACCAGTCAGAAGTAGTTTACCGTCATGTTGTTTAGAAAAAAAGTCAAAAAAGAGTTTCCATTTTGCTTGATTGTTGTCATCAAGATACTTCTTTACCCATTTTGATTTCAGAGCATAATTGAAGGATCGAATATCTAACATTTTTAGTCCACCGTCTTTATATTCATTTAACATCACACTTCTTTTAATTTTATCTCCTTTCCCATCCCAAAGAAAATTGTACAAAAGTTGATGTATTTCTTTCAGATAAGATTGCGAAGATGGCAAAGATGACATGATGTAAACAAGCTGAGATGCAGCTAAGCTTTTAATAACAGTAATCTTTCCTAGCAGAGTTAATCTTCTAAGCTGCCAACAACTTAAGATTTTAGAGATTTTCTCCTTCTTTTCCTGGTAATTTATCAAGACAGCTTCTTCCTCGCTAATTGAAAACCATACTCCGAGGGATTTAACCTTCCGAATACTCCACTTGATGTTTTGATTTATTGCTAGCTTATCCGTTCGGTTTTTAAAAGATCCAATCCAGAGAGCCTCGGTCTTCTCGTAGTTGACTTTTAGGCCCGACAATTTGGCGAAGATGTTAAAGTGCAACTAACCCCCAAAATTATTTTTCCTTTAACAAAATCTACTAGTTTTCCCAATTACTTCAGCGAAAAAATTATCTCGATTGATAAAATCCCCGCGTTTCTACAGGCGTTTAAAGTTGTAATTTCTAGTCCCACGACCGAGCAAAATGGGATCTGGGTCGGGCTTCTAGTGACGTCATCGAAGGAGCTGGGCTCAAAGAACTCAAGAGACTTTGACTGGGCTTCGAGCGCTGTGAAAACATAGTTTGGATATTTGTGCCTCATATTTTATCAAAAATGGACAAGACTTTTAAGTGAAAGAACTGTATCATCTAGCAACACAATTCGGAGTCTAGCTACCATTCGGACGGCTACGATGTATACATTTTTTTGCATTTCGAAGCGCGGGTCGCCGAGCCCGCCACATCGACAATTTGCCGGGCCATTTGGGTTATAAAGTTTAAAATAATGGCGAAGAGGTATAAAGATGTCAATGAACACGAAGAGTGGAACTTTGACTTTACTGAACTTGTAGAATTTGGAGTGTCAAAACATTTCTAGATTCAAAAATTCGTCTTTTCGATCCGTATGTATGCATAGTCAATTAGTGCGTTCGAACATAAACATTGCAAGCTACACAAATGGGCATATTTCGTACTGGTAATGGAAATTCCTTCGACAAGATCTTGACAAAAGGTTCAGTATAGTGTCGGGTAAATGAATACATTTCTCCCGGCTTCACTGTTCTTTTGTTTAAACAGCCCTTTTAATGTAAGCGGAGAACTCTCAGGTTATTAATTAATAGCGTATTACTAACCTGATTTAGTTTGCGTTTCGGTTGATAACAAGCGCATTCTTCTTTCAGCGTGACAATCTCAGTCGGTAGAGTCGAATCTAAATGGTTTGTTTTACTTTCCTTATATACTCATCAATGCTTGATTCGTTTTAAGTTTGTAATTGAGATATATTTCGTTGCTCAAGGAACAAAACAATTGTGTATGCGGAAGGGCCTTTGAGAAACTCGGCCGGATTATCCACGTCGCGCTTGTGGTTGTATATAAAATCCACAAAATACATACCTAGTTTAGCAGTTCGAAGCTTCACTATCTTAATCGCCTCGTTGTAGGAGGTAAGTTCGCTTACTGTTCGTTTTGAAAACTCTCTATTTCAAGGACAAAAAACTCCAATGCGTTTAATTTGCCGTGTAATTTTCTCACCTAGTTTTCATTATTTTGGTCTGGGACTCAAGGGATCGTTTGAATTGACTAGGCGTATGGCTCCAAGCTTACCCCAAATTCGTGTCATATCTAGATCTATCTACCCTGGCAATGTCGAGCTTTGCACTAGAAGCTAGAGAAAATATACAGGCCATGAAAATCTCTAGGTGTTTACAGTAGCGGCGAAACCGAGATCGATTAACTCCTCGATGGCTTACTCTTTCGGTCCGACCAAGTCAGCCCACTTCTTCCGTCTTTCTCTCGCTTCTGGACGAGTGCCATCGAGATAGAGGTATTGAATGAAGAAGAATACTCTTTCCTAAGCTTTTTGTAATGCTACTGCCTCCAACAACACATCTTCCTTGCATTTTGCAACGATTTTAAATCACACTATCGCATGTTCGCATATGTTCTTCTCAGAACCAAAACATTGTTACTCCTGCGATGACGTCACGAGCCAACTCGTCCCATTCTCCGCTATTCCTCGGTCGTGGGACATGGAAAGGCCAATTTTACGAACTTTGAAAATTCATAGAAAATTAACGAAAATAGCTAGAACGATAATTTTTTCGCAGTGGTGATCAGGAAAACAAGGAGATTTATATAAGCGAAAAACAATTTTGGGGGTTAGTTGCACTTTAAGTAACACAAAGGATCTTTCTAATGAGGCCCTTGTACCATCCAGTATTAACGTGGTATCATCAGCATATTGACTTATTTTGCATTCATTGTCTGAAATTTTAATGCCACGAATTATTGTGTCTCGTCTTACAGCTGCCCCTAGAATTTCAACACATAAAATGAAAAGGTAGGGGGACAGGGGGCAGCCTTGACGGACACCTCTACTTAAGTTAAAAAAATCTGACGACCAGCCATTGTTTTGTATACTGCTGCTGATGTCGGTGTAAAAGAGTTTTATCCAGAGTATAAGAGAATCTCCAAAGTTATAATATCTCAGAGTTTTTTCAATAAAAGGCCATTCAAGAGTGTCAAATGCTTTTTCAAAATCGATGAATAGGAGAAGTCCTGGAATTTTTTCGATGTCTGTATAACCTAAGATACTATTTAACAACAGTATATTTTCCCCAATAAACCTGTTTTTTTGGAAGCCTGTTTGATTGTTATTTATCACCGAAGGCAAGGTTCTTTTTATTCTGTTAGCGATGGATTTTGCAGCAATTTTATAATCACAATTCAGAAGCGAGATGGGTCTCTAGTTTTTTATGTAACATAATGATTTATCTTTCTTTGGAATCAGCGTTAATAATCCTCTCCTCTGTGATACGGAGAGAAGGCCTTTAGCATGGGAAGCGTTTATAGAGGCAAGAAAAAAGGGCTTAATGTCATTCCAGAAGACTTTATAAAATTCAACTGGAATTCCGTCCGTTCCAGGAGTCTTGTTTGATTCCATATTTTTTAAACTTTCCAGACATTCTCTAGCCGTTAGCAGACCTTCGCAAAGATATCTTTCGTCGTCACTTATTGTACATTTATTCCCTTGTTGAAAAAAGAGGTCTTCACCAGAAACGTTTTGACAGAAGCTATTGTTTGACGTGTACAGTGCCTGATAAAAGCGTTTGGCTTCATTAAGGATTTCTTCATCTGTGTTTAGCGTGGTGTTGTCATCGATTTTCAGATTTCTTATTGTTTTACTATTAAAATGCCTTTTTTCCAACTCAAAAAAATACCTTGTATTTTTCTCCCCCTCATTATACCAACGTGTTCTGGACCGGATA
The DNA here is from genome assembly GCA_964020085.1 of Micromussa lordhowensis. Taxonomy (NCBI): domain Eukaryota; kingdom Metazoa; phylum Cnidaria; class Anthozoa; order Scleractinia; family Lobophylliidae; genus Micromussa; species Micromussa lordhowensis. Next base: position 16,099,088 of record OZ026603.1, read on the forward strand.
ATCGAACCTTGAGTTTTGTAGTTAATCCATTGCTCTAGGCTTTGTTTCTTAATCTCCAGTTCCGTACGAATTTCACGCTTCTCAATTTCAGAAATGCTATTTTCAAGTTTGCGCTCCAGCATTGAAATCTCGGTCTCCAGGATCTTCTCAGTTCGTTTTTGTTTTGCTTTCTGTTGTTTTGCATATTTAATTGAACTTGCTCTTATCTGCATTTTCATCACATCCCATAAAAGTATCGCGTCTACTGACTCGTCCTCTTTGTAATCATTTGACACTTTATTTATGGTTTCTTTGATAAAGTTTATATATTCAAGATCCTTTAGAAAATGACTGTTCAACTTCCAGAAACCTGGTCCTCTGGGGTTTGTCTTAGTGCCAAGAGTCAAAGTAATAATAGAGTGATCGGTTTTAAAGCCCGGTAGAATGTCCGCCTCAAGTGCATCGGTAGATAAGCTTGAACTGATCAAGAAAAAGTCTAATCTACAATGAATTTCAGGTTTATTTCTTCTCCACGTGAAACGCAGAATATCCGGATGAAGATCACGCCATATGTCCGTCAGATTCATATTTTCTTTGAATTTTTTAATTTCCTCTAAAGATTTAAAATGAGTGGTATTGTTTCCTCCTTTCTTATCTTTTTAGATATTTTGTACTAGGTTAAAGTCTCCTCCTAAGACCAAATGTTCACATTCGAAAGTGGATAGGTTATCAAAGATACTTTTAAAGAAATTTGGATCATCATTATTTGGTGCGTAGATATTTTGTAGGGTTAAAATTTTGTCTTCGGTTTTGATATCAACTGTGATAAATCTTCCCTCGGGATCTGAAAAGTATTTTTGAATCTCAAACGAGAAATCGTTGTTAAATAAGATGGAAACACCTGCTCTGGCGCTCGAAAGACTGCTGAACAAACCTCTGTACCCCCATTCAGCTAACCATAATTCTTCTATTTCTTTCGAGCTGTGCACTTCTTGCAAAAAGTAAACAGAATATCTTTTGTTCCTTAGCCAGTTAAAAGTTTCTCTTCTCTTGATCTCGTTCGATAGTCCTTTTTCTTTGCACTTGGCTTTTGTGATTGCGAATGGAAAACACCAGGGGGCATTTTTTTGAAGAATCTATCAATCGGTTAAGAATTGCAGCACTCGCTGATTTTGAGACAATTGCAATTACTGCAAGACTTGAAGAACAGTTATATCACAGTCAACCTTTACCTGCTGCACCACTGAACACCCAATTCCTTTCATACTCCATTGATAATGTGGCACTTACTATATTCCCACATGATGCACCACAAAATCTATGTCCTGTCAATATTGGAGGTGATGGCAACTGTTTGTTCAGATCATTTAGTCTGGCTCTATTTGGATCTGAATCTTGTCACCTGGAAATGAGGGCTAGAGCTATTGTAGAACTCATATGTCACCCTCAGCATTACTTGAGCATCCAGGAAATGTTTCATACTAATTTTTTGGTTAAGTCATTATTCAAGTACTGCAGATACATCATTTCTTGATATGGCTGATATACAAAATATATTTCAAGTCTTCAAAGCTGTTATTGTAGAGTCGCTAGCTCCAAACTCTTGGGTAGGTATGTGGCACCTTGCTGCACTAGCATCAGTTTCTCAAAAAACAGTAATGAGCATTTACCCAGGAGAACAAGTACGAATTGCAACAACAAGTACAGTGCGAAGAGTAGTATATCCCAGAATTGCTGGCCTTTCTCCAAACAGTGACTCTATACCAATTATGTGGACATCAACTGTTCTTCCTACCACAGCATTATGGAGACCAAATCACTTTGTGCTTTGTGTAACAAGGCTGCAAACGCAACCAGAACACATATCACCTCACAAAACAGATGTTAATATGCCCATTTCAGGAGTTGTTGCCCCTAAAACACAAGAATCATTTTCAACAGTGGTGAACAAAGGCCAAAACATGACTAAATACCAAAAGAGGAAACTAAAAGAAACTCCAGAGCAAAGAGAGCTTAGACTTGCAAAGAGGAGAAGGCTGTATGCTATGAAAAAGCAAATGTTTTACAATCAAAAGCATGAACAATCAGTAAAAGAGATTAAACAATGTAACACTGAAATTTCAGAGAAACAAGAAAATCTTAAAAATACCATGTATATCACCGAAGACAGAACTAATTTTAAGAAATTTATCAGCCAGTACCCTAAAGATCACTGTAATTATTGTAAAAAGACACTATTTCCCAATGAAGAAAAGAATTATCCATCAAAGTCTGGGGACAATACTATTTTATGTGGTAAATGCAATTCTTCATTGTCTAAAAAAGAAGTTCCTGCTCTTGCATACCAAAATAAACTTGATCCAGGTGAAATCCCAGTAGAATTATTAAATTTGAATATAATGGAGAAACGACTGATATCACAAATCCACTTATATTTGACAATTGTAACATTACCAGGTGGTCAACTAGGGGAAAAAGGTCAGGCTATACACTTTCCTATTGATGTACCAAAACAGTGGAAGAATTTACCAATTCCTGCTACCGAATCAGATGTCATTCTGGTTAAAAACAATTCTAAAACTGCAACTTATCCAGTTTCCTATTCAAAAGTGTATGAAGCATTACAGTGGTTACAGAAACATAATCATCTTTACAAAGATGTGTTTGTTGATTACAAGCACAAAGATTTTGAAACAACCAAACAGCCTATCCCACAACTGTTTTTGGAGAGCAGTACTACTCAACATCAAAAGATTGTCCCTAACATTAGTAAGCCTACTATGTTGAATGACAAACAAGACACAACCACAAATTGTCACCCAGTTTATACTCTTCCTTTACCAAATAACAAACCAGTTGACTTATTAGGCTTGTCACTAGAGACTCCACTTGAAGAATTAGCATTTCCTTGGCTTTTCCCATTTGGTGTAAATGGCTTCACATCACAGAGGGATAAAAAAATAACAGACCTAGCATATTTTCAATCACGACTAATGTATTGTGAGACACAATTTCCTGCTGACATCCCATACTTGTTCTTTGCTAATTCTATATATGAAGCAAGGAAATTAAGCAGTTGCATATCAATTGCTCTAAGAATGAAAACAATCTGTTCAAGTGGCAAACAACACAAACTCCAGGCGAAAGATTTGAGAGGAAAAATTAATGCAGATATAATTGAAGACTCATATGTATTCATGCGCAACATTAGAGGTACTCCTGCATATTGGAGAAATGAACTTTTAAATTTACTTGCGAGAATTGGAACATTGGGACCACCAACATGGTTTATCACATTATCAGCTGCTGACCTACAGTGGCAAGAGCTTTATGCTATGCTTTCACCCAAAAAAGACTATGCTGATCTCAGCTCAGATGAGAAGTGGAAACTTATGAGAGTGAACCCTCTGCTTGTCGCAAAACACTTCAACCGCAGAAAACAAGCACTTTTGAAGTACTTGCTACATGGAAAGTCGAAACCACTTGGTGATATCACAGACTACTTTTTACGAATTGAATTTCAGTTAAGAGGTAGTCCCCACATCCACATGTTTTTGTGGGTAAGGGACAGCCCAGACCTACAGACAAAAGAAGGATGCCTTCTTGCACCAAATTTTATTGACAAGTATGTATCAACATCAATACCTGATGACTCTGATCTTGATCTCAAAACACTGATTGAAACTCTGCAAACACACCATCATACACAGACATGCCTAAAAAAGTACAACAGATGTAGATTTGACTTTCCTAAGCCAACAGCACCAGTGACAAGAATTAAAACAAATGCAGATGAAGGTAACCCATTAAGGTTTTATGTAACAAAATGTGCACCATCAGATTGTATGATAAATGCTTACAACGCTGACATACTGAAAATCTGGAGAGCTAATATGGACATACAGCTAATCCAAGGTGTTTATGGTGGTGCTATGTACATTTGCACCTACATTTGCAAATCTGAACCTCAAGGATTAAAACTTGCAATCACAAAAGCACTAGACGCACTTCCAGAAAACTCCTCACAGAGAAAGCATCTCCATACTATAGGTTCAGTTGTACTATCCCTTGTAGAACCAAACATATTTAAAGCCTATGTGTATACTATTTTTAAACTATCTTTAGCTATTTTATTGCTATGCTGTGCTTGAAACCATCTATTTTATTGCTATATTGCCAAAACATAACATAGTCCGTGATATTTAAAGCATATCTCTGAACTATGTGAAAGCTATGTCAGAATAACATAGTTTCTAAATAACTATTTTAATACTATTTAGTTAACTGACATAGTTCTAAAATACCTATTTTTTACCTATCTAGCAAATATATTTTCCCAGACAATCAACATACATTTTAAATAGATGCTATTTATTCACTATAGACAAGCCTAAAATAGCTTTTAAATATCATATCAAAGAGATGTTTCTGGTAAAAAATTACATAGCTTGTAAATAGATGCCATTTAAAACCTATTTTCTTCTTGCTATATTGCTATGGGCCAACAAAATAGTATTAAAATAGCCCCTATAAACATTCTGTTATTTGGATACTAGCAGAAGCAAGCTATTTAAAAGCTATTTGGGTCCATGAGTGCCTTTGGTGGTTCATAAAATAGGATTTGAATAGACAATGTAATTTGTATGTCATATATTCATATGTGGCAAAGATGAAATTTAAAATCACAGACCAAAATTAATTATATAGGAAGGGCAACTTGTGAAAACCTGCTGAGCTGATTGTCACATAATTCAGTAGTTTATTTCCTGAGGATCTTGTCACCTTGATAACCTCTGAATTCTAACTAATTTAGTTTCAGCTTCAATTTAAACATTTACGATGTTTCACAATATGAGACAGTTCTAGAGCTTTCAAACAAAGTATGCTACATTTCTGGACATCTCACTTTTTAAGACCTTTGTATGCATTAGCATGTAAAATGTTTATTTGTGTCCCAAACACCCAGGGTTAGTTGATTTTGAGACTGGACTAGTAAATTCTATCCTATGCTTGCTCAATCATGAATCAATCATGGTACTAATAAATTTTTGGGAGCCAGCAAGAATGACTGAGCTAGTAGATCATAGTTATAGTTTGCACTCTGCCTATGCACGCCCCATTTTCATTTGAATATTCAAACAAAAACAAGCAATCAAGTTCAACTTTCGAGGGTATTGTAATAATGTTATACTTGTACAATACGAGTTCATTCAGTCTTTTTCATACGGATTTGCCAAGGAACAAATAAAAGTCCCTGCTGATATATCCACTTTGAGGAATTTCCTGAATATGTTCACCACAGGAACAGCAATCAGCCTAAAGCCAAGATAAAAATGAAAAATAATAATGTCATATGTTGTGCTGTATCCCTCTAGAGAATTATGCATGAGTATATGAGTAGAAGTTTGGGAGAATGATGCTGTGGGAACATGAGTACTGTGGGAACACAACCTTTTCAAGTTCTCCCAAACTTTCCTAAATATACTGTAATACCAGTACCATATTTTCTCAATTAAATGCTACAATGTATGTCTCAGATAAACACCAGGTATCCACAGTAGATTTCTAAATAAGACACTCAAAGATTTCACATTCAAGCTATTATGATCCAATTCACATTATGTCAACAAAAGCCAAGTTTGCATTAAACACAACAAGCATTTAATGGTGAAAATATACTATATGAATCTTCAGCACTTCATGTAACTATGATTCTTCAACTTCTATCATGTTGACTTTTAAAACTTCAAACTGAAATTCATAATGAAATTCCCAACTCACATGCTATGTGAGAGTTTACCACAGAACTTCTGCTTCTCATCTGTTTCCTAGTTGTGTTAACTGCAAAACATGTCCACCATAACCTCATTTTATTCAAAATAATTTGCATTCATACTGTCTTCGACTTAACTAACAATTAAAACACTGGAGCAACTACAGAATACAGGGCCGCTTTTTAAGTCTTTTATCTGAAGTGGCTCGGCGGCTCACCAGTCAACGTTAAGTGTTTAAACAACAAGTAAGGTACATAATTTTGTCGCTCAGTGGCTCGGTGGCTCGCCAGTCGCATTGAGTGTTAAAGAACGAGGAAGGTATATAATTTTGTGGCTTAGCGGCTCGACAGCTTGCCAGTTGCATTCAGTGTTTAAAGAACAAGGAACGTATATAATTTTGTGGCTCGGCGGCTCGACGGCTCGACGGCTCGCCAGTCGCACTGAGTGTAAGAACAAGAAAGGTATATAATATAGTGGCTCGGCAGCTTGTCACTCAACACGACTGGCGAGCCGCCAAGCCACTCGAATGATGCATCTGTAAAAAAGTGGCCCTGTATTCTGTAGTTAAACCAAAACACTAAATTACGAAACAACCACGATCAAACAACACAACCTTTCATAAAAGCCATAATTCAAATTATACAATACAACTCAGACATGTTTGGCATTTGAGGCACTGTTAATCACAGGCAGACTGGTATATTGCATTGTGTTACTGTTGTGTTACTGTGTTACAAAACAACTCTTAACATCATTCCATCTGTAATACTTATAGAAAATACATCTACTCTTAAAACCAATGCTACTGAACTTGTTCCATAAAACTTAAAATATTGTTATAGTTATACAACTTAGTTATATTGTGTTTTTCGTTTACTTAATTACCTCTATTTATGAACACGGACTGAGCTGTTATTCTTGCATGAAAAAAAACGTTTACAACACAACTCTTCAGCATATTTTACACAAATAACCTTAGCATAAAAAATACAATAACTAGATCATTGGATCTAACTTTATGCTTCAAAAAAAAGTCGAGCTCAATTTATCAAAATATATGTACAACCTGACAACAAACTGTGGACTACAACAAAACTGCCATGAAATACAGTGTATCAATACCATACCTCAGCATCTGACAGGATGCGGTGGTGCGAATCCGCATAATTCGCCTACTTCCGCATCCTCCGCATCCTTGGAGCATTTTCCAGCATAAAATTAGAAAATTGCTACATATAAGCGAGAAACAAACTGCGTACCATCCTCAGATGCAAAAATATCCAAGACATTGATCATTTTGAAGAACTTATTCGCTCAAACCAGCGACCAAGACACGCCGCCTAGTTCGTAAGCAATTTTAAACATCCAGGCATCCATGAATCTTCTGGTGATAGGCCTGGGTTCTAGTTTTCAGACTTCCGGTATCCAGTGTATCTGAATTCAATGCCTGGTTGCTAAGCTTCGGACAAAAACTCTAGAAAACCAGACGTTAACGAGTATTTTATACGTTCGAAAAAGCCAAGGAAACAACTTTATTAATTTAGACATTTCAGCATAATCTGGCCTCTACATCTGCATAATTGTCACTTTCTTCCGCATAATTAATATTGCCGAAAATTTCCACATAATTTTTCATTTTTTTCACACCCTATCAGATGGCCTGCCATACTCACCAGTCAGAAGTGCCTATTAATAAAAAACACATACCACCAGGCTAAGCATTTCAATTTCCCCAGGTATCAAACGCTTCTCTTCCATTTTGCAGGCTAAAACTATCGAATAAGTCTAAACTATTGAATAAGTCCCCAGGGCCAGATAAAGTCAAGGCTAAAGTGTTCAGAGACTGTTTACAAGTAGTACTGGGCCCCCTTACAGAGATTATCAACTGCTCTTTCCGCACGTCCACATTCCCCTCAGATTGGAAGATAGCTGAAGTCATACCCCTCCTCAAAGAGGGAGATCATGAGGAACCATCAAACAACCGACCGCTATCTCTACTCAATTTCGCTTCAAAGGTGTGTGAAAAAATTGCTCTGGAACAATTTAGCACTTATCTTATCTCTCACAACCGTCTTTCTTCCCACCAATCCGGCAACAAGTCACTTCACTCGACCGAGACTTTGAACATCTACATTACCGACCTCCTTCTTGAGGCCATGGATAAGAAGAAAATTAGTGCGCTAATACTGCTTGACCTCTCAAAGGCATTTGACAGCATAAGCCACCAGCGGTTGCTCCAGAAACTCTCTACCGTAGGAGCGTCACCCACTGCGATCATGTGGTTCCAGAGCTATTTATCTGGCCGCACCCAATTAGTACGCATTGGCTCCGTCCGGTCAGATCCGCTACCGATCACACATGGAGTTCCTCAGGGCGCGATACTCTCTCCACTCCTCTTCTGCATTTACTTGAACGATCTACCATGCGCGCCTCAATTTTGTCATCTTGAGTCTTATGTTGACGATTCTAAAGTCTTGTTATCCTTCAATGTAACTGACTATAGTAATGCCAAGATTAAGCTCGAGGAGGACTTACAAAGAGTCGCTATCTGGTGTTGCGAAAACCAGTTGCTAATAAACCCCGATAAAACGAAATTTATGCTGATCGGCACAAGGCAGCTGATAAATAGACACTCGAGTGATTTCTCGGTGTCATTCCTGGGGAAGTCCCTCACCCCTGTTGACTCAGCAAAAGACTTGGGCGTGATTATTGATTCACACCTGACCTATGATAATCACATCTCTTACTTAGTCTCTTCTTGTTTATCAAAACTAGTCCAGATTAACAGAGTTAAAAGCAGTTTTGACAAGGAAACGCTAATGCTTGTTATTTCATCGCTAGTATTTAGCAAAATGTTTTATTGCTCAACAGTGTGGTCAAACACTTCCTCCACCAATATAAAGAAACTGCAACTGATCCAAAACTTTGCTTGTAAGATCATCACCGGTTCCAGGAAGTACGATCATGTTACTCCGCTATTACACCAACTTAATTGGTTGTCAGTGTGCCAGACATTACAACTTAGAGATACAGTTATGGCCTATAAGTGTGCCAATAAGTTAGCACCTGACTACTTATGTAACAAGCTACAAAAACGCACCACCATACATGATCGAGTTACGCGGCATAGTAACAAACTCCAGATCCCTTTTTACAAGTCCGCGAACGGTCAACGAACCTTTGCCTACAGAGCAGTTTCCCTATTAAATTCCTTGAGTAGTGACCTAGCGAATTTGCCCTCAGTAAAGTCACTGAAACATTCTTTGAAGAACTCCCTAAGAGGGGCATATTAACAGTACTCGTATGTATATTTTTATTTTTTGTATTTTTTGTATTTTTTTTATTTTTATTTATTACCTCTTGTAATCTATTCATTTGTTATTAATAGTAAATTGTTTCATCTGTTTCACCATTGTAAATAGTTGCTGAAAAGCCTGTATAGGAGTAATTATTAAAGTTCATCATCATCATAGATCTAACAAACTCGATTTCCGCCGCTTTCTCGTGTCCGTTTTTCAGACCGTGTTCCTTGCCTTCACCACTTGCCTTCAGTTAGGACCGCAGGTTCCTTTCCCTAACCAGTGGCACCTAATCGACCCCAACACATGAGGAGCAAAATCGAACGACCGAGACTGTCACATTTCATGAGCCAATTTCATACCCTTACCGACCTTACAAGTCCTTACAGTGCATTGGCAAACCAACCAATAAACACGCATCTGTCCATGACCTACACCACATTTCGTCCAAAAAATCCTCAACTCTGAGAATTTTAAAGCACATCACTACGGCTCTAGCCGCTAGATCAGCAAGAACCCCCTACTCCTTAATTGGTACTTCTCATCCAAAATGTATGTACAAACAAGTCGACGATCCTCGGACTTTCAATCTTTTTCCGGAAACGAAACACTATTTCATTAAGAAATAGCTTCTTGTTGGTCTTCTGGCAAAACCCTTTGCTCCTCACTAGTGAGCTGATTGAGGCTCTGTATTTCCACAATTTGGCGATAACGTGTGGGATGGATGTTCTTTCCAATTGCATCAAATACCAGTTTGCTCGTGATCTCGCCTAATTTACCATGTTGGCCTCCATTTCTGTTGATGAGAACAAAATCGCATTGGGGTTTAAGCAAAGGTCTAACGTACGAGATGTAGCCATTGAGCACTAGCATGTTTGCATCGGTCAGAATCAAAGAATCAAATCCATACTTTCCAGCAGTCTTGAACGTTTTCTAATCAATGAATCCACCCTTTTCCTTAGCTGTAGCAATCATGTCCAGCGTCAAATATTGATAAATCATGGGACGTGACCCCTTCACTTTGATGAACAGATACATGGCTACAAATTTCGTGGCAAATGTCAGGTCTGAAGGGTTCACTTGAGCTGGACTCGATTTGCAAATCTTCACGGTATTTTCGTAGCGCGGCAGATGGAATTTCACAACCTCCAACAGCTCTTCCATTGTTGCCCAGTGGCCTCTTGCTTCCAGTGTCTCAATGTCTAAATCTTGTGTCCACTGCAATCGCATCATCTTTGCGACTGTCTTTCGCGCTCTTTTGAGGTACAACTCTGTTGCAGAGAACTTTTGAAAGACTGCCTCTGATGCGCCATGAAGTTTTCTGAAGTCGATAATTTCAGAAATAGCATCTATGTAGCCCAAACGCCCACCATGGCCGAGCTTGCATTTGTCTTGTAAGTAGTCGATAAACTTGAACAACAAATTTGGAGAACACAAACTAAAGTCCACCACGTCAAAAGTCAACTCTTCCTCGTCTTCACAACAAAATCTAAGAAACTTAAAGCATCTTTTAACTATTTGTTGGGCTGCACGATCTTTCTTGTAACCGCCACCACTTCCAGTCAGCCATTTTGTAAATACTTCGCCAATGTCAGAAGATAATGAAAATGAGGGAAGTAACTTTACGGCGTGCTTTGTTGTCTCCCTTGTTCGATCTTGAATTGTGCTCTCTATTGGAACATTGCTTGCTAACTTTAGCGAATCTGTGATTTCTTTCGAATTGGGCTTTTCATCAAAGTAAAAGAACCAACTGTGCTTGGTGTTAACATGTTTTCTGCAACCTCTTTGACTTTGAAATCCATCATGGTCACACTCTTGTATTGGGCAGTGATACAAACTGTCAGTTTTATCCTTTTCCAAGTGAAGGCGTTTTGGTTTTGGTGACGCTCCATCGATATCCGACCAATTCACTTTGCACTTCTTGCTCATTTTACCCTTTTAAGAACACTTGGCCCACAGGAACCGTTGACAAATAAACGAACTGCATATATGTTTGTATTTGCCAAGGCATGCCCTTACTTGCCCGCCCTCATTACCATTGTGCAAAATTCATGACAGTAAGATGCAACCAAACTTGCCCAAGCAGGTCTGTGCGTGCCCTATTGCTTGATCCATTCAAAAAAGACACCTCGATGTGGAAACAAAATAGGAATGCCAAATCAGCAATTCGGAATTTGGGAACCATGTGTTCCATTAACAGATAGGAACTCGGAACAAAACAGTCCTAAATGACCAATTTGGGAACAATGTGTTCCATTCACAGATAGGAACTCGGAACAAAACAGTCCTAAATGACCAATTTCGGAACAATGTGTTCCCTTTACAGATAGGAACTCGGAACAAAACAGTCCTAAATGACCAATTTGGGACCAATGTTTTCCATTTACAGATAGGAACTCGGAACAAAACAGTCCCAAATGACCAATTTGGGAACAATGTGTTAAATGCACAGATAGGAACTCGGAACAAAACAGTCCTAAATGACCAATTTGGGAACAATGTGTTCCATTTACAGATAGGAACTCGGAACAAAACAGTCCTAAATGACCAATTTGGGAACAATGTGTTCCCTTTACAGATAGGAACTCGGAACAAAACAGTCATCAATGACCAATTTGGGAACAATGTGTTCCATTCACAGATAGGAACTGGGAACAAAACAGTCCTAAGTGACCAATTTGGGAACAACGCGTTCCATTCACAGATAGGAACTCGGAACAAAACAGTCCTGATTGACCAATTTGGGAACAATGTGTTCCATTTACAGTTGGGAACTCGGAACTAAATGTTCTTCTTTTACACTAGAGTGAACGTTTTGTTCCTACCTGGCAAAAAATCTGGTCCTCTTATGGTCAATAGGAACACAAAAACGAGGAACAGTCGATACTAGAGGAACGTTCCTTTTGGAATATAGGAACAGCCAACGAAACTTAAAATCAGTGAAAAAACGAGAAAACGACTAAAGAAAAACTCCAAAAAGCGTCATGCGCTTAGGAGAAATGGAAACCATCATTAAAATTTGGTGAAGTTTGTTCCGCTCAAAGGCAGCAAAACGCGCAATAATAAAATTTTGGGAAATGCAGAAGATCGTTTCCCAAATGTCCCCGTTCCTTTTACATTTCGGTCCCGTACAGCCGTTAACAGAAGTAAAAGATCCCAGAAAAGACGCTGTTCACGTCATACTTGCTATACACTGAGTGCGAAAATAGAACACGCACTTGCAGCGGATAAAACTCTTTCCACTTTACTGCTTTGTTTGTTACAGTTATTGGAGTGTATGTCGAGATAAGCGAACACAAGAACTCGGCTATTGGCAAGCATTTTCTTGAAGTTCACGGGAATAAACACTTATTGAATGAGGGCCATTTTAAGATCTTACGTAAGTGCCAGAGCAAATTTGATTGTTTAATTTTTGAAATGCTGTTCATCAAGAAAATTAAGCCTTGCTTAAATACGCAAGCGGACTCTATACGTGCGAAACTTTTTGTTTAAGTTTCTGTTTTAGCATTCTTCCATGCTACTATATTAATTATCTATTGTCCATTTTTGTATTTATAGTAATTAGCTTTCATTTTTATTTCACTTGATAATGATGTAATGTACATCGAAACGTCGTTTTTAAACTTTTTAACTTTTTATCATGTTTAGAAGTATTTTATCGCAATTTTTTATAGTTAAATGTTTTTCAAAGTCTTTGCTTCTTCGAAATAATAATAAAAAAATAAATAAAGGTATTATTATTATTGTTATTACTATTTATTTTAATTAATTAATAACAATTTATTTATTATTTAAAATAAATAGTAATAACAATAATAATAATACCTTTATTAATTTTTTTATTATTATTTCATTTTTAATAAATTTTATTAAATTAATTCATACCATACCCGTAGTTTACGCTTATCTCGACATACCCTCTATCATCAAGAAAGGACTCGAGCTGTGTAACATTAGCATTCATGCCATACCCGTAGTTTACGCTTATCTCGATATACACTCTATCATCAGGAAAGGACTCGAGCTGTGTAACATTAGCATTCATGCCATACCCGTAGTTTACGCTTATCTCGACATACCGTTGTCCAGGGGACAGAAAAAAATCTCCATCTTTTTCCTTTCACAAGGACACTCGCGTAAATAGTGTTTCCTTTGTATAAATATTTAACTATCACTTGGTCGAGGTCACTTGTCGAGTGAGAACATATGTAAGCAAAGAGCGGTAAAGAAACAATATAAGAGTGCTTAATTTACATTCTGTAAATTTAAAGTAAAATGGATATCTCAGTTGAAATGTATGTCATTTAGTTTTTCTCAAAATGTTTTAGGCAACCCTTTGAGTCGCTGGAGCTTTGGCAAATTAATGCCCATACATTTTCCAGAGTACCATAAAAGATTTAGCTCATCAGAAACTCAAAGAAGTGAGTGTTTTAGATTTCGGTTGGTCTTTTCTCTTCCGTCGCTAGTTTCTTCCTTGTAATATACCTTAATGTAACTGTTTGCAAATGGTGCAAAAAAAACATAATAATAAACTCAAACTTCTCACGCCAGCGGCATTTTCATTCCAGCTCTTTTCTTTAGGGAGTCCGCCGTTCTTCCGTCTTGAAATTTGAAATTATGGTCTCTCAGGATAGCAGTCCACTGTCCAAATCCGTGTTTAGTTATCCCTTTCTTTAAAAAATCGTCCTCTTCTGTTGTGAATTTCAAAACATGACGAATGTTGCTCTGAGAGCGCAAGATTCTTCTAGGCAGGGCCTCCTTTTTGGGGGAGGACTTGATATTTTGCACTCTTTCAGCTGAAGGCCCGGCCTTTGACGTCGAATCTCCGAGTCTTGCGTGGACGTCCTCGTCCACTTCTGAACCCTTGGCACCTTGAAGTTTCTGTAGGCACTCGTGACCCTTCAAAGCAACTTCACGGGATCGTTGCTTTTGATAGTGAACTTTAGCAACGGCAGAGCTGTGTTTTTGGTCTTCTGACAAAACCCTTTGCTCCTCACTAGTGAGCTGATTGAGGCTCTGTATTTCAACAATTTGGCGATAACGTGTGGGATGAATGTATTTTCCAATTGCATCAACCACCAGTTTGCTCATGATCTCGCCCAATTTACCATGCTGGTCGCCATTTCTGTTGACGAGAACGAAATCGCACTGGGGTTTAAGCAAAGGTCTAACGTACAAGATGTAGCCGTTGAGCACTTGTAAGTTTGCATCGGTCAGAATCAAAGAATCAAATCCATACTTTCTAGCAGTCTTGAACGTTTTCTGATCAATGAATCCACCCTTTTCCTTAGAATTACTTACCGTATTTACCCGTGTATAAGCCGCACCTTTTTCCACGAAAAATTGCTCCCAAAGCGGGGATGCGGCTTATCTACGGAAACACTTGAGAAAACATCTCGTGAAGATACCTAATTTGCATATTTACGGCAACAATAAGCAACTTTCAGGGGTCGACATTAAATTTTTAAGTCAGTTGTCCTTCGGGCAACAAAGCCTTACAATCTAGTTGCCCTAGGAAGAATTTGAGTTGCCCAAAACATTCGGTAAAAGCAAATGAAATAAGGCTTCAACATTTTCTCTTGTAATTGTTCATTCATGTTGCGGATATTCGGTAGTATTCTGGCGTCTGGATTCTTTGCTGCCTTGTCTGCCTCAAAACATTTTCAGTGTCCCTGAGACTTGCCATGTACTTGTATGTTTTGAAGTCTAAAGTTCTGCCTACCAAGAAAAAATGAGCCTGTGCGATCAGCAACCTTGGGGTATTTTCTACACAACAAATAGAACATTTCTTCACGTTGGTTAAGTTATTCGGTTTTTTTTTTCATGCACGTGCAAAATCATGTGCTGTAAACGAATTGTCTAGACACGTCTAGACAAACTGGCATGTTTCACGCTTGAACAAATAAATCGTCTGTGGTAGCTCAAAACTGGTTGGACCTTAGTACTGTATTTTATGAGTGTTTCTCAAAGTCTGACACCAGATTAGCGATAGAATAAACTATTAAACAGTATTTTAAACTAAAAAATGCACAAAATCTCACATTTTGAAGGTGCTAACACAAACTGACCTTCTAGACAATTTGGCTAGACAATTTTTTCACACTTCAGTTAACACGGGAAAGAAAAAAGAGCGAGCTTGAGAAAGTCACACAATTTACTCTGCTGATATTACTCTGAGAATAAAAGTTGTTATCAGCAATTTGAAGCAATTTGCTACTCAGAGAAGCTGTTTAACTTTGAGTTTTTCTCCCTATAAGGTACTTAAAGTATCTGAGTTCAGTGCTTGTGGATTTTTATTTTGCTCAAAAAACTTTTTTTCCTAAAAATCTTCTCCCAAACTCGGGGTGCGGCTTATCTACGGGTGCGGCTTATACATGGGTAAATACGGTACCTAATATAATATATTCTACTTCCATTGTTATAAAAATGTTTACAGTTTAAAAAAGACGTATTAAATAAATCATAACTGACTTGTTACCATCAAAATCGTGACATCCGCCGTGTTTAAGAAAAAATGACCACAGTTGAGCTTCCACATCAAACTGACAGTTCAACCTCTTGTAAGAAATCTCTATATTGGTGAGATTTGACGGATATCACGGAGAACAGAGATGTTCTATTAATTTAATGTTCCTTGATAAAACTGTAAATATCTAATACATTAATATATTATATTTCCATTGTTATAAAAATATTTACAGTTTAAAAGAGAAGTGTTAAATAAATCTTAACTGACTTGTTACCATCAAAACTGTGATATCTGCCGTGTTTAAGAAAAAATGACCATAGTCGAGCTTCCACATCAAACTGGAAGTTCAACCTCTTGTAAGAAATCTCTATATTGGTCAGATTTGACGGATATCACGGAGAACAGAGATGTTCTATTAATTTAATGTTCCTTGATAAAACTGTAAATATCTCATACATTAATATATTCTATTTCCATTGTTATAAAAATATTTACAGTTTAAAAAAGACGTATTAAATAAATCTTAACTGACTTGTTACCATCAAAACCGTGATATCCGCCGTGTTTAAGAAAAAATGACCACAGTCGAGCTTCCACATCAAACTGGAAGCTCAACCCGTGTAAGAAATCTCTATATTAGGCAGATTTGACGGATATCACGGAGAACATAGATTTTCTAATTATTTAACACTTCTAGTTAAAACTGTAAATATCTCATATATTAATATATTCTATTTCCAATGTTGTAGAATCTTTACAGTTCAGAAATGAAATATTGAATAAATCACAACTGTCTTGTCACCATCAAATCCAAGATATAAAAACAGCTAAACAAACAGGTCACTGCAAATTGTTTGCGTCTTGTGAAAATTCTCAAAGGTTCATCGTGGTACAGTTTCCTATCTCAAATCAACACTTCTTCAGTTTACCCTTGACCTTTTTCTTTCTTTTGCCAAATATATTCCATGAGATATCACAAGTCGATTTGATATAAATTTAGCTTATTCCTTAAGGTAAAATCAGTGGCACCATGAACAGAACACAATATCCATGTCGGCAACTGAACAGCCAGGCTATAAAAAGTGTAGCACTGTGTTACATAAGCCCTATAATATCCGGGAAATGTAGCATTATCAGAGCACAATGTATTGGCAAAGTCAACGAAGAAGGTTTACAGACCACATGGGCTGACGTGTGTTTGAAAAGAGAGACTTGTGACAAAGCAATATGTGGTGAGTATTTCCTTTGGAATAAGATCTTGCTTTTCTCTTAGCTTGTCAGTTCATGATAAAAACTTGTCGCTGAATGACTATTCTGATCGTTTTTCTTTTTTTAGCCCAGGAATTAAAAACGTCGCATTTTTCTTTAGTGCAATAAGTGCACAAGGATGCAAGAATAGCAAAGGGAAAATACAACGAGCAAAGATGATGAAGACAGCGATGAGAATGTAGACGAAGTATTAACCCCGAGCCAAGCTGCCAGTAGCACTACAGAAGAATGGATTTAGAACCACCCTACAGTAATAAACAACAAATTACGTCCGTCTTTTGAATAATGGATAGCATTGACAACCACAAATGGCGCCCCCTCTAACCCTATTACCATTCACCGAGCACTACTGGATTGTGATGTGGACACCACAGCAAAACAGGTACATCAATCTTTATTACATATACATATGCAGATACATATGTCAAAAAAATATTTGACAACACCGTGCATAAGTTCTACCGCAGTAAAAAGAAAAATCAATGCTTTTGAAATTACATAAAATATCTTCAAAGTGTTAGGCAAAATTTTGGCTAAAAGAGTCTGAGAAACTATAATACGAACTGGACTGGAGCATATCAACTTTACTACAATCTCAAGTTGATCAAGTACCACTTGTTTTTTGCTAGGTACCATGCTACGAAGGCAAAGAATCCACTGCCATGAAAGAGCTGTTCCAGGTCTTAAAAGATCACAAGAATCCTATGATTCAAGTCCTAGTAAATGATTCCTATGAAAAATGCTTCCAGCGAGAAATGGAAAGTCTGTTTGGCAATTTTGAATTCGACGGTGATTGCGGTACAGAGAACGTTGTTAGATGTTGTCTCATAAATCTGTCTTATAGTTCCAAGCTACAAGAAGCCATCGCCAAACTCCTAGATGCAAAGCTAACAATTGATCTTTTTGGATTTCACGATGAAAGCCAAGGCACTACCAAAAGTAGATGACGACGCACGACTATCGTATCCATTGACTGTCCTAATAAACGACATTGGCATCGCCATGAAGAAATTGGAGTATGCACTGTTCTGAGGAAAGATCTACAAGAAGAAATCTGAAGCGAAGTAAACATACGCTTACAAATGCGAGGTCAGTGCATTTGTAAATTGCCTTGCGGCGAACGAATCTTTCGAGGACAGACTGTTAAAGAACACGAGGAGAGTAATCGACATTCTTGCTGATCCAGATTGCGAAGTCATACGTCCAATTGGGGTCGACTACAACCTTATTGAAGTGAATGCTGGCCACTGCTGGTCCATTAAAGAAAGGCGCTTTTTGGAAAGTCCCATTCCAGAAGAAAAAATTGGCCTGGTCAAGCTACGTGCTTTCTCAAAGTACGATCCTCAACAAAATGCAGATCCTAAATACTTCAGAGAAATCCTAGAAAACAGCCTAACGGACAGCGACATCAGTGAGTTTTGTGACGACTTTCTAAGTTGCTACACTTTAATCAGAAACGGAACAAAGACAAAGTTCCATGCCTAATTTGGGGATGCCAATAGCGGAAAGACTAGTCTCTTTCAACCAGTCCTTGGACTCACCCACCACTCCAACATTGCAACCGTTACGAAACAGAGAGCCTTTAACAAAGCAATGATCAATAAAGCCACCAAAGTGATTTTTATTGATGAAGCATCCATCTCAACTATGGATATAGATGACTGGAAGATATTGACCCAGGGGCGCTACATGGCAGCCGATGTAAAGTACCAGACAGCCAAGTCATTCATCAACCGGTGCCTCGTGTTACTAACTGCCCAACAGAAATTGCAGTTCAAGCCCGAAGACCAACCGGCCATGGACAGACGACTTCAACATTAAGGTATATTTTGTGGTTGAACTGCGTAGCACCCGTGATATCGAAATAATGCTATTTAAATTAATGTTAAGGTGCCAGGAGTAGGCAATACTGCCGATACACCAAATCCCCCTGGGTTACTACCCTGGTAAAGGAAATTTGGGAGTCCCCACTGACCAAAGAAAATTTGGCCCCAGTGGGGTTTGAACCCATGACCTCCGGAACAGATCTACCGGTGCTCTACCGACTGAGCTACGTGTTGACATCACAAAATACACCTTTATCACTTGGTGGCCATTTTGAGTCCCAGGGGAACAAAAAGCTTTGTTTTTGCCCGCCCAGCCTTGCACTGGATGAGAGGTTGGACGGGTAATATCTTTTGTTTCCGCATTGCATGATAAAGGTCTAATTAAGGAGCAAAACCTGAATAAGGGTATAAATTTCCTTAGAACATTGGGAGGGGGAGGTGGGGGGGTCTTTGTTTTAGAGACACTTGTTGGTTGCATTCAGTACTTTATTCCTGCAACAAGACAAACATTAACATTTTATTGATGTTCTCAGGCGATGAGGTTCTACCAATAACATATTTTTAACGGGGTGAAACATCTAGTCTAAGTCTGACAATTATCATCTATTTTATTTCAACAGCCACTAAGGCAGGTGCATTACAGACATACCATGCACTTTTTAAAAAGAAGAATGACATCAAATCTAAAGAGCCTGCACAAGAACTGCAAGAAAGGAGCCAGAACCTTAAAAAGATGCAAGAAGTGCTGGCTAAGCCAGGTGCAGTTCCAAACTTTGCCAGAAAAGAACAGCCGCCACCCAAAAAGAAGAGAAAAAAGGAACATAGAGAAGGCAAGACAGCAGAACAACTGAAGAATGAGGAGAAATTAAAGAAAAACAAAGCCCAACTAAAGCAGATGTGTGAGATGTTCATGACTCCAGAACAGCCAGAAAAAATCTCCCACTCGCCCAAGGAATGTGAAGAGCCATCAGAAAAGACTGGTAACTGCTGCCAGGTGTGTTTGTTTTTCTTGTCATTGTTGTTTACTCAGTGAGAAGTGAAAGTAGTGAAGGACTGATTTGTCTGTTTATTTAAAAGCTCATGGCATTAATACTCCTGCTGACCTCTCTGGAACCTTTTTGGTTGTCTATTCAATTTGTAACTCTGTTGTGGCATGTAACACGTCTAACAGCTATTCACCCTGAGGAAGGCTGGTGTATCCGGCCGAAATATAGGTGAAGGATAGAAAACATATTGTTTTCCTCTTCATTTGCATTGTTATTTACGCTCGTTTGATTTTGAAATCACGCATATGATTTCAGACCAAATTGCACTCCACTCAGTTCAATTACCATTATAAATTGCCAACAATTCAGAATGTGAGGGAAAAATTCCAAATATATTACCCCTGTACAGCTGTTAAAATATACACTTGCTTTCAGCACAACGTTAATGCTTTAATGGAAGATAGCAAGGTATTAGTTAAGCTTCACGTCAGAACATCCAATGACAAATAGCAGGCAATCACTGGTACACTTGTTGTTTTACTGAAGATTAAACAACTTGAAGTTAGAAAGGACTTCTGATATTAAACTACATTGTGAACTAATCCTCCTGGTGTGAAAAAGCAAATGCAAGGTTAAGTGGCAGTAAAAAGTACGCTGACAAAACTCAGCCATTCGTTCAACTCTCAAACATGAAGCTTAACTTTCTCTCTCACCAACAACTATCAGGGGTATTTTTCACATGTAATGAAAACGTAGCAGGTTGGGACATTTTAATTTCTAATTACCACAAAATAAACCTCATTGTATGTTATTCTGTTGCAGTGCTGTGCAGTCACCAAACTTGCTTTAGAGAGGCAACAGCAAGAAATGGATTTAATGCGTAAGAGTAAGTGTAAAATGATGGGGAAATGCATGCATTTCATATCATATTCCTAACTGATGTATAATACAAAAAAGAAATGTTTAAAATAGCAAACTTAACACATTGCTTTCCTAAAAAGCTGCATTACAACAAATAGATGAGATACTCTTATTTTGGAAGAGAAAGGAAAATACAGTGAAATTGAGAAATTAACTGAAATAAAAATTCCTTAATTGCAGAAATTTCAGCTCTTACAGCGGACCTTGCAAAAATTAAAGGAAAAGGGCAGACAAGTGATGTCACAGTGAGTGCTTATGTACAATAATCCTTTAAATCCTGTGTGCTGCCTTACTGTTTATTATAAAAGAGCTACATTTTATAGCAGAGCTCTGGCGACCCGAAGGGCTGCCAAGTGGAGCCCCATACTCATATAAGAAAGAAAAGGAAACCCAAGAAAGGATTTTCTCATGGTTTTCATGGCTAGCAGTTTTGCTCTTCTATACAAATTTTTTTGCTTTTTAGTTTTGTGTGGCAGGGGTAATTTGCTGAACGCCAAACACCGAATTTAAGTCAGCGTTATATCATGTGAAACATGTGCTTTCAGGCTCGGTCGCTTTGCTGTAAACATTGTGGCCAGAGAGATCATCTATATCTCGGACAAGTAAGTCCTGTACTGCCCATTTGCTTCACTTTACTGCGCTGTAGTCTGGAGTATAAATACAGTTGCCATTCTTTCTTTCTACCCTTTGTACCAATTGAGTGACAGTCATCATTTGCATACGATTCATCACTGAAAGAAAGAATCGTATACAAATGATGACTGTCACTCAGTCAGAAACGAAGGGTAGAAAGAAAGAATGGAAACTATTATTATACTCCACAAAAGACTACAGCGCAGTAAAACGATTATAGTAATTGGGTAGTAGTACAGGACTTACTTGTACGAGATATAGATGAAAGTCTTATATATTATTATTATTTATTATTATCATCTCTCTGGCCGCCATGTTTACAGCGAAGCGACTGAATGTGAAAGCACAATGTGATAAACCGCTGACCGAAATTTGGCGTTCTGCATTCGGCAAATTACCCCTGCCGTGTTTTGTGTAATGGTGATTCAAAACAGGAGGCCAAACAATCAGTACAGAAAACCTCACAGTGACAAAGTTGCAAAACTCAAATCAAAATTTTACCTTTATTGGGCTCTGAACAACCCAGCCCAGGAGCTATGCTTTTAGGTTGGCACAAATCTATGTATATTAAGAGTTTAACCCAATTGGTCTTGTTTTTGTACATGTAACCTAATGAGAATGTACTAGCTTCTAAATCCAAGGTTTGAAAAACAAAGAGTGTGGAGTTCAGCATGTTAGTCAGATCAAAGTGTGGTTTATATGAATACAGACTCATCACTAAGTACTGTACTGTCATTTGTTTGTTAATTAAACTAATTAACTTCGGAGTTCACTGTGGTCAACATTCTCTCAATGATGGTTTATATACACCTAAAAGGGAAAAAGCCTCAGTAAACTAGATGAAACTGCATGGTCAAATTTTGTAAGAAAATTATATTTTGGTCAAAGTGAATGTTTCAATTTGAGAATGAGAATAAAATGAGTGACTGATATTCTAACATTAGATAGTTTCAAATAGTCAGGAGGATGTACTTTAAAATATTTTAAGTCAATTAAGTATTCAATAATCTCTATAATTTCATGGGTACAATGTTTATCTCTCCTCCCTGCAGGTATTGAAAGTCTCTCCCTGGCCTCAAAACAAGCCTGTGGATCATAAAAGTAGTGATTCTTAAGAATTGGTGGAGGAAAAGAGCAAAGATGATAAGGAAAACATAAAGCATCAATGTTATGACAACTGCCCTAAGCAGCTGTTCAGTGCAAAGCACATTTTGAGTGATGTCACACATCATCTGAAATCCAAGGCAGCAAATGTTGCTTCAGTGTCTAAGGCTGCTAGGGTACTGGCCATTAGTATGTTCTCAGTGTTTGAAAGATCTGTCTGTACAATCTCTGGTGAAACAGCCAAGAATGGATCTCCAGAACCTGGAAAAAAGTCTAAGCACAAGTTTGACGAAAACAGGCTGACTCTTATTCAAGGTAACTGTTTTATTTATTCACACAATACAAAAACGCCAATGATTTTTACTATGCAAATAAACTTTTTATTTACAATTGGAGAGCTACTGGTATTATTGAGGAGTCATATTTTGATAAACATTAGCTTGCACTCACTGTATGTTGTCTTGTGAAAAGAAAAGCCAGTTTTATTTTTCTGAAATTTGATCTAACAATTGCCTCATTGGTAATAGGTAAAGGACATTCTTAGCAAAAGTTTCAACTGTTTGTGATCTTCTGACCCTGCAATGAGCTTTTAGCAATTCCTAACAATAAGACAATTTTGTATGGGCGAGGGGAAAGCAGCTCACCTCCACACAGTACTCTCTTTTATTACATGGCTAGCTCCATGAGTGGGCAAGATGAATCAAATCCTGCGCTGTGATTGGCTACCCGAGTGGGCAAGATGGAGGTATCTTGCCTGCTCGGGACTACCTGCCTTGTCCCAAACACGAGTGGAAGTTTGGGAAAACGAGAAATGCTGTGGGAACACGAGCCGCAGGCGAGTGTTTCCACAGCTTTTTCGAGTTCTCCCAAACTTTCACGAGTGTTTGTATAACTCGATAGAAACACGGAGTACATGTTTTATATTTCTTTTAGAAAACATTGGACGAGAAAAGACCCAGAAAAAGGAAAACAACTTGTTAACTTTGATTATCAAAGTTTTAATTCTCTTTGCTCACGTCATCACTACGTCAACAGCGCGCGCTAGTTCTGTGTCTCCATCGAGTTATACAAACATGATTTTTAACCAATCAGCGCGCATGCTTTCTTATGACTGTTTTCTAAATACTGATATTAAGTGAATGCTTATTTGGGTGCTCAAGTTTTCACTGGTAATCATTATTTTACCCTGCTAAAATTTCATTTGTGAAACCTATTATTAGCCCAAAACATAACAGTAAAAAATCTAACCAGATGATGACAGTTTTATTTTAACCTCATTCAAGATTATATTTCTTGTTGGAATTTCAGATTTCCTCAGACAAGTTTACCCCAAATCATACAGTGCAAGTATTGTAAACTGCAACATAGGCCAAGTGGCAATCGAAACAAGAGGGGGTCGACACAGGCAAAATGACGACATTGTTTTGTTCATTTTGACACCACCTCCTGATGATGACAACATACCATAAACAAACTTTGTGGTATTTTTTGTGCAGCAGTTCTTCAATTAAACAAGAGAATTCAAGATGATAAATGTTTTACATTATTACTACAACAATGATAATTGCACATTACTTAGTATACTTATATTGGATATGTTAAAATACATTAGACTGTTTGACATTTTGTGGAATTTTTACATTTTGAAAGGTTCTCTTAGCTTGTAATATTTTATTCTATTTTAAGTAACTGCCCCCTTTGAGGGCAATAAATGTGTTAACCAATGGAGAAATGTCACCTCTTTAATCTTTAAAGTATTGTTAATTAATTTTCAACTTCTAAAACAAACAGAGAAGTGATTACTACCACCACTTTGCATTGCAGAGGCCAGGCCATTTCCTGCATGCATGTAATTTTTCCCTGTATGCTGATGCTCACTGAGCTTTTCTCTGCATGTATGCTCACTCTTTCAGGGCTAGATTTTCTACATGCATGCAAAAAGTGCCAATTTGCATGTAATGTATGCCACATGCATGCAGTACATGCAAGCAGCATGCATGCACCAGTTTGGAAGGGTAATCTCCCTTATTATTTGTGATATCTCCATGATCAGCCTGGGGTCAACCTCCATTGAGATTGATCACAAGTACATAACAGGATAAGAACAATAATTTTTACTTTATGAACCTACATTGAGAAGCCTCCAAATGCTAAACATGTGAAAGAGTCATGTTTTGTGAACAACAAAATATTAAATTGTTTGGCTTTGTTTCTGCCTTGTGATTGGCTTCTCCTAGTGATTATAATTCCTGCATAGACTGAAAAGTGTGGTATAATTTTGCTGGGTTGTGCCAGTAGAAACTCACTTCTTCCAAATCTATTACCTTGTGGGGAATTGGTAATTCATGTTTCCTTGCAAAACTTTGCAATTCCCCATCCAAAAGTTGTCGCTTCATTATGAAGTCTATGAATCTTTGATTACCTAATTTAGTTAGGGATTGCGGAGAAGGCTTTATAAGGCAACACTGTAAATCATCAAAATCCTCAATTCTGTGTCACTGTATATGCAGAACCAACTCCGAGCTGTTTTCAATTTGAAATTCATATTTCTAGACAAGTCCATGAAGAACAAAAGGAGAGAGGAGGGAGAAGAAATAAGGTTAAAGGCATTGGAGCGATTGGGAGAAACAGGCCAGAGAAAGAAAGACAAGGAAGATCGAAAGGGGCCGAAAAAGTCAAGAAGGAGTGGAGGTGATACAATTCAGTATCTAAGAGAGAAAAGTGAGCAAGAAATGAAGTTAAGAGAAAAAGATCAAGAGCTGGAAAAGAGTAAGCAAGAGGAGGAGAAAAGGAATCTCTTTACAGTGGGCAATTCACATTATCAACCAATAGAGAGCAATAATATTGTCATATTTCATATACAAGTACAAAGCAATTTTTGCATTGAGATGAATTTTAAATAATTTGTTTGCAATACAGAGCAATAATATTGTCATATTTTATATACAAGTACAAATGCAATGGATAAATGGACAGTCTAAGAGAAATAGTCATGGACTGATGGTGGGTCCAGACCAAAGAATGTTGAGGTCTGATTTCCATACATGCAAGTTAAGGCATTGCGAATGATAGCACAAACAACATCTTCCCAATAGTACTCAGACCAATTTTGAGGGTTTTTGTATAGTCCAGAAACTTAAATGAGTTAATGACATCACCAAAAATCCATTCTACCGAGGTCCGCACTTTGCTCATTCTTGTATTATACAGCTCCATTGCTGGTGTGAGTCTTCTCACTGCAGCAGGTCGAAATGGAGCCTGCAGGTGTGCCCTTACCGGGTAGGCAGGGTCACCATAAAAACACATGACTTGACCAACAGGCAAGTAGGCATGGGTCTCTAGATCATCAAGCAGGTGAGAATCCCCCAACACGCCAGCATCATGTGCCCTTCCCTCTGTTACCATGAATACAATATTATTAACAATGCATTACTATTGCGAAACAAATTAACAAATAAAATAATTATAACAATAAATAAATAAATAAATTCAGTGAGTAATAAATAAATAAATAATCAGTAAGGGATCTATAAATAAATATATCTAGTAACTTTACTTTGGTTACAAAATATTATTGACGAACTTTTAAAGTCATTTGCCAACCTCAACAGTTAAAAAATGACATTTTAGCAAAACAACATATTTTCTCAAACTGCAACACCAAAAATACTCATGCCCAATTGTTTTTTATCAGCTATTAGTAATATTACTAAGTTAAACATTTTCGTGGCATTGTCAATTACAATATCTTTCCACACACACCTTTAGTCAAATTAAACTTATTGTCCTGCATAAAAACAATTCATTTATCTTGAGAGAGAAAAACATCAGCTTACCTACTGGGCCAAACAGATTTGCAATAAATCCACAGGGAACTGTCATGGACTGAAATTTTATAGAATGCACTCTTTTGTGTCCATTGAAGACAACTTCCTGTAGTTATACAGGTCTGGATATGGGCCTTACAGTTCCGTCAATAAACCCGAAGCAATTATCGAGCGGAGCACCTTGTTCAGCAATGGCATCAGCATACGTCTGAAGAAGCGGGGGATTCAAGATCTGGTGATTCCACTGTGTTATACGATGACCATGGTTATAAAGATGATCGATGACACAGTAATCATGCTGAGTTCAGGAACTGGTCGACCAAATCTTAGGATGAGATTGCTGTAATGACAAGGGTATGCTGTCGCCTAAGCAGCAGGCAAAGACCTTCCAGCTCGTCAGCAACAGTCCTCTGGGAACAAACAAATGTTTCCGGCAGTTCCAAAGCCTCTGCTAACACCGGGACATCGTTTCTGTTGAAGCGCATTTCAGCTTTACATTCTGGCTCGGGGATTTCATCAAGGTCAAATCGGTGGTGCAAGCCATAGCTGAACTCTGGGTTTCTTGAAGTGTTTTCCTCCAGCAACAGAAGCAGTTCTTCGTCACTGATGACATTCATGTCGTGGCTTAATAGCAGCATCTCCCTAGCTTCTTTAAATGAACACATTTTCGTTGTGCGAACGCACAACATACACTGTAAAGCAATTTTTGTTTCTTTATTTACATCACGGGCTTACAACTTTTATTTTCACGCGCTTTCTATGGTCGCGTCCGTCGTGAAAAAAAAAAAACAGGGTCTGCTTAAGGTAGAAAATTCACGCCAAAAACGCCAGTCTCTATCTAGTCCCCTCACAGCAATAAGCCCTCCTTCATGAAGAAAAGTCCTGGTGCTTAAGCTCCCTAATATTTGCTATTGGCAGTGTTCGCAGTGTTTTTACAATATGTAGTTTGTTCATTTTCAGGATTCCCGTCAAATGAAACAATTTTATTGGATTTTAGACGGTTAAAAAAAGTACGTACTGCCAACAGTGATGAAACTGATGAAGTCTCGTTAGTCGAACGCGTTTTTCAAACACATCTACAGACATCCTCCGACTCTTTGGCACACGCTATTGTATCACTGCAGCAGTATGATCCAGAATGGGAGACCTTGTTGATATCGACATGGCTCAAATCAAACACCGGGATAAAATAAAAGTGCTGATCATAGACAACAGGGATCCAGACAACAGCCGAAAATCTTTAACACGTACAACAGATGGAACTTCTGCAGCTGGTCTGGATAGTCCTGCATCGATTGAACCCGTAAAACCTGGTGTCGGCGAGGAACAGTTGATCAAAAACCTGGAAGATCGACGAAGAGCTCTGGATTACAAATTCAGCATCTCAAAGGCAAAATTGGAATCCCTTAAAGTCACTCGAAGGGACAGACGTCTTGCAGGGAAGTACTCAAATTTTACTTGCAGCAGTTGCCGTTACATTGGTCATCGAGTCAACAACTGCATGCTGCAACCATGCTGAGGTTATTTTGAATGTGGCCAGCTGTCATTTCACCGATAACATAGGGATAATATGAAACAGGTTTGTTGATTAAATTTAGCAAAAGAGAGATATTAAGAATTAGTAGAATTCTCTAGTACACCAATGCAATTATTTGAAGTACATTTCAGTTAGAAATCAAGTTGTAAGTTGTAATTCTAGTTTCAATTAGATTATTCGCTTTCGATTTCTATGAGGTGATAGGTGATTCAGCCTTCTGCCTCATCAGCTATCACCTAGAAATCTCGAGGTCATGATCTAATTGTTAAATAGAGCAAAGGAGAGACAGGCTCTTTATTTTGGCACTGTGAATGCTGACATACAGCATGTGTAACAGACCTGTCCAGGGCATCGCCTTAC
Source organism: Micromussa lordhowensis (assembly GCA_964020085.1). NCBI lineage: Eukaryota > Metazoa > Cnidaria > Anthozoa > Scleractinia > Lobophylliidae > Micromussa > Micromussa lordhowensis. Next base: position 16,127,072 of record OZ026603.1, read on the forward strand.
CTGTATTTGTCAAGCTTTCCAGGGATAGTGCCCAACTTACTCTGGGACTTTAACTAATATAGTCATGCATGTTTAAGTATTTCATGGCAACGTGGTTAAAGTTTCTGTAATTTATGTTTATTCCAGGCTAAAGCCGAAGTAAGAGAAGTTCAGAAGAGATTAAAAGAAACATGGAAGTGGAAAACTACAAATTGCTTAAGTGTGTGAGCTTATTAATCACTTTAACTTGTATAGTCTTGCAGTAAACTGCATGACCTCAGAAAAACAACTTAGTTTGATATGTTTTTGTCAAGTTAAACATAACATCACAGATGTTGAGAGCAAATAAAGGAACCAATGGAAGGGGGCATAGTTACAATAATTTTGGCACTGAAATCCAAAGTTAATACACAATAACATTTTGCATACATTCTGTTTTAAGACGGACATTTGATTCTAGATTTGTGAATGTATTAAACGTTGTATTAAATGACGTATTAAACTCATGCCTGTAATGTAAAGTTGGAGGCTGCTATCTTTTATTTACTTTTCAGAAAACTGATTTCTCCCTAACTTTGTACAGTAGTTTTACATGATAATTTTTGGTATAATAGTTGTTTCTTGTTGTTGTTGTATTTTTTTTTCTCTCAAAGATACTGGTATTAGCTTTTAAGCTACATTGAAAATTCAAGATTAATTAACGTCATGTATGTCTGTCTGGATTCGCAAAAACGTGGCTACAGAATTTGACTTGTCACTGGCAATCTTGATACAATTCTGTCCTAGAGCTAGCTTTCCACAAGGCTTGTCGTAGCTCAAATAAAAGGGGATAACTCTCCTCTATGTCTTTTGAGGCTAGGAAGACTAATTTCACCCTCTTTTCGTTGAATCAGGAATTGTTCAACTTAATTAATCCGTTGAAATATATGTCTGGATTGATGAAAACAGTGTTAATGACATCTAGCGGTGTTTAGTGATTTTTCTTTCTAATCTATTTATTTATTTAACCTTTTGCTTTCCTTATGGCAGCAGCTTGTAAATCTTACCTAGTGTAAAGTGTAGAAGACTTCTTGCTGCATGTTTCGTTTATAGTAGTTGTATCGGTCAGTTTACCACTCAACTCGCGCTCTGATTGGCTGTTGGGATTTAATTCTTATGCAAATGAACCCTTGTCCTCAAACCAAGATGGTGGCCCTCAACCCTAATGACGTCACCTTGGTGACGTCATCCCTGAACCCTAGTTCCCCTATGACGTCACCTCTGGAACCGCTCTACCCTTCTATGACGTCAGCCGTAATTAACATCCATCATGGCGCCCTAAGAAGGTAGTAACCCTAGTTACTAATCTGGTACGTCAAATGAGTCTTATATTAGGATGATGTCATGTCTGCTTACCCATGTGGGAGTTGGTACTCTGTCCCCTTGTCCGAAATGGGGCGTGACGCATGCGCACTACCTTCTAAACTGTCCATACCAGGTATGAAGGTCATGAAATTGTTCTTGCACTTTTGTAAGACATGGTATTCGGACCCTAAGGGCTAAAACGGGATTGCACGCATGCGCAGTCAGTGAAATTTCAAACACAATGTTTTTCGACTCTATTTTATTAAAATAAACACACAGTTCGATTCCCCGCAGGGTCGTTTGTTACACATGAACTGTAGTAAACAGCAAATTTTATTACCACGCAATAGTTCAAGATGAAAGATAGAAATAAAGTAAAAAAGACCGATTTCATAAAAAAAAACAAAGCAAAAAGATAGAAATTAATTATTCATTGTCACTGCTCTTGCAATTTTATAAAAACTACTAAAAAAGACACCATGTTCAGTTTTAAAATGTCTCTTCTTTTTAACAATGCAATCCACCGTAAAGTCTATTTACAAATCTAGTAAAGTGTCAATATTGTCCATATCCTGGTCATCAAAGGCGGCTTTGTATCCGTACGGATAGGTCATGAAGGTTTCAGGATCGATTACCCTCTTGCAGTAGACCAGTTGATATTGTTTGATCTGCTCCTCTGTTTGAATACTGTAATCTTTAGTTTGACGCACAATGTGATAAGGTTTGATGACAGCAGTTTGACGAGCTCCTTCGGCCAGCGGACTTTTTATGTCATCTAGGACATTTTGTCTGAGGATTGGAAAGTTCAACTGCTTGCTTCCTTCGCTGTTGAGCGAGATACCACGTACTTTGCATTCTTGTTTTCCTTGGCGAGTCTGGTACCCATAATTTTTAGGTCCCCCTGACGCAAATTCCATTATGGTGTCTCCTTCCTTCAACTCATTCTTAAAATCGCCAAGGTACTCGCCAAGCACTGGTTTTGTTTGACTCGGTGAGGTTTTGAAAATGACACTGTCTGTATCGAAATACAGCACGCGTTCTTTGAGCTTGTTGAGCTGCTCGTAGTGCTTGAGGCGGGCCCAGCAGGTTGTGAAGCAGGCAATAAAGATGTTGAGGTTGGGCGACACGGGGTCGTCTTGAAGCTGGTGTTTGTAATGAATCTCGACCCGTTGTTCTGTTAGCACGCACACGTACCGGATATCATATTTATCGCTGTCATGAAATGCGTGAAATTGGATGGGATCGTCAAACTCTTTCACCTGTGTCTTGTTGGGTTTCTGCCCGAACTTTCCCCACATTGAATTCAACATCATCTTTGCCAGGGTACGTAAACCAGGATTTTTTTCGATGTTGGCGGGGTCAAGTTGGATTTCTTCTTTTTGTAAGTACTTGGTCACATGCTCTTGTTGTTTGACAAGGTCGTTCCCGACATGCTCTGGCCAACCGCTCGCTTCTTCTTTAATTTTCAGCCACGTGTTAACGTAGTCAGCAAACAAACCTTTTTGTTGTTCTTCAGGGAAATTCCAGACTTGACAGATGGATGTGAAGAATCTTATAGCCACGTTTCACCGCTTCCCACAGTTCAGGTGTACACCAGGTCCCTGTAATCTGCCTTTGTTCATCATTGTGGTTACAAACAAAACTTCTTTCCAACATGGGTTTCTCCATTTCTGTTTCCACGCAGCTGCGACACAGGGGAAACGTGAGCTTGTCGTTCTGACGTAGCGGTAAAACGGGATGATAGAGCTCATAGGGTGGGAGGACGGTACATTGCGCGATGCCAAAGTACTGTAAAATGTTACCTTCCGGTTCAAAGATGATCTGTGGATGTCCGATCGGATAAAGTTTGTTTTTATTGACGTAGGGATACAGGGACGTGAAGTCATAGTAATCAATTTCTTCATCATCCTCGGTCTTGTGGTACAGTTTGATGGCATTCGTTCTTCCACCGCAGAAAGCATCACGAGGGTTGAGTGGAGCAACAATGTCGAGCTGATTGACAAAGTCATGCACCTCCGGGTCGTTTTGTTTGAGTTGAGCCCACTGACACTCCCACATTTGCTTCACATTGTAACCACGACTTGCTAAATCAAAGACTTTGCGTTGCGCACAAATGTAAACATCTTCCATGCTCCTATCTTCCAGGCGGCGGTGAGTTTCGCTGCGGTTGGGATAGCAAGCGCGACACCCGTGCCAATAACAACCTTGGAACTCGTAGACGGTCTTGGTGGCTTCATCATAACCATCCACGGTGTAGTTGGAGTTGGGAATTCTAAATTCTCCCTTGTTTCTAGCATGCTGAATCCTGTGGAGCTTTGAATCTTCCCAGTGAAGCCACTCGAGCGCCACTTTGGAATGATTACTAGTTAGCCGCCAGCCGTGAAGAGGTTCCGAAGCGATGGTGTTAGGTTTCATGCGGTTTTGACGTAGATCGTGGTTGCATGCGGAGGCGATGGTCATGCAGCTGAAAGGATTAAACTTTGATTTTTCTTCAAACAGTTGTTTGAACTTCAAGCAGCCTTCTTTGAGTAGCTTGACATCAGATTCACAGTAAGCCACCAACTCTTTAGCAAAATCAAATGTGCCCGTCTGCTGAGCATGCCAGATTTCAAAAGCTTTGCGACCGCTCACTGACATCACTTCTGGCATTTAATAATGTTGTGCGGGGATTGGACCAACGTACTGTTGATTTTCTGGCGTGTTGAATAGATGAGGGAAATACCCTTTCTTGAGCTCGGTCAGTCCAAAGGTTTTTGGAAACGCAGACAGCGGCATTTGAAAGAACGACAGAGAGTCAATAAAACGTATTCTGTCAAAATTCAACTGCATGATTTTTCCCCCGTTTCTGACTTGTTCCACGATCCGATTCTGGCGATGGTACTCATTGACTACAAAGTAGCCGTCATATCCCTGGAAGTTATGGGCAATGACTGTCACATCGCGGGTGTCGCCAGCTGTCAACGTATCCAACCATTCTAGAAAGTCAGTCATGCAACTGTCACCCTTGAAACGAACGGGGCGATTGTCGTCCTCGGTCTCAGCTACGACTAGATTCGCCACATGCGTTTTGGTGTCTTGCATTGCTTCGATGTCGAAGAACACATGCAGGGGCGGTTTTTCTTCCTCCTCATCAATGTCCATGCCCTCCCCATTCGCAACTAGAGTCGCTAGACCCGCAGCAGCCCCCCGCTTTTTCTTCTTCTTTTTACGTTTTTCAGCTTTCTCCTCTTCGGGCGATTTGGCTTTTTGAATATAGCATTTATGCTCTCTGACATTGACGTACTCTCGACACGAGGGACAGTCGGCGAAACCGCATTGATGTTTTCTTTGCTCTTTAATTCCAACCATCAATTTTTGACAGGTGAGACATTTGCGTTTGTAAGTACACACGCTGACATTTTTTGCGTCTACTGTTTTTCCCTTGTAGGACTTGCTGAAATGTTGCTGAAGGCAGGTTTCTCCATAGAAGTCGCGTTTACACCTGTCACATGGGAGTGAGGCTGGACGGCGTTGAGCTTTGGCTTCGTGATAATCGGTGCAGAAGTTTTGCAGACAAGCTGGGCAGTGATCCGGGTTATTGCTACAACTGTGCTTTCCCTCGTCGCCATAGGGTTTAAGACACCGTCCGCAGAAATAGCTGGTACCAAAATAGCCGGGGAGACTGGTGACAACATCATAATGCTGCTGATTGTACAGAAGCACTAGCTGCTTGTCTTGAGGTGGGCCAAACGTGTCGACGCGATAGCCACGGGTTTCATCAATGACGAGTAGCTGATAGCCGTACAGAGAAGGAGCCATAGAGAACTTGGTTAATTCTTCATAGCTGCAAGCGCCAAACGGTACTTGAGCTTCGGTGTGAATATTCCAAGCTTCGGTTCTTTGGATAGATTTACCATCTCTAAATCCGGTCCAATTTGGGTGGTTGTCTACCTTCGCTTTGGCTGTGACAATAGCGCGAGCACAGCATAACTCCTCTTTGTTTTTTATCGTGACTATGCAGTGTTTGAACCATTTGAAGGTTTCGGGATGTGAGTGACCAGGTTTCATCTTTCGTTTCGCGCTACCCAGGGGTGCTGCGTGAACTTGGGTAAATGAAAGCTGGAACGAGTCATCTAGTTCAAAATTTTCATTTGAATTGAGGACCCGCGCCATTTGTTGTAGAATGCCATCCACGCGATCGCTACCTCTCATCCATTCCTCCGCGGTCAATCGCCGGTAGCCATAAGCGTGGTTTAACCGATTGCTGGCCAAATTGAAGTACACATAATCCCGTCCAGGGATCTGTTCGTTTTGAATTAAATTTTGTAAGCTTGAATAAATGGCATCACTCAAAGCTTGCGTTAAACGTTGGTGCTGAATAAATTGACCTTCTTGTCTGAGATTGGCCGTATGTCTTTCCGCCACACCCATACGCTCACTGCGCCTGTCCACGTACGGATTTGAAGTGAAGACAAAACGGCCAGGTTCCCTGGTGAGGGGGTTACCGCCAATTTGCGTTTGATAGGCCAGCTGTCTCTCAAGAGCCTCAACAGCGTTCAGAAGCGACTGATCGTCCATTATGATCTAGAATGAGGAACGAAGTCAATTTAGCGTTGTTTTATAATATCAACAAACCAATCAGAAAAAAAGCTTAAGCTTGGGTTTAATTTAAACCGGTTAGCGATCAGGTAAGGCGACAGTTTTAAACCAATAAGAAATAAAATTGAACGAACTTGTCTAAACATGTCTATTTTTCTTAGCCAATCAGAATTTGTAGCTAGTGCTCCTTTTTTTAATTAACCAATCTAGTGTTAGGAAAGGCGTCTCATTTACCTATTTAACGCTTATATCTTTCAGGTCAGAACTAGAAGATGGGAGCTGCTCAAACTATCAAGATGACCGAAGAAAAAGCAACGCAGACAGACAATTTGTTAAATTCATTGGTGGATCATACGACACAAGCAGTCATTGCTACTGAAATGTTTATTTTGGCGCAAACAATAGACCAGTACTGTCATCGTGTGTCAGATCAGCTGTTGGCTATGGATGACGAAACACTCAGAAACTTTACTAATGTGGACAAATTCGCAGAGGCATTTATCAAGGGATGGCACGTATGGAAGTTGGGGCAGGAGACAGAAGCATTTGAGACATTTTGTACAGTCATGAAATAAAATTTATTTATTGACATACACACAGTGTTCTCTGAGTAATTTTATGGTGCGATCGATTGTTTTTACATTGGATCCTAAATATAACAACACTGCTTTGTTGTTGATCACACATTCTCCATGACAACCCGATGAATTCCTTACAAGTCTCCCGTAAGGCCATAAACTGGAGCGGTAGTATTTGGCAAAAGGTAAAATCTCGGCAATGGGTTTATCAATAAGACATGCGAGACCCTGACAGAAAAAAGAAAATCACCAGACATAAGCTTTATTGGCAATGCAACGTTTTTTAAAAGGAATGGTAACATCACAATGTGTTAGACTCCATCCTAAATATTCGCTATCTTCGTCACCATTGAGTAGGGTATAATTACCATACACGTGTCTATGATAATGATAGTCTGTGCTAACGGGAAAATTAAAACGTTGGTAACTTTTCTCAAGACAGTACTTGTCATTACATTTCACAAACAAACATTCCAAGGTTCCTATCCTCCATAATTGTTTCATTTCATCATAAAGTTTAATTTCTTGCAAGAGTTCCTGTCGTTTGGTATCTTGGTTTAATTCTTGATTAAGCTGACCAAATGCTAAGCGGTGAATGTAGACTTTGATTTCTTCCGGTAATACATCCCATAATGGCTACAAAACAACATTACCAGACATGAGCTTTATTTTGAATACCTTGTTTTTAAAGGAATTGCTGCATCGACACAGTTCAAGTCCCAACCAAGATAAAAGCGATGGACGTCTCCATTTAACAGCATACAATAACCAGAATACGAAAATGGAAATGACAATTGTCATCCTGAACAAAATTAAACAATTGATAACTTTTCTTTGAGCAATAGGGTGAACTACATTTCACAAACACACATCCTAAATGACCTATCCTCCACATTCGTTTCATTTTGTGATAAGTTCTTATTTCGCGACACAAGTCATGTTTCTCTTGACTTTTTTCTAATCGGTCCTGTTTGCTTGCCAAATGTAGAATGTGTTCTTGAATTTCAACTGGCAATAGATCCCATAATGACTGCAATTAAAGCGGACTAAAAAGTTTTCTTCTCCTTTTCGAATCATTGGTGTGTTCTTTCAAACATGCGTTAAAATTCATTGCGTTTGGACAAGGAAATCTACATCTAAGAGATGGCGATGACATAAATCTTTTGCGCGCTCGACAGATTTTTTCTGCCTCGGCGAGCTTTCTACGTATAGGTAAAATAGTTTCGTTTTTCCACTCGTGGTTTGATATTAAACGTAAAAACAAGTACGTGTCTTGTTACTAAACAAAGATTTGGCGATTGACTCTTAATAGGACCGTGATACATTGTTTCGTTCCACCTATGATACAAGTTAACATAACATTTCACTTCTTGGTTCAATTCTAACAAACGTTACTATAAGTTCTTGAAGATCGATTGGCAATGTATCCTAGACTCACATAAATCTCCTGGCTTGCTTCAGGTACCGCGGCGCTGTCTTCCAAAGCGGCGATGGTTTCTGCCAGGACAAGGTCATCTTCGAAGTCGTTTAGGGCTTCTAACAACGTTTGGTCGTCTGTCGTAAGCTAGAAAAGGAGTAACGAAGGAAAATCAGTGATGTTTCGATAAAAGCACATGGAATAAATCGCTTCGATAGAAGCGAACACCACTACAACTAAATGCAATGTTTTGATAAATGCTTCACGGAATGGTTTAAAACACTTACCGGGGTCTCTTGTCGAGGACGTTTGCTAGCCATGATGTCCTTAAAAAGCACACTAGGTCACGAACGATGAAACGATTGTGAGTGAAAAGCGGCGTGCCTTTGGTTCTTAAAGCTCTGCTGCGGACCTCTTAGACAACAGCCTCATTAAAACTTTGGTTTCCCTTAAAATTTTAGGTCGTTTTTCACGTTTTTCGTTCGATTCTAACGTTATTTGATAAATCTAAACCGAAAAACTAGTAGTTTATGTCACGTCTTAAGATAGGAGCGGGTTTAAAAAGTTTAAAAATCACTTTAAAACGTGCAATTAGTGCATAGTTTCGTGCGAAAAAACACAAATTTTCATCGCGGCGATATGCATACTGAAGTCTTTTGTACAACAGCCTCATTAAAACTTTGGTTTCCCTTAAAATTTTAGGTCGTTTTTCACGTTTT
>OZ026603.1:16135886-16148386 GCA_964020085.1 Micromussa lordhowensis
TCGTTCGATTCTAACGTTATTTGATAAATCTAAACCGAAAAACTAGTAGTTTATGTCACGTCTTAAGATAGGAGCGGGTTTAAAAAGTTTAAAAATCACTTTAAAACGTGCAATTAGTGCATAGTTTCGTGCGAAAAAACAAATTTTCATCGCGGTGATATGCATGCTGAAGTCTTTTGTTTGAAAAAAATTGCATACTAATTGCTCCAAAATGATGTTTTTGCTAGTTTTTACTGTATTTCGTAAGTTTCCAAACAACATTTGATTATTCTTTTACGCTTTCTAGGAAGTTTATATGACATACTAACAGTCTGACTGGTTTTAAAATTTAAAAAACATAGTTATGGTCACACAAAAAGCAGATAGTTTTATGCAAACAGACGCAGTCGGCACTTGTTTGTACGGCATACAAAGCATGCCGCGCGGGTATTTTAGAGGGTGCGGACTATTTGGATCGCCAGACACTGAAAATGGCTGTGGCTTTCGAGAATTGCGATGTTGTACTTTTAGAGGAACGCGCGCAACATATAAACGAAAGACACGTGCGACTAGACATCAACACCCAAGCGTCGAAGTTTAAACAAATCTTCCTTGGCACGTTTGACCAAGATGACTTGGAAGGAGCGTAGTGACTACGAAATCATCGCGCAGGGATTCAAGCAGGGGCACGGCCTATACTACATTTATGTATTTACACTGCCGAAAGTCATAGGTACGGACCCTTGGGGGTTTCCGTCCAGGAAAATTTGTATATATTTTTCCTGGCGGCCCTCGAGGGATCAAAGATTTCAAATAGTTTCCGCATATCCGTATTCCGCGAGCTATGACTCTTTTTTGTGGCACCGGAAGAACGGATATTCCATGTAGATTATTCTACGAAAACCAATGGCTCCTTTAGGAGCCACCAATTTCATAAAAGTCAATAATCAACAATATTTTCCCTTACTCTTTTGATTTAAAGACCCGAGATATTTGATCGGTTGAAAATAAGTAAAAGTTACTAATTGATTAATTTCTCCAAATGAGGTTTTTGCTAGGTTTGCCATTTTTTCGTCTAGTTTTAAAACGTTTGACTTTAAATATTTGTGCGTAGCCTTGAGAAAACATTTAAAACTAACGTTCTATTGGCTTGTGGTCTATTTCCCGCCCCGAGAAAACACACCTATTGTTTGAGTAGCCCGTGCAAGAATTAAAACAATTTTCACATTCTTTTCATTGAGGAACCGTCAAATTGTGTCGTGTTATCCTTAGAAACTGTTAAAAACTTACCTTCTCTCAAGTTTCAGAGCGGTAGCTACTTTTACGTCAGTGTTATAAGTTATTTTCCTTCGCCAACAAACACAGAACTTCGCACAGCTCTAGAGTAAGCACATGGAAACGCGGACGGCATAGAAAACAACCCGACGCTGTATTGTATAAGGTCTCGGAAATTTTTTTTCATTCGCGCACAAACACTGATCACGTTCGCATCAAAAATGGCAGCAAAACGAAGCAGTAGGAGACTCCGAGGTTTAGCACCTGAAGAAGCCGGGTTAGGAGTCTGTTTAATTTGTCAAGGCAACTTCAGCATCGAGGAGTTACAACGCCTTCACAGAGCGGTTTGCTGCGGAACCTTATTTCACCGGCGCTGCTTTAAAGAACTGAATGCCAGAACTTCGAGTTGCGCCGCCTGCCGATTTGAACAAGAGCCGGACAACCTGAGAGCACTCGAACTGGCCGAGGAGGATTTGGAGTCCCTGATCGTTGATTTAGACGAGTTACCCCGATTCCAGATCCTTGGTAACACGCGAGGTATGTTTGAGACAAATCGTTTTCAAGCCTTGGTATTAGAAGAAATCAACGAATACCGTTGCGTTGGCTTGCCTTCCGCGCATCGTCCCGGTTCGCCATTTTGGCAGGTCTTACCATATTTCATTCCTGAACACTGTTTTTTTACTTTATTGTACGCCATAGAAACGTTTACTCAGTTGTATGTAGGGAGTACAATGTATTTACACGGTTTTGTTTGTTTGCCCGTTCCTGTGACTAGAGCGGTGCGTCAAAGTTTTTACGAAATTTTTTTAGCAAATATGCCGTGGGCTGTCTATAGATTAGTGGAGAGCGTTCGTTTTCGTTTTTTATTTCACCACAATCCTTTTGAAACCAGTATTAGAATGTCACAATTGAATGTGATGTCGTTCGGCGAAGAGACTTGGTACGAGACTGATCTGCCACATTATTTGTAATTTTTTTGTAGACGAGGACAATTACACACGTGCGGATGAGGCGCTGTGGTTTTACAGTGATATGGGGAGACCTTTTCACACTCATCACGAATTGGCTTCTTCATGGAGATATGTACCATTTCCAATTAATCCAGTGACCTGGTTCACTTATTATGTTATGTTAAGAGATTTGATTATGTTTTTACAACGCGAACAATTTTCTGAAAGACCTACAGTTTATATCCACGCGAGTGTGGTTTGTCCGTTTTCCGTTATCCATCATGCCATGTTTAGGTACCAGATATATGATTTCTTTCACTTTAACACGCCGTCCGAGTTGTATTCTTGTATTCGTTGTATTAAGTTTCGTTTATTTTTTATGTCAACGACCGCTGTTCCCAGACAAGAGATTTTTGAAGAACATTTAAGATATGAGACAAATTATTGCGGGCGACCAGCGGAGCCCGCAATCCTAATCTCAACATTGGTTTCAAACGCATGCGCGGCAGTTATATAGCCTTGCAGTGACTCGAATTTAGCAAAAAAAGTCGTCCTTCCAAATATTTGTCCTTAGGGACACTAAGAACCAATGAAATGAAAGGACGTAATTTTAGCACAGGCGCTTTGACCACGCGAGACAAACACGAAGCAGCAGTAATTTGAGCACAGGCGTTCTGACCGCTAGAACCCAACACCAAGCAGAAGACAATTCTCACCAAAGCATAGCTGTTTCACCTTCCATAGTCAATGATCTTTAATGTAGTTGAAGGGTCAAATAATATGTAAATTTCGCCTTCTTGAAGCTAAGAATGTCAAGAATCACGTGCAGTTCATGCAGAAGTGGCGGTCCATAAATTGGAATGCACACAACACAATTTTATCACGTGGACGACATCTATTTCGTCGAAGAATCACGTGCAGCTCATGCATAGCTGGCGCGCCGTCCAATCAAAATCGAGCGTGTGAATTTGTGATCGGAACGTTTCCTGTCCGTGTCTGTTGTTGTCGGGTTACATCAAATGACCTTGACTAAATCAATATGTCCATTTTATAATCAACAGTGTTTTTATTTACAACGTGAAAAAATAACCATTTTGTCAAACCCAACACAAAATAGAACTAGTGTATAATCAAACTGGTGTTACTGTTTCACAAGGTCAGTAAAACCACTCTTAGGTCCCTTTGTCTCGTTTTAGGGAAAACAATCACCCACACTATGCAACCCTTTATTGCCCTGCAAATATAAATGCCCAAAATGGAAAAAGAACACAACGCCACTGTTTTACAATGAATTCGTTAACCTCAGTGAAACAAATCATGCATAGCCCTCGCCCGCACTTCCTAACCTGTGGTTATTACTAGTTCTAATCCTTTGTACTTCGATTTAATGTGCGAACAATAAGACACGTGTAATTTTCAACTTTTATTAATAAAATACAGTTTGAACTACAACTGGAGTCTTATAAGTAATCTTGTGCCATTAGTAATTTAAAGGCGAGCCCCTGGGGTGGTTCGTTGATCCATTGGAATAACTTACATGAACGCTTAGGACATTTCAAGTACAATCGACCTGGGTTCTTTTCTGACTGAGACATGGCTAAGATCATGGACAGATCACAGGCACACTTTAATTTCTCCGGGGCAATCTGGGCATAGACTGGGTGGGTCTGTTCCTCCATGGCTCTTAGATACGCTGCCAAATTCTCCTTACTACTGGTGACGTAACATTTCGTGTTAAAACGGGTCATGGGGCAGCGGTAGTATTGGAACTGACTTCCATCTTCATGTTGGATAGAACCAAATGTCATATCCACCAAACAGCGCGGGCACTGGGGCTGAGTCATTCCAGGTTTAGGAATAGAGGCTAGGAATGCGTCAACGTCAAATACTTCTCCTTCTTCCAGCACTTGCACTTCTGTGATTTCCCTCTTGTTGTCCAGATCTGGAGGCATTTCTTTAATGACCCTCATGACACCACCTTGAATGGTGGGCAAGTCTATTAACACACAAAAAAACAAAATTATAAATTTACTTTGGCTAACGTATCACGCACATGTTGTTGTATTTTCATTCGTTTCGGTGTCAGTTCTCTTTGTTGATGTTTTTGATGCAAACGTAATTTTTGATAGTTCCTTTTCCTAGCAAAGAGACTGTTGCCAAGTGAATAACCCTTTAGAAGCATCATGGTCTGTCGTTCTCCAACTTTAACTAAAACAATGTCATCAAACCGAACGGTACCTTGTAGAAATTCTGGCTTAGACAGTTCCAACGTTAAGTTCTTTCTAGCTTTCTTCTTGGATGCTTCGGAAGCCTTTTTTGGCGCTTTACATTTTCGTTTCTTGTCCTGTTTCAATTCTGCATTTGTCTCTGGAAGAGGTGTAGTTTGTTCTTCTTCTGGATTTGCCACTGAAGGAGAGGTAGTTTGTTCTTCTGCCATTCTTTGAAAAATTCTTAACGCTGAGACTAAACTGAACTGATAAACTTTGCAAAGAACCAGCGTTTAAGTAGCTCTTACCCCACGCTCAATCTCGAAGCTGATTGGTTCATACAATTAGACAATGATGTCATAAGACGCTCAAACTGAATGCTGATTGGTTCATAGACGAGACAAGTTTAGACAAGGTCGCTCAATCTCGAAGCTGATTGGTTCATACAAATAAACAATGATGTCATAAGACGCTCAAACTGAACGCTGACTGGTTTATGAAATGAGACAAGTTTAGACAAGGTCGCTCAATCTCGAAGCTGATTGGTTCATACAAATAAACAATGATGTCATAAGACGCTCAAACTGAACGCTGATTGTTTCATGAAATGAGACAAGTTTAGACAAGGTCGCTCAATCTCGAAGCTGATTGGTTCATACAAATAAACAATGATGTCATAAGACGCTCAAATTTGTTTCTGATTGGTCACTGATAGCTATTTGAAACATATTTAAAAGACACAACACATCATTTTTCAAGATGAAACATTGGGAGCTGACTACCTTTTGTGTACCTCACTTGAAAGCTGTCTTGTGCGCTGTGGAAAGAACTCAATTGGAATTTTACGGGACTGATCGTAATTTCCTTGAAATTGAAGAGGCGTTGACTGACTTTTTGGAAAAAATCAGAGAAGCCAAACATGGAGGTTTACACCAACTCAAGTCAAGTCAAGGAACTGATCACAACTCAGACAAACATTGAAGTTGAACCCTTTGACAATCACGTGTCCGAAAGCAAAGAGGTCGATGTGTTTCTACTGGACGACCACCTCTTACAATTACAAGACCGTTACAGGGAGGACAAAGCATGTCTGCACGAAACCACGTTGCTAAGGCGCAGACCGGATTGGGGCGGTATGATACTGGAAATGATGAAATATAATGAACATGTCCATCTGTTTAACCGACGTTGGTACCGTATCTATTACAATCCTCAGACCTACTATTTCAAGTTCAAACTGTGTGACACGCCTAACCTGGTGGCCAGACATAGCTGTATCCTGTCCTGCTATCCAGTGAAGAGAAACAAACCCTCCAAGTGTTACTACAACCAGTGATATTTGGAGAGCAGCTAGCCAATCGGTTGAAGGAAGCAAACGTTCTTGACGACCCCTCTTCAGTGACTAGCGCTGGACGGGATTACGAAAAACTGTGTCTAAACTTAGAACAAGTCACACTCGGACTTAAACATCAGAAAGATTTGTGGAAAGATAGGTTTTTCATAACTGCTTTTGGATTACCTTATTTTGAAAACTAATTACCTTGTTTGTAATCTTATATCGATGACGTAATTAATGTGAGCAAATAAAAGTCAAGTTCCAATTAAAGTTGTCTCATTCTACAACGATGTTTGACGAGAGTGTGTGGTCCATGCTAGTGAAAAAGTGTCAAAGTATCTATCAGAAACACGGGTTAGGAATAGAGATTCCCACGGACAATGCCTCTGATCCTGTAGAGGTATTTGATGAAGTACAGGTGGACAAAAATGTATTTCGATTCGTGGTCTATATATTGTGGTTAAAAAGTCAATCCGATGCATTTGCGAAAGCTGTGTATACCTACATGTTTAGAAGTGATCTCTGGGAAGATTGTACTTTTAAAGTTTGGATGTTATGAAAGAAAAGAAAACAGATAACGTCCTATTGGAACAGTATCATGATCCGGAAAACCCTGCGAGTTATGGAGGCGTGTCACGCTTTGCAAAGAGTCAAGGCATCAGTCTTAAACGGGCCAAAGCCGTTTTGGGAAACGATTTGGGATATACGCTTCACAAACCACGTCGACGCAAATTTCCTATGCTTCCCGTCAAGGTGTTTACGATGGACGAGCAGTGGACGGGCGATTTGATTGAAGTGATTAACATTTCAAAACAAAACAAAGGGTTTAAGTATTTACTCACTGTCGTGGATGTATTTTCTAAATACGCGTGGGTGGAGCCAATAAAAAACAAGACAGGAAAGGCTGTCACAGAGGCCTTTGAAAAGATTTTAAAACAAGGCAGGAAACCAATACAGTTGCAAACGGATGATGGAAAAGAATTTTATAATAAAACATTTCAAACCTTGTTAAACAAATACAAGATTCATCATTTTAGTACGAGTGGCGATACGAAAGCCAGTGTCATCGAACGATTTAATCGGACACTCAAACAGCGTATGTATCGTTATTTTACCACCAACAATACCTTGAAGTTTGTACCCGTGTTACAATCATTGGTCAAAGGGTATAATCGTTCTTACCACCACAGTATTAAAATAGCACCAAATCAAGTGACAGAAGCCAACAGCTCTGAAGTGTACGCTAATTTGTACAAGAATAAAAAAGTAAAAAAACCCGCCTTGAAAGTGGGCGATCGCGTGCGTTTGAACAAAAAATTCAGATTGTTTAAAAAAGGTTATTTACCTGGATGGACAGAGGAAGTGTTTGTCATTCGAGAAAGTCGTGTAGGTCCTGTCCCTACTTACAAAGTTCAAGAATTTGACGGCAGCCTTTTAAAAGGGACATTTTATGAACAAGATTTACAAAAAGTCAATGTTAAAGACAATGATATTTTTCGCATTGAAAAAATTGTCAAACGAAAGGGCAATAAAGTCTTGGTACAGTGGAAGGGCTGGCCACAAAAATATAACAGCTGGATCGAGAAAGGTCAAATAGCAAAACTATGATCGAAGACGAATTTTACTTGACTTTACCCAGTCATAGCAGTTTACAGGAATTTCCACAGAATGCCAACAATAATTTCAAAGTTCGACTCCCGAAACTCATTCGACTGTCCGAAGGACATTGGAAAGTGGCACTGGCCAGTATCTCGGTCCCAGATCCCAAGAATGCGTTACCCACATGGTTACACGACAATTTAACGTTATTCAGCTATACGTCTTATTACGCTGAAAAGAACAATACATCCAATAAAATCGGTTTTCAGACCGACATCAAATTACCTCATATTAAAAAACATGTGGATGTATCGTTAATGACAGGACATGGTTTTCTCAAGGGGTTAATTGAACATACACAAAAACTTTATCTTCAAGACAATTTGTATCCGGGATGGCTGACTGGTTCTACGACAAAACTTTATCACCCCGAGTTTATTATTAAGGACGACGAAATTATTTTAGACACGTCCAAGATAGCATTGACGGACATGACCGGTTTAATATACCCTGCGATATGGATCAACCTCACGTTAGCTCTGGAACTAGGATGGTTTGAAGAAGATGAAGACAAAGACGACCCGCAGTTTGCTTATAAACTAGGACCCAATTTAAGTATTCAACTCAATAGTTATGAAATTCCTTCCACCACAGACATTGTTTCGTTTTTTACAGCAAATGGGGGCGTGCAACATGTCGCACATTCCGACAAATATTGGATTAGACCCCGATGGGTCGACGGAAGTTTAATGGATACGATAAAAATCAGTTTAGATGTCAGTTGGCGATTTATAAATTTGGACTATGCCTTTGAAAACGTATTTGGACACAGTACGCGCCCCTTGTATGTCTATTCAGATGTAAATGCAAGTACTGTATTAGGCGATCAAATTACTGATTTTATTCGCGAAGTAAATTATAAAAGAGAAGGCAATGGAAGCTATTATTTTGAACCGACCCATCTCCAATATAAACCGCTTCGTAAACAGCTGTTAGACATTATTCAAGTACAGATTGCAGAAGCCACAGGACAGTTAGTCAACTTTGGTCAAGGCATAACAACCGTGACATTTCATTTCAAGAATGAAAGAAGACTTTTATGTGACCCTCCCCAGTAACAGTAGCTTGACCGATTATCCTAACAACAGCAGCAATAATTTCAAGGTCAGACTGCCAACACCATTACGATTACAGGGAGATTGGAAGGTTGCCTTGGCCAGTATTTCCGTTCCAGACCCTCAAAACGCTTTACCTAATTGGTTAACGGACAGTTTGCCTTTTGTGTACATGACATGGTACAACGCAGACACCAATCATTTGAATAAACATTATTTAGAGGCCTCGTTTCTTCTTAGAGATATCAACGAACATGTCGACATTAACATGTTGACAGGCGCTGAGTTTTTGAAAAACGTGTTTCATTATTTTAAAAAGAAAATATATGTTAAAGATGGTAAAGCCAACAGACAATATGGAAATACGGACACAGAAAAGACCTATTATCCAGAAATGAGAGTGGAAGGCGAAGATGTGATACTAGATAGTAGTAAGGTCGAAAAACACGATTTTGGTCGTGGACATGATACAACGCCCCTGGGTTGGATGGCTCCCGGCTTTGCAGTCAACAAACAACTGGCGTTTCAAATGGGGTGGTTTGTGGAAAACTACAATTCTAGTCCCCAAGTAGCTATTCGATTAGGTCCCAACCTAGTAATGGAACCGCACGGTTATCTTAAACCGTTCACAACAGATATTAAAACAAGATGGAATGGAAACGGTGAAGATGTAAGTTCACCCTACAAATCAGCCTATTGGATCATTCCAAGAGATTCCAACGGTAAATTAACGGATTACATACGGCTGAGTTTGGATGTAAACTGGCGTTTCACGAACCTTAATTATGCATTTGAACACGTGTTTGGGAATACTAGTCGTTCATTATTTGTGTACTCGGATGTAGGAGGCAGTAGCGTGTTGAGTGATCAAATTACTGATTTTATTCGCGAAGTAAATTATAAAAGACAAGGCAAAGGAAGCTACTATTTTGAACCGACCCATCTCCAATATATACCGCTTCGTAAACAGCTGTTAGACATTATTCAAATACAGATTGCAGAAGCAACAGGTGCTCTGACTACATTCGGACGAGGTATTACCACAGTCACGTTTCATTTCAAGCAAGTATGATCGGAAGTGGCCTTATACGATTTCACCCTTCTGTGGAACGACCTCAAGACGGCCACGGTTTAACCGATACCGCCTGGAAAACAATCAAAGAAGTGGGCCCCGTGCTTTTGAGAGATGTCATTACAGCTTCAGCTGAAGCCGGTTTGAAAGGTTTAAAAACAGGTGTCAAGGGCAATCAAGTTAATTGGAGAGGTGGTCTCAAAGCGGCTAAACAAGGCGCTAAACGTAAAGCAACACAAGAACTGACCAAACTTGTCAAGAAAAAAGCCCGCAAAAGTATTTTTGGTTTCTAAAAATGATTCCGATTTATTCGCGACGTGTCAAACGGCTCCCCTATTACAAAAGAACGTATAAAGGCGGTACTATACTTAGGACAAGGTCAAATTTACCAGACTATCGTTTGGTAAAGAGTGCATTTGAAGCTCGCTTACGCCGGCGCAGAAAAAGAAGGAGAAGAAAATGAGTTCGTCAAAATCAGTGGCTGTGCAAAGTCCTAACTTAAATTTATTTGATGTTCCCCCAACCGATTACAGTCTAGTGGAATCCCGCTATGTACCCATCAACCCTTTCACGACGGGTATTCACCCTATCGATTTTCAAATCGATCCCCAGGACAGTTTTGTAGATCTGTCCAAAAGTTACTTTGAAGGTGAATTACAATTGAAACTCGACAATGGTGGTAACATAGCCAATGACACGTTAGTTACTATATGTAACAACTTGATGCACTCGTTGTTCAAACAAATCAATGTACGTCTAAATGGAACACTCATCAGTCCTCAAACCGATACCTATCACCACAAAGCGTATATGGATGCTGTGATTCATAATGACCGTGACGATGGGGAAACGATACTCAAACCAGAAGGTTGGTTTAACGGGTTAACATGTCGGGATGCCAGCGGTACAGCATTAACAGCTAACCAGCTCAACGTGGGGCATGATGATCATAAAGCGTTATCAGAAGACGAGCGAGGGTCTGAGTTTTTTTGGGTCTGAGTTTTCGAGACACCCGAGGGTCTAAGTTTTTTGGGTCTGAGTTTTCGAGACACCCGAGGGTCTGAGTTTTTTGGGTCTGGGGTCTGAGTTTTCGAGGTCTGAGTTTTCGAGACACCCGAGCGATCGTAGCAAAAAGTTGCCATCTACGCCATGTCTTCTCGGGATACGAAAATCAAACGAACACAGCTCGAAAGTGGTCTCGAGTTGTTGGCGAAAGAATACGAGAGAAACACGAGTTACGGACACACATATATGCACGATAACATCTATGAGCAAAAGGCCTCTATGAAGTGAAGGGGGACACTTCATGGTATATTACACGTCGCCAAAAAAAAACCTTAAAGGGAGGACACTTCATGACATAATACACGAACAGCATGTGTTACGGACGCACACGTATGCACGATAACATAGTGCCTTGAGCTCTACGAGCACTAGGCACAAAAAGAAAATAAGGAAAACCGAAGCAGAAAAACTCAAAGAGGGTTGGGAACCTTGGACAAAACCAGCAAAGAGAGGACCCCTTGATTATGGCACAGGCGAGGAAGATTAAACGGCGACGACAGAGGGGGAAAGGTCTCGATATTCAGAAATGGTTGGGAAAGACTGGTATCGAATATCACGTGCCTGGGTACCAATTCTTAGGGCCAGGTACCAAGTTAAAGAAACGTCTGGCTAGAGGAGATCAAGGTATTAACCCTCTGGATAAAATCGCCAAACAACACGATATCGATTATGCCCGAGCCAAGAATTTACAAGACAAGTGGAAAGCCGACACAAAGATGATCGCATCGATTAACAAGTTACCCGGGAAGAAAACCATGACAGAACGCCTTATTCGTAAAATCATGCAAGCCAAGAAACGCTTCAAGTTGTAATCATGTTTCTTTCATTTATTTCAATAAAACACAGTTAAAAATACAAAGTTTTTGTTGTGTGTTTATTTTAATAAAATAGAGTCGAAAAACATTGTGTTTGAAATTTTCACTGACTGCGCATGCGTGCAATCCCGTTTTAGCCCTTAGGGTCCGAATACCATGTCTTACAAAAGTGCAAGAACAATTTCATGACCTTCATACCTGGTATGGACAGTTTAGAAGGTAGTGCGCATGCGTCACGCCCCATTTCGGACAAGGGGACAGAGTACCAACTCCCACATGGGTAAGCAGACATGACATCATCCTAATATAAGACTCATTTGACGTACCAGATTAGTAACTAGGGTTACTACCTTCTTAGGGCGCCATGATGGATATGTTAATTACGGCTGACATCATAGAAGGGTAGAGCGGTTCCAGAGGTGACGTCATAGGGGAACTAGGGTTCAGGGATGACGTCACCAAGGTGACGTCATTAGGGTTGAGGGCCGCCATCTTGGTTTGAGGACAAGGGTTCATTTGCATAAGAATTAAATCCCAACAGCCAATCAGAGCGCGAGTTGAGTGGTAAACTGACCGATACAACTACTGTTTATTCATCTAGTTTTTTTTTCATTATTCACCGGTACCCCCCCCCCCGCACTCCTCTCTCCCCTTGTCAGTCGGTGTTAAGTATAGCCCAGGTTTCACTCCTCTGAATTTCAGTTCGCGCAGTGACTCTGAGAGGGAGCCAACCGACCAGCGTTCTATAACTGCTGTCTAAAGGAAGTCTGCCGGAGGACATCATTAAGTCCAATGAAGGTGCAAGTCTAACGATTTGCTAGCAAGCGTCGTCCATTATCCCACATGAAGGGCCCACTGAAAACGGGACGTCATTTAGCTCCGTACTATACATGGGCCGTTAGCACTGTGGGGATAATGTTGTGCTTGCTTTAGACAGCAAAAAGCTTTAGCCACATCAATTTAGGGCTTAGACATGCAATGGACTAGACACTTCTAGCTGCTGTTGGCGTTATTTGCTCTGAACTTTGATGTAGTTAAAGACTTAGAAAAAAATCTGTTGAAATCTGGATCTGCCGTTCCGCGCTCG
>OZ026603.1:16163386-16170886 GCA_964020085.1 Micromussa lordhowensis
ACTACAGTTTCTTGAATGTTACTTTGTAAACATAATGCAAGCTTAAATATTGATGTTTACCTTTTCAGTGCCTTCGCATCCTCGTTTTTAAACTTATGAATCAAACGGTCCAACCTTTCCCGGCAGGCTCGCCCTTTTATTTCGACCTCATTATTTGGCGTGGAAAATGCCAGACTGAGGTTCAAAGCTATATCTTCCCAGTCCGCGGGTCTTTCTGGTTTCTTCGTAGCAACCTCCAGTAATAGGGCTTTGTCATGACTTAATTCTGGCCAACGAAAAGGTGCCATGTTGAGTATACTGTTGTTTCTGAAACAAATAAAAAATAAGAGCTAAGAAACGAGCAATGAGAAATAAAAAGCTGTACTTTTGATACTATTTGTTATCTCCGATTGAGCATGTGCTTCCATGCCGCCATATTGGATTTCAACGTTGTGCAGCAGTTGTCGTTCAAACCTTGTAAAAAACAAAACTTTTGTCTTCTTAATATTAAAATTCATATGAAATGAAAGAAAAAGGTTTTTTCTGTATATCAGTGCCAGGCATACGTGGGATCACAAAACATTCATGCAAATAAAAGTTGACGTAAATGACTTACGCGAAAACCTACCTCTTGCCGTCGAAAACGTGGAAAATTTCCCGTAAACGCGAGGTTGAAGTCTGGTCACGTGACCTGCAGAGGTTTGCAGTCCGCGGTAAACGTCGATCTTAAGGTGTCTATTGTTATTTCCTTTTCCGTCAAATGATTAAGGCATTGTAAATCAAGTATTTTAAGTATTGTAACCTTTTGTAGCAAAATTAAAATAAAAATAAACAAATTACAAAAAAAAATAATAATCAAAAAAGGCAATCAGTCCCTCGCCATCCGAGGCACCAAGAATAACATTATAGTAGTCAACACCAAAAGCCCTGTGTAAAAGGTTTACTGTGAAAGTTGCATTTGATGCGTATTTTTGTACTTCAGCTGTCTTGAAGCCTCTGTAGCTATGCCCATATAGGCGATTAGAGGTTGTTTTGATGACGGAGACTTCATCGAAGAAGTGCAGTGTCGTAGGATTTAATCCCTGGGTGTTCTGAAGAAAGTCATCAACTTTCTGAATATTCCTCACCTGTTCTGTTGGGATTTGGCAGATTTTTTTCTGAGTCATTCCAAACTTGCCCCATTGCCTGCGAGTTATCAATGGCACAAACGGTATGATAAACCCATCACAAATTCCTTCAAGGAGAAGCTTACTTGGTATTCCACGAGCATAGGTTGCTGGCTTCTGAAGCTTCCAAATTTCTATGCATTGCAAGACATCTTCTGTGACCTTGCGTGGGTCACTTCCGCCACGGGAAAAGGCACTTACAGTTCCATAACTTTGAAAATGGCGAATGATCTTTCTCACAGTACATGGTGCCACATGTAAATCTCGAGATATCTGTTTATTGGAAATTCACTGTTACACACATTGACAATTTCACCTCTAAACTGTTCAGAGAGAGGTTTTCTGGGCTCGTAAATTCGGCCGTGCAGATTCTTTGCCGCCAGTTTTTGAGAGCAAATATATAAACTACCTGAGAGCTCCAGGTACATGTAGTGTGCACGAATTTTCCGAGCTCCGTAACTCAGTTAAATTTCAACCTCAACAACATTAGAAATGACGAAACCTACCATTCAGTCGCTTAAAAAGGAAAATGATGGCCTGAAGAATAAACTTGAGACACCAACCAAAGAGCTTAAAGAGCTGCTGATGAAGAAAGAATCAACGGCAAGAACAAGTCAAGATGGCGGTTCTTCGTCGCTGAACCATGAACTTGAAAGCAGCGTACAGTTTCTCAGTGATGAATATGATGACCTGCAAGATTCTCACTCTGCTACTCTGCCAAATTATCTAAACTTGGCAAAGATTTGTCGGATATTTCAGCCAAAGTCATGGAGATATCCGCCACTGTAGAAGCACTACAGCAGTACAGCTACCAGTACAACCTAAAATCGTTGGCTATCCACAGGCTAACGAAACCAAATCATCGGAAGACACAGCAAACCTGTGCGTTCATTTATTCTCTTGTCTAGGTGTCGACGGAATTACACCAAATGACATTGATATTGCCCATCGCAGCCCAATAAGAGTGAGTGCTGAGGTAAACAAACCCAAGCCTATCATATGCAAGTTCACTAGGCATTCTGCCAAGGAGAAAGTATTGGCTGCTAGGAGAGCATCCTTTAACATTAGCCTTGAAGATCTTGGCCTACCAAATGACCTCTCTTTTGAGCGTATTGGAATCTATGATCACCTTACACCAAAGCTACAAGAGCTGCTTCATAGTGCTAACAACTTCAAAACCCAACATGGTTATAAATTCTGCTGGGCAAAGAATGGAGTTGTCTTCCTTCATCAGAATGAAACTTCAAGACCAATCAAAGTTAAATCGATGGATGACTTGATTATATTAACATTGCAGAGCCATGGATCAACTCACCAAACAGATGAGTAACTGAACTTGCGAATTATAACGATATATCTATTGCTTTCTGCTTTTATATCTCCCAGTCTTTGAAATGACTTCGAACAATATCAGAGCTAAGTCAAACACTAAACAACAACAAAAGTTAAACAAATCCCTACATAATGAATTGCCATATTATCAATTGACAGGTAGTTTGGCCCTCACCCATGGCCAATTCAATAACTCACTGAATTCTAAGCTCCTGACCAAACGTGACATTGAAAAGCTTCCTAGTTTATATGATTTGGATTTATTAGTCTCAACAAAATTCATGATAACCATCCAACTGTTGATGATATTCTACTAAATCAATGTATATTAAGTCGCTACTTTTCTTTCATAGTCTAAATCAGCACATGAACCGCCTTACCAAAGATACAATCGAATCCAATTTTACTATATTTCATAATAGTATTAGAAGCCTTCGACGAAATCTTGAAACTTTAGTAACACACTACATGTATCTCCACGAATTGAAAATTAACTTTAATATAATAGGAGTTACAGAAACAAAAATTACCAATTCAAACGAGTTTGCAGATATACCAAGCATTCCAGGTTACGTCTTTGAACACGTTCCAACACCTCTAGCGTGTGGAGGTGCTGGACTTATTATTGACGAATATCTCGATTACGTAATCCTTGAGACAACTTCGAATGAATCTTTTCAAGCATTATGGATTGAGATTCGCTTCCCCAAAATGAAAAATGTAATTTGTGGAATAGAATACCGACAACACAATTCACCTGAGAATTTTCTTAAATATATTGAGGAGGCAATAGAGAAATACTCTGCTGCAGGTAAAAATTTATGCCTGCTAGGCAATTTTAATTTATGTCTACAGAGAATCGAAACTTGTCACCATAGTCATCAATTCTTATTGGCCTTACAAAGTTGTTCTCTCATTCCGACGATTGACAAACCAACGCATGTTCACAGAACTTCCGCCAGTCTTATTGACAATATTTTTGTTAATAATCCCGATCAGGTTGTTGTAAGTGGCAATCTTGTTACTGATGTTAGCGACCACTTCTCGCAGTTCTGTATCTTTGCTTCGACAATAGATAGAATCAAACAAAAGCAAATTAAGAAGTGTGACTTCTCAAAATTTTATTCTGATGCTTTTAATGAAGAACTTGCCACAATTAATTGGAATTCAATCATCGAGAGACCACGTATAAACGTTGATGAAATTTTCACATTGTTCTACAAAACTTTTAATAATATTGTAAATAAGCATGCACCAATTATAACTCTCTCAAAGCGCATGAAGAAACAACTTTCCAAGCCTTGGATAACTAAGGGATTACGAATTTCAATACAACCAAAACATAAATTATTCCAATCTGGTGATTCTGAGAAATATAAATACTACAGAAATAAAATTTGTTCTCTGATTCGCTTAAGCAAGAAAAGTTATTACCATGGACTTTTCAAGAATAACTTGAATGATATGCGGAAAACATGGCAAACTATAAATGCGCTACTCTACCGTCGGAAAAGGAGATTTATTTTACCCAGTAAAACAAATGGTTTTATGATTCTTGTTATTACTCCGTTCTCACTTCCGCCTGAAGGACTTCCGGTACTATTCACGGTTATGACGTCACATTCCTCGATGCGCTTTCTCTCCCTTGACTTGGATTGAAGAAAGCATTGTCCTAAAATGTCATCTGAGGTTTTTCTCCACCATCCTTCGTCTTCACCGGACTCAAGTTGAGTATTTTTTTAATTTTGTGTGGTTGGTGTCCTTAGCCAGTACTATTTTGCATTTTGCGCTCTGATTCCCCCGGGATTTTGCATGTCAAATCCAGAAGAGGTCAAACCATGCACTTTGGTGTTGAGTCATTCATTTGTTCGCCGCTTAAAAGCGCTCGCAAACAAATCTTGAAGACACCTGCCGGGTATTCCTTTCGGGCATAGGTGGCCGAACGGCCGATAAGCTTATGCGGTTTGATTTGGCAAAACTACACGTATTGCAACCGAACGTAGTAGTGCTGGAGATCGGTTCAAATGACCTTTGCGATATTAGCTCTGACCCCGAAACGGTGGGCTCTACGATTATCAACCTGATTGATCGATTACGGGTTGAATTTAGTGTGGATTGGGTGGTGGTTTGTCAAACTCTGCCTCGAAAGAATCAACCTTATCCCAAGTACAACCCGGCGGTATCAAGTTTGAACTCTTAACTAAAAGATACACTATCAGCAAAAGAGCAAGCTACATTTTGGAGACACCGTGAACTTGCACGTCCTTCGCTCAATATATTCGATGTGGATGGAATTCATTTAAATCGACGAAGAGAGCGACTGTTGTTTAGAAGCTATCATGGGGCAATTCTATTTGCCATCAAACAGCTGCAGCCATAATTATTTGTACTATTTTGATTTAGGTCAGCATTTTATTGTCTCTTTTCTTATGCTCGACTCATTTATGCCCCTTATGCGCATTCCTATTATTATAAATACTCTTATGGGCATTCAGTTATCCCCCATGTCATGTCCACATTGTGGGGGTATTTTTCCTAATTGTACCATTCTGATATTTTGGGTGTTATGTACTGCCCATTGTGAGCTGGCCTATATGTTTGGGGCGGCTTGTTTATACTTTGCATGTATCAGGCTACATGTTGTTTTATCGGGTTACTTATTCCCCACTAGTATTATGCTTATGTCAGGGTTATTTATACCCTATTTTTATACCCTACTGGCATGACGATTTTATATTAGGGTTATTTATACCCTATTTTTACCTTGTGTACTTGTTAGAGTTATTTATACCCTACTGGCTTGATGCCTATATATTAGGGTTATTTATACCCTATTTTAACGTGTCTACTTGTTAGGGTTATTTATACCCTACTGGCATGATGTTTATATATTAGGGTAATTTATACCCTATTTTTAACATGTCTACCTGTAAGGGGTTATTTATACCCTGTTTTTATCAGGTTTACATGTTGGGGTCATTTATACCCTGTTTGTGCCTGTACAATATTCCACGGCGTAGCATGATCTTCTCGGCCAGGCAATGTGTACGCCTTGTCTTGTGCCATTCATATGTTATGCACCGTTGTGTGAATAATTGTGATCACACACACTTACTGCTTTAAATAGTTTACAGTCGTGCACAGAACGTTGTGCAACTTTTGATCCCTGTATCTTTGTACAGGAATTTTTTTTGCTTAACATTTGAAAGATTACTTCCTACCGATAAGCACTGAGATGCCACCCAAACGCCACCGCCATCCTCCTGTCAGGACCACCTCATCTAAAAAGCGTAAAGTAACCCATACCACTACTCCTTCCCGCACCAAACCCTCTACCAGGTCTAGAATCACTACACCTACTAGTTCATCACCTCAAGCACTGTCTGAGGATCAGCTAATCCACAGGATTGTAGTTTCCGTCACCCAAGCTTTCAGAGATTAGACTAGTTTTCAAGCTAACTCCTCTGTTACACCCAGCCCATCTCTTCGTGCTAGGTTCTTTAAGTCCAAGAAATTTAAAGAAATGTATTAAGCTCAATTTAAATTTCCAGAGGGGTGGGGGCAGTCTTTGAAAGAATCCCTTCCGTGGGGGAGGTATGGATATATTTCTGGAATTACACATTACTTGCCGATTTATTTTTACTCGTGAACCGCTAATTTTCAAAATTGCCATCACACGATTTTGTGATGTTCGTAAAGAAAAAAAATGAAATGATATGACCAGTAGTTGCTCTGACAATCATGCCAGTTATTATACTCCAAGAACAGTAATTTTCCATAGGGTTATTCAATAATAATTGTGTCATTCAAATGATAGTTGTGATATACTCTCAACTTTGTGCCCAGATTAATGAAAAACATTCACCTTCTGTGAATAATTGCTCAATTGAAGTGTTTTGTTTATAGCCAGCTACGATGACTGTATCAATTCATGATGGTATAATATGAGGAAAATTTGAGGTATTTTCTTTTTGGACATCGAGGATGGTTGGTATCATGAACGGAAGAGTGCCAATATTTTCACCATTAATAGTTTTGTCCGTTAATAGAGAACAATTCATATAAATTACTTCTTATTATCCTTTCCAAGTATTTTTGATAAAACCTTTATGTCTTTGCTAAACTAAATGTTGTTGTTGATTACCCTGTATCCTGTTTCAACAATTCTTCAGCAGTTGATATATCTCCATGGGACATTTCAGACACATTTTATTTAGTACATACAGAACTGTACCACAACTGATAAATGTGCCCTTAAGTTTCAAACCCAGAGGAGGGGCTTGATTGTTGTCAGATCTTTTATCTTAAGACTTTCAATTTTACCACTCACTTGAGCTGTAAAATGATTGAGATGTAAGAAACTCATTTGCCAAATTTGTGAATTTTGATACAAATTTTGGAATATTGATTCTGTAGGAATAAACCAGTTTACCCGCATCTACTCAGAGGTCCCATCCTTGGGCTTGCTATGTCTGATGTAATGTTATTTAAAAATCAAATATTAAATTTACACCTCCCAAATCGAATTTGTTTTCCAATTGGAGGTGTCACTCATCATGGGTGACAACTCACTAAATCCCTAGGGCAAACAAATCTCCCTTGGGAAACAATAACTTGAACTTTCGACTATCAAATGATCAGGTTGTGCTTCTCGAAACCCTGGCTGGTGTCAAGCACACCCTTTTTCACAGTTTTTTTTTCCTAATTTTGAGTTGGGAGGTGTAACAAAACATTTCAAGACTGGCCACGTGCAGAAACAGTGAATTTTCAACTGGGGCCAGTCATTAACTGCTTAATGTGGGTTAGGTGGCAGGTTGACAACTGGCCGATGGATTCTATGGCGGATGGTTGTTTGATTCCTCGCTGGGAGAAAAAAACGACCAGCTGTAAATATTGAAGAGTCTTCCCTTCGATTGATGGTGAGACGATGGAGTCTCAAAGGATGGTTCGTTGCATCTTGATCATCAGTAACATCTGGTCTCTCATTAAATGAGGGCAGCTCCTCTTCCCATTCCATGCATCG
>OZ026603.1:16173386-16218386 GCA_964020085.1 Micromussa lordhowensis
TATGTTACTGTTAAAAGGAAAATAAATCATTTACTTATACTCTTAAGTCAAGAAACGAAGCGAATCATTTCATCTTCGAAGGCACTGCTGGCATAATGCCCATAAACTTCCTCGTCTTTGTAGTACCAAATGTTGACAATGTCGTTGTCTTCATCATAACTTTGTACCTCACCCCGATACCAGCCAGGTTCCCAATTAGTGCCGGCGAGGTCTTTCTCAGTCCAAAGAACTTCGACCTGTTCACCCACATTTAAAAGTGTGCTCGAGTCCCTGATTATCAGCGTTTGGTCCACGTTTGCTTTTGTGGTTACTTTCCGTTTCCTCCCAGAGCGTCTTACTTGGCCATCACTTTGAGGTTTTCTTTCTTCTGTTGTGCATGATTTTACTTTACGCGCCTTTGTCGCAGATTTCTGTGCTAAATCATCCACTTCAACTCGAACTTTTTCTTCGAGCTGTCCAACAGCATTTTCAAGAGATAACAAAATTGCTCCAACATCTCGCATGGGAGTACTGGCTTGGATGGTGGGTGTTTCGTTTGTAAGGAACCTTTTCAGACATCCCTTTCTTGTCGTCATAGTAATCGTTTTATCGTGACCAAAAGTTCTAGTTCTTCGAATAAAGGGTGTTGTGCTGTCTTCTTGAATCTGAGCAATCTGTTTTGCAACTGCAATCATGTGTAGGACACAGAGTCGCTCTCTCGAAAAGGCCGCCTCTTGATAACCAGCCTTCAGCAGTCCCACTCTGGTTATCAGCTCCTCGTTTGTCCCAACCTCTAAAACATGATGTCTTCTCAAGATTGCTCTTAAATACGCCACAGGTAATTTCATAAGTCCTCCAGTAGAATTGGGTACACTAGACAAATTTCCATCATACAAATCCCCTTCTTTTAAGCTTGTATGTGAAGCTCCCGTGTCAGTATGCTCAACAATACGGCGGACAAGTTCGTGCTTGTTGCCAAAAGAACTTAATCCAGCTTCAAGACATTTGCTGACTAAATTTTCTTTGCTTTCCTTGTATAAGGGGTGCCTTTTCCAAGATTCTCTTCTAATGTCCTCCTCTCTCTGGTCAGTAAGTTTATTTTTGGCATTGGCAAAGTACTCTTTTGCCTCAGTTGTGGATACCCAGCCAAGGAAAGCTATAGATTGCATGACGTCATCAGAGGGCGAAGCAATAGCTTTAAAGCAAGTGTCTAGGACTTTTTCTGGTAAGAAAATTCCAGGCGATTCATCCCATGGTCCTACGTGAAAATTTTTCCTGGCTTCAAAACTCATGTAGTGCAAATCACCATGGCTTATCCACCACTGATAGTCGGGCAATGGCTGTCGATCAAATCTTTCCAGGGGCTTGCCACATTTCCATAACACATCCTCTCGAAATATTGAAGTACTGTACTTATCCAAACAGGCAGTCTTTGTTGAGGTCAGCGTGCAGTAATCCTCTCCATAAGTACTTGTAAAACCTTTCTTAATGGACCACACACTTTCTAGGTACGACATTATCTTGTTAGAAATGGGCCGATATGGTGTGCGGTCATCTTTCTTTCTTTCATCAGATAACAGCATAAAAGGTTTAAGCTGCGCCTCATCACAGAACACAAAGTTATCTACACTGCCTATCCCTCTAAAGCACTGAATGGGTTCTTTATTGAAAATTCCGGTACTAATGCAGTTCACAACTTCTCCTGCCATGTTTTCCATATTTTCTGCATGTTGTTTGCTGCCAGGGGATGCTCCCTTGTGAATAGACGTAGAGGAGAAAGGTCCGTGATCAGACAATACTTTGTTTTCGATGGTGTGAACCCGTTCAACAAAATTCCTCTTACTCAAGTATTCTGCAAATGATCTTTGTGTTACTTTGTCAAGATCAAGGAATCTTAAAAGTCGGACAAGCAACATCTGAACAAGCAAGCTACCTGGGGCTTCCGAGGGGCCATTGTCGACGATAAAAGCAAAAATTTCCTTCAATTTTCCGGTTTCCGGATTCCTAAAAAAAGCGTCTAAACTTGGAATGCTCATCAAGTAAAGTATCTCGTTGAATACCCGAAAGACAGTCTCTGGCTCGGACAGCGATAAATTCACCAGCGTAACTGCTTTGCCAGTTCTCGTAACATTTAACACGACGTCTGTCCCGGGAATAATGTGATCAGCATTTTCCTGTCTAGTTTCCATAAAGAGGTGAGTCATGGGTGTAACAGCATTCTTGCGGGACTGGTCAAATGTATGGTCAGGTGTTTCAAACGTCGGCCAACTACGTCCAGGTTTCAAAACTGGAGCTATATCACCGCACACAATGCATTTAGCATCCTTAGAATCCAAAAGAAAGCTGTTTGGATTATCTGATGCAGAGTCAACGAGATAGTTGATGTGTGAAGACGACCAGTGCGCATTGATGGGTGATATATGTTCGGATGTGTTTGGTGCAACGTGAAGCGATACATTAGCGTTTATGTTCCTTCCATGGTGATGACGTTTGGCTTGTGCAGTACCTTGCCGATAATTCATTGTGTAGGTATACAAGCACGAGGTTGATATTTGGAAATTTGGTTTTACAGTAGCCAATAACTCCTTTACATGACGCATGACCGTGGCATTGTCAGCCGCTTTAAACAATTTTGTATCCAATAACTGCGGATCCGCTTGCAGGCCTCCACCTCCACGAAACACCCTGTCCCCCTCACCAAAAGCGAACTCGATATACTTTGACAGTTCTGGAAACTCTTAGCATTTTAACTTTCTCCCTCTGCCATCGGCTATCGTTTTCAAACTGTTTTTCACCTTTTCTGTTGTTTTACGTACGGTGTGTGCGTGTTGTTGGGTAATCGTCATGTCACTTCTCACAGTCTGTGATTGATGTTTAATATCCTTGAATTTGTCCAGATTGCTCTGAAGCGTCTTAAGATGTCCATGAACACTTCCCTTGAATTTGGTACCCTTAAGTGAAACAACACTTTTTACACTAGACAGTTTGGCGACAATGGCTTCCATGAGATCCCGATCTCTTTTTGTATCCAAATACGATAGAACATCTGTAAAACAGTCCTTAAGGGAGGTTTTCACTACTTGGTTTGTGGTGTCAGTTTTAACTTTTTCTAGTATCCCATTGACAGAATGAACAACTTTCGAAATGTCAGTGGCAGATGATTCAACAATAAACGCTTGTTGATCGATGTATATCTGGTCGATTTTTAAATACTTTGAAAGCATTTCGTAGGTATCGATTGCTCGGAAACAAGTTGATTCTTTCGAACCTTTCTTCTGGGTGAATTTGGCTTTTGTCATTTTATAAATTTCTACGGCTCTCGATGTTGGCATGAGTAATACTTTCTGCAGCTCCTTGGCCACCTCAGCAACTCCCAGAAGTTGTGCACGTTTTGATTGATCTTTGCAATGTTTAATTTTATCCTCAATGCTTTCTTTGTTTTCTTCCAGATTCCCCTCGATGCTGCTCCTTTGAAGGCCAACGATGCCTGATTTATCGAACAATGCGGGTTTCTCCACGCGACGTTTCTCTCTCTTTATGCTTTTTGTGGTTTTGTCGTACTGTTTCGCATAGAAACGCCCTGACGCGGCGGGAAACGGTAATGATGCACGGCTTCGGAGATACTCCGTAAATTCTGCATGTTTGTCAAGTGTGTCGGTTTTTGTTTTTTCTCGATTTTCATTTTCTTGCGCTTGATTATCTTTGATCTCATTCTTTTCTTTTCCCAGTTCTTTTGACTGACTTGGTTTTTCTTGATTATATTTGTGATCTTCTTGAGGTTTAATCTGTCGTTCAGTTTCTTTCTCATTTTCATTAAGCACGCTATGTTTACAGTCTTGCCTGTTGTTTCGATCCTTTGCACTTCCTTCTTCGTTCTTCTGTTCCGTGTCTTGGTTTTCTCTCTTTTTGTGGATCTTAACACCGCATTTTTTCTCCGTAGTTGGAATGTTTTGATTATTTTCCAGTTGTACCACTTTTTGTGCCTTCGTAATCTTTTCTGGTAAGCTGCTGCTTTGTTTGCTCTCACTGCATTTTCTTTTGTTGCCCTTTCTAGTTCCGCAAATTTGTGCTTGGAGTTCTTCTTTTTCCATCACTGTTTGCCTTACTGAGGTTGTTGCGGCTTTTCTACCCTGATCATCAGGTTTGTTTTCATGATTTTCCTGTTCCTGATCGCTTTGGAACTTGGAGTTTTCCCTGTTACTGTTTTCTTCTATTTTCTCATCCTCGATTTTAATGTAATGGCTCTTCCCGTTATCGAATCTAGTTTTGAATCCTGCTGTTTTCGTCTTCAGTCCCTTTCCTTGGGTCGTTTGGAAGTGACTGTTTCCTGTTACTACTCTTAAGCTGTTCCCGGCCCAAATTTTGCGTTTTTGCCTTCGAATTCTTCCTCCTCTTCACTACTTGCCATTCCCCTTCCAATTCGGTATTAATAGGCTTATTCAAT
This sequence comes from Micromussa lordhowensis, assembly GCA_964020085.1. NCBI lineage: Eukaryota > Metazoa > Cnidaria > Anthozoa > Scleractinia > Lobophylliidae > Micromussa > Micromussa lordhowensis. Next base: position 16,177,810 of record OZ026603.1, read on the forward strand.
AATGGAGTGGAGCGATTCTGTCGAAACAGCGGGACAAAATGATTTACTACAAATTCTTTTGTCCTGTCGGGCCACCCGTTGGTGTTGCTCCACATTATTCGGACACTTCCACTGCCAAGTGCCCTTCTAGGATGAAAAACGTTTTGATAGATAGGAAGAAGTTTGTGGCGCTGTTCCGGATAAACAGTTTCCAGAGGAACACCAAGCATGCTGGCAAGTCCCATAATCTGCAAAGTTCCGCTGTATGAGAAATTAATAGACGTTCTCATTATTTCGCTGTTGAATGCTGTGTCAAAGTCAATCTTCTGAAAGACGACTGACGACTTGGCCTCAAAACAGGCAATGTCAAATAGGGTTTCCACGGGCATGATACCACCTCCACGCCTTTGTGACTGGTAAGGTATTTGTGCAGAAGTTATCACTGGATGATGCCTGTAATGTTCTCTGTTGAGCGCAAGCTCAAGGCATGTTCGAAGCCTGAGCTCGCAAGCCAGTTGTTCGCTTTGGCATATCGCAATACTGGCTGAATTAAAAAGGCAGTTCCCATCGCCAGTGGAACGAACTGGTACATAGCTCTGGGGTGTTAAGGAGTCAGGGATGATTTTTCGAGAGGTTTGATCCACTTGCGATGGCCTGAAATGCGCCGAAAATTCATCAGAGCACGTGGAGTATCCGTGCGTTGAACCGAGATTACGATCCAACTGCTCGGCAATAGCCTGATACTGACGGAAATCATTGCGGCTGTCACATAATAAGCTTAGACTTTGCCTGATGCTTTGCTTATTCGTCATCTTGAAGAAGGGCAACTCGCAGGATTATTCTCTCTCTTTGCTCAGTTCTTTTTACTCGATTCGAGGTATTGAGTGACATAAATGTAACTACTGTTCAAAATTTTCACACGCAAGACATTTTGTCGCCTATCTATTCAGTTACAACAGGAAGGAGAGTGCTGCGAGGATTTTGCACTTTCTTTGGGAATTAAGAGAAGGGAAAGAGGATCTATGTATGTACGTAGCGTTTTTTTAACCACGTACTTTGATCCGAAAAAAATTCGATCAGTTGACCAAATTTATTAGAAATTGGCTGAAGTGTGGAAATGACATGGAAAAAGAAATTTCCAATTTTTGGAACAGCTCCCGTCGGCACATCCGATTTTGCTGTAAACCCTTTCTTCACTGTAATTTTGGAAGATAACTACAACTCCCTATAAGAACAGTAAAAAGAATGCGTCTTCGATTTTTGTAGATTAGATCTTTGTCGCGACAACTGGCATCATCGACTGGCGGTGAAAATTTGACATGTCGCCGATGTAGAAATTTGCATAATTTAACTTTGCCGGCAATTTATTTCTGATGGCGTTAGCCTATGGCAAACAGCCTTTTGCTGCACCTCTGAAAATCTGCTTGAACCTGTAAAATTTTTATAAAACACTTTTTTTCATTCAAAGTTCTGTCGAAAATGATTAAGCACCGTGCTTGCATTTGGAAACAATAGCTTCACACTCTACTTGCTGGAATGTAAACAAACCTTGTGTGACTCGATATCATTCAGGATTACTTTAGGCTTGAATGTAAATGCTACGATTTCTGCGTGATTCAAAACGGGTGTCCAACGCTTTTTTGCCCTTTGTCCTTGGCTTTTATGCGGAAATATTGGAGCAGCAAAGTCGTTTATTTATCTGTGATAATTTCTGCTGATTTCTATCGCACGCGGCTCGCTTTAAAAATATATTTACCCGCTGAACTAGAATTGTTACTGTTCTGTTTTACTCGTTCAAGAATCATTGTAACGAGATAATACAGGTCTGTTATCTACCGATTCCGAATTTCTGCTAATTCGATGTTGTGTACTCTTTCAGTTCAAACGCTATTTTTCCGGTGTCTGACAGTTGCAGACTGCAGACTGCAGACTACATTTAGGTCTAAACAGCAATCTGGTTAGCCTGAATATCAGTGAGGTTAACCTGAATAGCACTCCGGTTAGCCTGTTTACGGTTAGCTATCAGTAATGGAAACGGGAATGCAGTATTTAGTTAAAAAGTCTACAGTCTGTGGTCTGCAGTCTGCAAATGTCAGACACCGCTATTTTCACGCTTTGCGACGACAACTTAAAAATGCGACGAAATCTTCCAGCTGAGACGATACAGATAGGAGTGACAGAAGTATTTGGTCAAGTGCAACAAATATTTATTTTCAATCAGTCACGATTCACACGTCTATTTTCCACAACAAGCGATTCGATCTCTAGCCGCAACTCGGGAAATTGCGGACTCTTGCGGCGACAGAATATCGAGCCTAACCAACACAAAAATATTCATCTTGTGCTTTAAATTAGCGAGATTTATTTTTTCTGCGTTCGTGACTCGAGAAGCTCAATGCAAACAACGAAACATTACGTACAACAGTAAGAAAATTGAGACCGGCCTGGAAAAATTTTTTATAAAAACAACATCCCCCCCCCCCTCCGGAAATTCCTGGGCCTATGACACCCCCCACCCCCCGGAATTTCCATTCCCTTCCATGGGGGGGTATGGATATTTTCTGGAACCACACAATGGGTGTAATCTTTGAGCCTTAAAGTGACGTACATATCAATGTAGTCCATCACCAAGACAAAGTATTTCATATAGAATATTTAATTACAAATAGATAATTGATAATGTAGACCAAACATACATGTAACAAACCTGCATAATATTGGTGGCACAGAAAAACTCAATCTGGTATTCAACCAGTCCAAAGGGCATGCGAGTTAGAGGGAACAAAGGGTCATCTGTTCCCGACTGATTACCGCCAATACACATTGAAAACTTGTACACAAGATTGTTTTTGTTGTGCTCCTTCAATCTCTTCATCGCCTTTACAGATAGTGATGCAAAGTCTGCAGGGTGTGTGTCAATCCCATTTTTATTTGCCAGTTCCAAAAATGAGAAGTTTGCTATTTCATTTAACTTGCCCATTTGAAGGGCAGATATTGCTTCTTTAAGTGCTTTAACATCAATGGGGGATGCTGTGGCTTCTTCCCTGTCCTGGGAAACTTCACCTTGCGGCAGTTAAACACTCTAGCTCGTATCCTGGTATCTGGAAAATTCAACATTTAAAACATCAATGAGGCCTTTCACTGCACAACCTACATATTGTATCAAATAATATTATAGTACCACAAACCCTCTCAAGCTTACAGAAAAAATGAGCTCAATAAAACATTATTATCATTATCATTATCATTATTATTAATATTATTATTCCCAGCCATTTTTAAGGTCTATTTTTTGTCATTGTTTTTTTCATCTTTCCTATTATATGTCATTGAATCTCACAATATGCACACATTTGAAAGTTAGCATGCAATAAAATTAGTCATACATGTAATTACATAGAATACAATAAACAACATCACAAGTATCTTTGATCAGTCATTACACTCACTTGTCAGAACCACACTTGATGATGTGCTTTCCCAGATGTGAAGAGCAGTGTCTCTCCAGAAATGGTGATTTGCTCTGAAGGCTGGCCACTGTGTTGTGGGTGCAATTCCATATTTTGGGTCCATCTTGCCCAGACCAATGAACTCAACAAGTGCCCTTTCCTCTTCATATGACCAGTTATGTAGCCGAACAGGAGACTTGATAATGGAGTTGAGGGATTTTTGATTTGGTGATTTCTGAATACCAGAGCCGATCACCTTTAAGAACAAAAAACAGTTTAAAAATTTAATATGAGAAAATTACTTTAAAATATTTGGAGGATTATCCCAGTTAAGATATGAAAAATAGTAATATTTATGATTATGTGTGCAAGTGTATTCCTAAGCTAAATTTAAATATTTTTGCATAAAAACTATCAAATTTGTTGTACAGGGAAACAAAAAACAATCCAGCGGCAAAAGCAAATTACATTGATTTTTAATTACTAGTTGTTGGTTTTGAATTGAACACAATAACACTTGTACAGTCACCTTGTATCGTGGATCGCGAAAGAGAGATTTTATATTAACTGTCTGCTCTGAATTTTCAACATTTTCAGAGGAAAAATCCAGAGGTTTTCTGGCTCCACGATTCCCATTCCTCTGTCTCTTTTCTGATGGTTTATTGGGCGTCGAGCCAGTAGCTATGTGGCTTCTTTTCCACGAGGATGATGTATTCATGAAGCTGAAATAAATCATGAAAGTGTCTATGCATGAAATTGACCAACTTCTTGTAGCTGCATGCATTAAACCTATAAAACTTGGCATTCTAAACAGCACAGCCATTTAGATCAACATTCGGAACAATATAAATCAACGGATGGCGCTTTCCGTGAAGCTTTCCAAGACCGAAACCTATTTCTGTACAGGCACACTCAAGCCACGTGGCAAACGAAAGTGTGAAAATTTAGCCAAGTTTGAAGCTCTAAAACATGATCTAATCCTGGGTTTTTCTTCTTAAAATTACTATTCTACATCTAATTATTCAAACCCGCAACAAAATACACAGAGGAACCGAGTCGTTATTTACATAAATTCAATATTCCTGCCCTGGTCACAGGTCAATGGTTACTTTGTCATAAGATTGGCCTTTTCAATAGTAAAATTAAGCCTGTTAATAGAACGCTCTGAACCATTCAATGGGTTAGATTATACAAAGAAACAATAAGTAATTAAAATGCATCATGTCTTACCTTTTCTTTCCTTGTTAACGAAAACCACACGACTTCAAAAATGCGTTCTCTTTTCGCTAAAAATACCCCATGTTGAACAGCGTGACTTCAAATTACAAAGCATTCTGGGATACTATTTAATCCCCCCTGCAAGGCACCTATTGTCTTACTCCTCCTGAACTTTTGAACGATAATTCGTGGTGTATGCTAACGAGTCACAAAATTTCGAGGGAAAGGTCGCTCTATTCGATCGTTAACCGCGAAATTTGGGAAGAAAATCTGCTTTGGTTGTTAAGCGTTCTGATACAAACTATGCGGAATATGGCTACAATTTGTGATTTGTTGTTGCGTAAAGAGACGTAAAGAACATCTGAAATTACTTTCATCAACTCAATCAACTATTTTGTTAGAGTAACCCCTTCATGTAACAAATCATGACATTTCTCGCTGGGATTCCAGTCCCCGCGTGTTCGAGTGTGACCTGCATTGTTTGCAGCCATATCAGCGGAACAGCTAGCGCTAGTAAACCACTTTCTCGATCATTTGCTTCTTAGCACTTCAGTGGAAATCATGCCGAAATATTCTAACTATGTGAGAACTCAAATCGAGCTCCTCCATAACCAAGGCCTCCATCCTGCTGGAATATTGAAGACCTTGAAAGGCGAAGGCTTAGTTGTGAGCCTTTCAGGCATCACTCGCTTTATCAAGAAACTGTGTCTTACCGGCTCTGTGGCAAATTTACCTTGCTCGTGGAGACCAAGAAAGCTGCCTGTGGAAGCAAGCGCCTTCATAGATCAGCAGATGCGCAAGAATGATGAGATGATGAGCGCCAAGATCCAAAAGAAGCTGGCAAAACGTGGAATTTCTGTGAGTTCATCCATGGTACGGAGATCGCGAAAGCAGCAAGGCTGGACTCTGCAGCGGACCGCCTTCATAGTTTATTTGACATACATACATACATAGTTTATTTGATAACGCAGGTTAGAGGATAAGCAAGACTGAAGTCCTGATGTGGACCTGCCTATCTACTTATTAAAAGCTAGAATATATACAAATGAATAACCAGAAAATCAACAGAAGTTAATAAATAATAATAATACAAATATAAATACATAGGACTGTAAAACTACAATTTAAGAATATGATTAAGAACTAGAAAAAATAATTGTTAAATATAGATAATTGTTAAATTGTTAGATATAATTAAATTAAAATGATATTGATAAAAAATATTCCTCATTCCTATTTCTTATCACGGAAGATTCCTTCTTGTAACTTATGGAATTAATCAAGTCCTTTCTAGATTAAGTCTTTTTTTAAAACAGTCTAAGCTAGAAGACTTTTTGATCGAATCAGGAAGTGAATTCCAGGCAATGGCAGCTCTATGTCTAAAAGTCAGCCTGCCAATTTCTGATTTAGGACTTGGAAATTCAATATTCATGGATTTCCTCAGGGAGTGAGATAGTTGTTTTAACATTACTAGATCATTTAAAACATTGGTATTGCATCTATTGTAGGATTTATAAGCTTCTACTAACAGTCTCTTAGTGTAGCAAAATGATAAATTGTTCTAGCCTTCCAATTTAATTAATTGATCAGCATTCAAATTCCTTGAAAGTTTAAAAATAAGTGTAGAAGCTCGTATATGAGCACACTCAAGATCATCCATTAGTGCAGGTGAGCAGGAACCCTATACTAGTATTCTGTATAAGACACTTGGAAGTACAGTCCTAAAATAAATGGCGTGTAGGGTGGATGATGGCAAGAATTTAATTGTTCTGAGGACTGCCATTTTCTTATTTAAAGATTTCAACAGACTTTTAGTGCGTTCTTGTCAAGAAAGATAACTGTCTATAGTTACTCCTAGACATTTACATGATGATTTAAATTCAATAAATTTCTCACCATACTTCAAAGGCAACAATGGACCTATGAATCTATGTTTAGATAATAATAAGGCTTCTGACTTAGTTTCATGAGCAATCAACTGCCAGCTGATTCAAGACGCCAGCAAAGTCAAGCGGCTGGAGTTCGCACAATGCGTTTTGGAGAGTGGAGACACTTTCCACAACGTGATTTTTAGCGATGAGTGCTCAATTTCCCTCCAGTCGTATCGCCGCCGTACATGTTTCAGGATGGCGGACAAGCCCACCAAGCGAAAGCCAAAACCAAAGCACCCGCTCAAAATTCAGGTCTGGGGGGAAATTACCCGCATGGTGCCACTAAGATTTGCATCTTTGACGATCCTAAACACGTCCAGGCAAGCGCAAGCCTTCTTTGAGGAGGAAAGCATTAACTGTTGGCGTACAAAGTCAAGCGGCTGGAGTTCGCACAATGCGTTTTGGAGAGTGGAGACACTTTCCACAACGTGATTTTTTAGCGATGAGTGCTCAATTTCCCTCCAGTCGTATCGCCGCCATACATGTTTCAGGATGGCGGACAAGCCCACCAAGCGAAAGCCAAAACCGAAGCACCCGCTCAAAGTTCATGTCTGGGGGGAAATTAGCCGCCATGGTGCCACTAAGATTTTCATCTTTGACGATCCCAAACACGTCCAGGCAAGCACAAGCCTTCTTTGAGGAGGAAAGCATTAACTGTTGGCATACTCCTCCAGATAGTCCTGACCTCAACCCAAAAGACTGGTGGCATGAACTCAAGTTCTACTTGGAATCTAAGCCACGCAACAAGCAAGAGCTGGTAGATGGCATAAAGAAGTTCTGGGAGAGGAAAGTCACGCCGGAGAAGTGTGCAAGATATATCAATCACGTTTTGGATAAGGTTGTTCCAGCTGTGTTAGAGGCTCAGGGTGCTTCAATCAGGTATTAAAAAACGGCTCTTCTAGGAGCCACCGCACTCTGCTTCATCAAATGCTGATTCGACATTGCACTGCAGGTCGCTAAAAACGCCTCTTTTAGGAGCCACCACATCTGATAAAAGTCAATGACCAACGACATTTTTTGTATCAAACAATTTTTACAGAAATGATTTTTAATTATTAATTTCACAGTTAAACAATACAATGTCCCTGAATTATATACTGTTTCCTGGAAAAATTTCCAAGTGTCCTGATTCCCGGAGAAATTTCCAGATTCCCAAAACAATTTTGGCTTTGTCCAGAAACAGTATTTGTTAGAGTTGACACCCGCCGTAAAGGGCAAATAAAGAATTTTGTTTGTTGTTCTAAAACTGTTTCGCGCGACTACAAAGTTTGGATAATCAGTTTTCGTAATCAAAGTTCCATGTTCTGACCGTGTGTGTACACTTATTGGAAATTGAAATAAGCCAATAAACGTGCATTTCTGAAAGCCGCTTGAAACCATTATTTGTTATTATGCCATTATCCCTCAATTGAAAACAGTGGAAGTGTGACTTTTCGTCTGAGGGTTTTTTTTTAACCGTTCAAGCACAGCCATGAGATATTAGCATCACTTTTTTTGCAACGTGCGTAAGACGCTCTAGAACTTATAATTATTTTGTCATCAAAGGCCTATTTTATTTAACAAGTATGCTCCTGTTAAACAGATAACTCTCAACAAACAAAAGCAGAAACCTAATTTTTTTCATTGTTGTTTCTTACTCCAAGAAAGGGCTGGTGCTCGAAAGATAACCAGTTTGATCTGCATAAAGTAACGTACCCAATCTAGTTTACTAAACGTGCGCCACAGGAAAACCGCAATGCAAGTTAAGTTTATTCACCGACAATTTATTTGTTTAAGCAACCTAAAAAACAAAACTGTCAAGTAATAAAGCCTTGGAAATGTGCTACCAACAAACAATGCTTTCGCATGTCTATTGACATTATACTTATTTTAACATCAATAGGCACGCGAAAAGACGCCAAATTTTGTTTTTGTCCACATAAAATTGCCGACAAAAAATAGTTTGCATAATATCATACAATGAAAAAGCCAATCAGGTTACAGGATTTTCGATCGGACTTAGCCGAAAGTGAAGTATAAAAGACCAAAACTGTTCGTTTCAGCCACTTTTATCACCACTATCATTGCTGCTATCAGGATCAGATGTAATGGGAAACAATATTGGTAGAATTAGCTTTCTTTCAATTTCCTTTAAAATTAAGGGATGGTTTTACACGCTTTAGATTAGAAATCTATCGTATGATTATGTCTCGAAAGATGCCGTGACAGTAGACATTTATTGAATTTACAGATTAATTGAATAAAGATTAGTAGAACAATATTACGCTTCATGTTTGTCTCCTTCGACCTTACAGGTAAACACCGCTACCTACAAGTCCTGCTTAACACTACCGTAGAGCTGAATTCGTTCTTAGGTCATTTTGCAGACAACACATATTTTTTACATGTAACACTGACAAGAGAGGCAACTCTTTGCCCAAACGTTTTAATATTTTACAACTTGGCTGATTAAGCGAAGTTTTTCTGAAATGGTTTTTGCAACATGATCGTACGGTTGAACCAGTACCAATCACGTCATCCAGCGCACGCTCGAGCTCCCCTCCCTCTCCCACACATGATTTTTTGACATGGCAAATCTTTCCAAAATGCTTTCCGAGCTCTTTATCGTGATAAATGCGGAACCTAGCTAAAACGCTTCAAGTCTCTTCAGGTATACACAAGCATTTGACAGCCACGAAATCATGTTTATTGAAAGGTTCAGAGTGTTAAACACACTCATGTTTATCGAAATATCGGAGTACTGAAGTTAATCTGAGAAAATGAAAGAAAAACCAAGAACAGTACTTTTGCTATTGCGGCTTAATACCCAACCGGCACCTTAACAATTTTTAAAGAAAAATAACATTTTCACTTTCTTCATGATTGAACTGATAATGGAAGATGTCGAAATATTAAAACAATATTATTATAATATTGACATCAAATTGTTGTATCAGCGCCTTTACAGCGGTTAGGATGAAAAAAAAAAACATCAAAGTAGGATTTAAGGTTGTCACCTTTTTTGCTTGCATTGTTGTATTCTGATAGTTGTGTTTGCTTTGGTATAGGGTGAGATTTTGCCAAGTGTATGGAACAAAAGCGCAATTACCTTTGTCGGGTGGAGTAGTCAGTGTAAGACAATAGGTGTGAATTTTATAATTTTAACAGGGGATGTGAATACTTATTAAAAAGATGCCCTGTTTATGTAAATTAGTATTATCTGCAATTTATTCAAAGGCCAGACCTGTTTGGCATTTGGTAATTCAACTAATTTTCGGCAACATTAGAACTGTACAAAGAAAAATATCGTTATTTATCAAGATCAGAAGTTATGGAAGAGAGGAGGGAAATTTTGCATTCGATAAATGGTGATGCTTTTTTCCCCCTTGACTGGTGGCCTGAAGACATGAAGCTATTATTCTGGAAACAACCCATTGGAGATTTGGACACATTCAAGCTCGTGTTGTTCCTGCTAGAAAACGGTTGTCCGCCCAATTTGTTTACAAGATGGATATTGCTTTCACAGGATTGGGCAACTTCCCAAGATGCCTAAAAAAGAGCAAGACAAGTTGATTTCATCATTAACAATGAGATCCCGAAATCACACTCAGGGATTATTTTGACGTCGATACCCAAAAGCTGTTATATCTTGACGGGCGTCCACGGAAAGAACCCAGGAAGTAGAAGATCTCGCAGCTTGTCATAACTGATGACGAAACTGCAAAAAATGCCTCTTTTAGGAGCCCCCAAATAAACAAAAGTCTTGACCGACAAATAAAAAATTGCCCTCCAATCCCAGTGGTAGTTAGTACAACCTTACACAGGTAAACTTCGCCTGCATTGATCTTGCATTGCATTGATTGATCTCTTGCGATCTGTTGTTTATCAAGAAAGCCTTCGAACGGGGGTTACTCCTTGGTTCGCGCATTGCATAAAAAGATACCTTTTCAACTGTCTTTCGCGTGGAAGTCATTTTTTTCTTTCCAAGTATAAAATAAATATTAGAAGTAATTTTAAAATCATCCCTGATCCACCAAGTTTCTTTACCATGGATAAAACTGCACGGCATTATTTTGTTTGCTTTCAAATAACGCCGGCGCGGGGCAAAGGATAGCAGACAAAGGTCAAACAGAGCGTTATCTGGGTACGAGGTTAAATTTTATCACGCAATCGTTCCTGACCAATCACGCACCATATTTTTTAGTCTCTTAGTAACAACTGTACAATAGTTCACTGTCACGTGTGCTGTCGATGCTTTCAAAGGAAAGATGTTGCACTCTCTGAAGAGTTATGAGGCTTTATCTCGTTTATTTTTCCTTTACGAGTCTTTAGGCGAAGTGATATTCAAGGTTTTTAATTTCACATCTGTTGTTGAATGGTACGTCTCCCGACATGAAGATCAAAAAAGCGTTGCAACCATTTCAGCTGTGAAGATGCTGTTAAAATGTTTTCGGCAGGATCCGAAAGCATCCTCTTTGTTAATCCATCATTAAGAATTACTGAGAAGGAGCAGTTTAAGGAATTCCACGACTTTGCAATAGAATGTCGACAGCCAATGGGAACAATATTCTGTATGACAATTGTAGAAAGTGTGGGACAACATTGGCCCTTGAAAACAAAGTGCATCCAGTTGTGGTGTACAGCAACCAAATAGGTACCTATCTGGGATGTCGAGTGACGAAATGGTGTAAAAAATGTAAAATTTACGAACATTATGGCTTCTGGACTGAGGGCAAAAAGAAACACTACAATCCGGAGTGCCTTAGTTTGGACTTTATTCTCTCGTCAGAGGATACAGCCTTTGATAACACCTTAATAAAAGAGTGTTCCAATCTGTTGGTTATTGGTGCTGTGCCATTCAGGACATTCGCTGCTTCTTACAACAGGCGATTTGACTATCCGAAGCAAACGGAAGAAGACATGAAACCCAAAGTTAAAAGGATGAAAAGGTAAGTTATGCATGGTTTAATAATTCGCGGCTAGGGACTCCAGACTTGGCTTAAAGGAAATACAAATTATACAGTCTTTGCCATGTGGCACAGACATAATTGGCATACAAATGCAATTTTATTGCAGTAACTAGAATTGCATGAAGTGAAACATAATGGTCTGTGCATATTTTGTGCACTTGTCTCAAACCAAATTCAAAGAAAATAACAAAATTTGCCAGAGTGAATTTGTTCTAAACCCATATGGACAGAGCTGAGTAATGCAAAGGTCTACGTCACAGCCCAGCGAATGGGAACGTGGGCTCAGGTGCGCGCGGTTTAAAATGGTTGCGATTCGCGGGTAAATACTATTTTGGTATTATCCATTTATCTTGTCAACTTAGGTGTAATTTTTTGCCTGGATATTTTATAGCTGTAAGGTAACTTTTATTGGTTTATGAGAGTTGTGGATTTGCCATGTCATCTTAGGTGTACTAATTTTTCCCTTTAATTTTTTATGTTAAAGGGAAACGACAAGTCATTTGAGAGATCTCCTTAAGCAAAGACTTCATATGGATCTGCGTCATTTAGAAGAGGCCTTTTTTGTTGCAAGCATGTTTGCAAACAATTCAGAAGCATGATATGGGGAAAATTTATCACTGACACCATATGACAAAAATGAAATGGTAGAGGAAGTTACTAAACAATTTGCCACTGCATTCCAAAAGAAATGGGGAGGTATTGTAAATTTGGTCTGCATGTTAATACCATGCAATTAATCATTTCATACAAATATGTAATTTTTCACTTATTATTTTTTCATTGTTAACATGTATTATTTCCATGTTAACACCATGCAGTTAATAATCTGATACATGTGTAATTTATCACCTATTAGTTTTTCATTGTTTACCCATATTATTTTCATGCATGGGCTCTGCTTACTTTTGTCGTTTCTTCAGAACCTTGTTATCTACAGCAATGCAAATGCATTTTTATACTAAATCAATTAGTATTTAACAAAATGTACATTGCCGAAACAATTTAATGTAGGTACAAGTTTTACATTGCAATGAATGTAGGGTGACCAATTTTTGTCATCTCCTTTTTTATGTCATACTGCCATTAAGCAATTGCTTTTGTAAACATGTAATTACAATAAATATTTTGGTTTCTTTTATTTAAATTATACATGCAATACTGTATTTCTGGCTGCAAAAAGGTCTTGGTGCTTGATGGAAATATGAAAAATGCCCGTCAGGTGTGCATGTTAAAGGAAGTTGGGGAACTTCATTTTTGTGCAGTGCCTGGATCACTTGTAGTTGGTGAGCCAATACTAGTTTTCGTTCACTTAATTTCAAAATCCAAAACAAATAATCGTACCTTTTTAACAATGCCACCCTCTTTGATTATTCAAAACAATGTTTTTCATATCCTTATGAAAAAATCAAAAGACTACTACACAAAGTTAATAAGTAAAAAAAGCAGAATTTTCTAGCAATTCTTTCATTCTGAAACACGGTTAAAACCTAAATGAGGATCAATTAAGAAAAGCGTTTCTTCTGCCGCATATTGTGTGTTCTGAGGCTTATGTTAAGGCCTTTCAATAGAAGGTCCTTAACTTTATTCTATATACCAATACCAAGTTATATAAGATATGATACATTTCAGACGATAAATGCTCGTTTTGTAAGTCTGAACCAGAAACCCTATTGCACCTTCTTTTTAACTGCATATACTCAAAGCTTTTCTGGAAAGATTTTGAATTTTTCTTTTACTGTTTGTCACAAGAATTTGTTCATCTTAGCTTGCAGGATGTATTAATTAATAGGTAATATAACTTCAGAATGTCCCTTACTAAATTATTTCTTGTTGATAGCCAAACTCTATATATGGGATTGCAGAAGATCTCAAATATTTCCAAGCTTAGCTGGGTTTAAGATAAAGATCAAAACTAAATTTGAAACAGAAAAATATATCTGTACTAAGAACAAAACTTTAGATCAATTCCTTATAAAATGGGGGACAATTTGTCCTGTGTAAACAATAACTTTTCCTTTTATTGTGTCACTCTCTTTGTAACCTTTTATTGCCCTTGTAATTGTATTTTAACATAAATGCAATGTACAGTATGTTTAAGCTAGTATTGTTAGTTATGTAATATAGTTATGAGTAATGAGGTATACGGCTTAATTAGCACGTTGTGGTTGTAAGTAATGTGTTAGTATTTGTAGTTGTCGCAGTATTGTAAGTAGTGTGAGTGCTCTAATAAAAATTGTTATGACCATGAAAAAAAGTTTTTGTTCAGTAACTTTTGCAATATTAATAATATTCTCCCCTCAGTGAGGAGGACAATATCAAACGGTACAAACAAGTTGGGCTTAATTGGTGTCCTGACCTGATTTAGATTACTGTAGATATGTTTTTTTTATTTATTTTTTTACAAAATAAAGTCTTTAATAACACCAATGCCCCACCAAAACATTATTTCCAAATGCATGATTTATCTTCTTAATAATTATTGTTGTAAATAGCTATGAATGGTAATCTTTTATCAGTTTCACAGACAAATCAAATCAGTATTGACAGAGGTTAACTATACAGATTATTGATTGTTATCTATTGTAATGATTGTAAAGGAAGTCATAAATGAATGAAGAAGGTATTAAGTTTGACTTTAATTATTCCATCAGCTAGCACTCTGTTTACTGTTGATACCTACTTGACGTAGCATATTAAATATTAATTGAATGTATAAAACTTACCAACAGGTTGTCGAAACACAGCTGCGAAAGGGAACGATATTGCCCTGACCATTGCAAAACAGCAATGGTATTTAGGGATGATGATAATGAAGCCCAAGGGCCTCAAAGTGAACATTGTGGATCACAAAATACGACAGAGTGTTGTTACAATTTACAACAGCTTGGATTATTACACTTCATGACAGCATGTTATTAACATTTACAACAGGTGCATTACTACAGTTCACAACACTTGTTATTACATTTCACGACAGGTATTACAATACACGACATTATTACATTTCACGTCACAAAATGCCTACTGCAGGAGAGGTATGGAAACTGTAATGTTGTGAGTACAGCATTTATTAACAAGTTAGAGAGTTGGACTAAGACAGGTCCCAAGGATGCTGTTGCCTTAAGAGAGCTCTCAGACTTCCTAGATAAGATCTTGACAGCAAAGAAAACAATTCCAGGACTCTCTATTCTAGACTATGCAAAGGAGAATGTAAAGTTATTAGCTAAACTCCCTTGCCATCTTGAGATTAAGTGGAGAGATGCAATTAAGCAGTGGAGATACACCCATGGTGAAGCTAGTTACCCTACCTTTCTCAAGTTTACCGACTTCATAAGAGAAGCAGCAGAAAAGGCTAACATCCCAGAGCTAGAAGGCATGTCCACTTTAACCAGCCCTAGAGTTAACAAAACTCCAAAGAATAAGCTAGAAGAGGGTAGTTCCCTATCTACATCAGCCAAGGACGGAGATAACCCTGAAACAGATCCTAGTAGTTCTAGTAAATCAGAGCACACTGGTAAAAACAACTCAAACAAGTGCCTGTTCTGTGGTACTGTACACAAGTTGGACAACTGCACTGATTTCTCCAGAATGCCTTTCAGTCAAAGGAGAGATTTCTTCTCTCGTGAACATTTGTGTATGGGCTGTGTGGCCAGTAGGAGTCACCAGATGGCGAACTGTAAGAAGAGATTGAAATGCAAAACTTGCTCAGGGATGCATCCTACCTGCCTTCACAAGGAACAAACACAAAACAGTGTCGCTGTCTCAAATTGTACGAGTTTATGTCTACTTGCTGATCAAAGTGGTGGGTTCAATCACACTATGATTGTACCAGTGTGGGTCAGGCCAGTGGGGGAACCAGAAAAGGAAGTTTTACAGTATGCAGTGTTGGACAACCATTCAAATGTCAGCTTTGTGTCAGAAACTCTATGTGAACCGTTCAACCTGCAAGGCCCAGCAACAGAGTTATTGCTGACAACAATGCAACAGCAGAATGCACATGTTGAGACTAGAAAGATATCTGGTCTAGAAGTGTTGGACTCTCATAGAGAGTGTGTTGTAAAGATCCTAGTGGCCTTCACTCGAGAACTTGTTTCAGCCAACCGATCACAGATTTCAAAACCTGAAGTGGCTAGAGAATGGCAACATCTGAAGCCCATTGCTGATAAGTTGACACCATACCACCCAGATGCAGAAATTTCTATCCTGATTGGAAACAACTGTCCAAAAGCTATCTGACCAAGAGAAATAGTTGCCGGGGAAGACGATGAGCCGTATGCTCAAAGAACTATACTTGGTTAGGCTCTGCAAGTCACGTAACAAAGAGGGTGGAGAGAAAGGTGTGTGCAATAGAGTTGCAGCTTCAGAAATCAATAGCCGATTTGCATTCTCAACAAAGGCCAAAGAGATTATCGACCCAGGGAAGATTCTCCGCGTGTTAGAAACTGACTTTGTTGATACAAGTGCTAAGAGCAAACCGTATTCTGTGGAAGATGAGAGATTTCTCAGAGTGAGGAAGAGAGAAGATGGACACTATGGAATGCTGCTTCCACTGAAATCAGACAATGTGTCTTTTCCCAACAACTGCCAACTCGCTGTGAAGAGATGGAGCCAAACAAAATCCAGATTTAAGAAGAATCCGAAGTTCTTCGCAGACTACCAAATCTTTATGAAGGACTTAATCTCTCAGTGTGCAGAAAGAGTTCCGGAAGATCGTCTTGAGGTGCAAGATGGTAAAGTCAATTACGTCCCACACACTGGAGTTTATCATCCGAAAAAGCCAGGGCAGATAAGAGTGGTGTTTGACTGTTCAGCCCAATTTAATGGAGTCAGTCTCAATGACTACTTGCTGCAAGGTCCGGATTTTATGAATGATCTGTTAGGGATCCTGTGTCGTTTCCGCCAGGAAAGTGTTGCATTCAAGACAGACATCAAGAGCATGTTTAATCAGTTCATGGTCACTAAGGAACATAGAGACCTATTGCGTTTCTTGTGGTGGCTGGACGGGGGACCCATCAAAGGAAGTAGTTGAGTATCGGATGAAAGTTCATCTGTTTAGAGCCAGCAGTTCCCCAGGTTGTGCGAACTTTGGGCTTAGGCGAGCAGCTGATGATGGTGAACAAGATTTTGGTGCTGATGCAGCTGCGTTCATACGTAGGAACTTCTATGTAGATGATGGCCTAAAATATGTAGCTACAGTTCCTGAAGCCATCGAATTGATCAGGGCCAGTCAAGCCATTTGTGACAAGGCCGGTCTCCGATTGCACAAGATAGACTCTAACAAGAAGGAAGTTCTTGAAGCTATTCCGGTTGAAGACCATGCAAAGGAAAACAAAGACCTGAACCTAGCTGTAGATCCTTTGCCTATTGAGCGAGCCCTAGGCGTGATGTGGTGCATTGAGAATGATAGCTTTCGGTTCCGTATCGAACTTTGTGACCGTCCTTTAACCCGAAGAGGTGTCCTATCCACCATTGGCTCCATCTATGATCCTAATGGATACATAGGCCCTGCAATACTCAAAGGAAAGCAGATACTCCAGCAGATGTACAGAGACAAATTGGACTGGGATAGCCCTGTCCCCGAGTATCTATGCCCACAATGAGAGAAGTGGCATCAAGAAATCAAGGAGCTGGAGAAACTGGAGATAAAACAATGTCTTAAACCAAATGACTTTGGCCCAGTGAAAGAAGTGGAAATGCACTATTTTTCAGATGTTTCAGTAGAAGGCTATGGCCAGTGCTCTTATTTAAGACTGATTAACGAACATGACCAAGTTCATTTCTCTTTTGTTGTCGGAAAGACACGGGTTACACCTTTGAAGCACAAGACCATACCAAGGTTGGAGTTAACTCCTGCTACCACCTCAACAAGAATGAGTAAGTTCGTACGGAATGAACTAGAGTACCCAGAGATCAAAGAGTTCTTCTGGACAGATAGCCGAGTAGTTAACGGATACATTGGATCCGTTTATGGACCAAGATGGTCTTATTCATGTTGGAGGTCATATCAGAAGAGCAGATGTACCAGGTGACGTAAAGCATCCAGTCATTATTCTGTGAAAGGGACATTTGACTGAACTGTTGATTAAACATCATCACTTGAAAGTGAACCACATGGGTTGTGGGATGATGCACAATGAGTTGCACCAGAATGGTTACTGGGTGATCAATGGATCATCGGGAGTAGCAAGGCTCATATCAAGTTGTGTGACCTGTAGACGACTGCGTAGGCCCACAGAGCAGCAGAAAATGGCCTGTCTTCCTAAGGACAGACTGGAGCCTGCGCCCCCATTCGCAACCCATTCCACATGGGTTGTGGGATGATGCACAATGAGTTGCACCAGAATGGTTACTGGGTGATCAATGGATCATCGGGAGTAGCAAGGATCATATCAAGTTGGGTGACCTGTAGACGACTGCGTAGGCCCACAGAGCAGCAGAAAATGGCCTGTCTTCCTAAGGACAGACTGGAGCCTGCGCCCCCATTCTCATATTGTGCCGTTGATTATTTTGGACCATTCAATGTCAAGGAAAGAAGAAGTGAAGTCAAACGCTATGGAGTGTTATTCACGTGTATCGGTTCAAGAAGTGTTCACCTGGAAACTGCCAATTCACTGGACAGTTCTTCCTTTATCAATGCATTGAACCACTTCATGAGTCAGAGAGGAGCTGTAAGACAACCGAGGTATGACCAGGGAACTAATTTTGTCGGCACACAAAATGAGCTAAAAGCAGCATTATCTGAGATGAATCAAGATCACGTTCAAGAGTATCTGCTAAGAAATGGATGCGAGTGGATCCCTTTCAAGATGAACCTACCCCATTGTAGTCACATGGAAGGAACCTGGGAGCGTTTGATTTGTAGTGTATGCAACGCATTGGAACCACTACTATCGAAAGTTGGGAGCCAACTTGACGATGAGACTTTGCGAACACTCATGATAGAAGTCCAGTGCATTATTAACTCAAGACCTCTCAGTGTGGATTGCCTATGTGATGCACAGGCACCAGAGCCCTTAACACCGAACCCTCTTCTGACTATGAAACCTAAACGAGTCCTACCACCTCCAGGAGTATTTCAAAGAGCCGATGTGTATTGTCACAAACGTTGCAGTATTTTGCAAATCAGTTTTGGCTGAGATGGCGCAATGAGTATCTCCAGATGCTACAAGTCAGGTGAAAGTGGATCCAGCCTAAGAGAAATCTTGCTGTGGGAGACGTAGTGATCTCTAAGGAGAGCGAGGAAGCGCGCAACAAGTGGCCGCTGGGTATAGTAGTGCAAGTTTACATTAGTGAGGATGGATTGATCTGAAAAGTCAAGTTGCTGATGGCAGACGGAGATTTGGATGATTGTGTCAAACGCCAAAGTCCGCCATCATACCTAGATAGGCCTATACACAAGCTTGTTCTACTGCTGACTACAGACAGGATACACTCAGCCAGAAGACCGGAGACGTGCCCATCGAGGAGCCAACAAGGGACATGTGAGGAGTGATGCAGAGTGACTTTTGATGGTAAACACTGCGGTTGAACATTTAATCCTTATTAACGTCTTTGATTTTCAGTAATTGCGAGAAATTATATGAACTCTCCAGTTGCCATAGTTCAAGTACTGAACTGGTAGTCGTCTAACACTTGTCGTTGTTAAGTATTATACCGTTGTTGTTAACTGCATGTATGCAGTTGGGGAGCCATGTTACTACAGTCGTGCAGTAGGAGGTCAGCGGAGGTCACCAACTGCTTGGTAACCTCTCGTGCTGCTCAGTTACCGCGCGAAAAAGTAGGAGCCGCCATGTTTGTATCACAAGTGTGATTCGTGTGGTTTAAGTTTTCATCCGTGTAATATTTCTGTCATCCGCCTTAGTTAGGCGAACTAAGTTGTTATCTTGGGAATAAAGTGATTCCTGTGAATAAACAACGGTCGTCTTTTACTTCTCGTCGAAACTCCTTCGAATTCACAAGTGTGAACTTTGAGGGCAGCCACAGAGCCATATGTGATATCGTGCCTAGAGAAAGCAGTAATTGATAAGAAGCGCAAATTGAGAGACATCTGGCCTCGGACCCAAAGCAGTAGTACTTGTCAAAACATAATCTCTAGGAAGTAGATTTAGGTGCTTCAGCCATTCAGTAGGTTTATTCCAAAAGTAAGATGTCTGGCTGCATGACTAAAAAAGATGCATTATCGACTCGGAGGACGTGTGACAAAAACTGCAATTTTCATCGCCCTGTAGACCTATTCTAAATAAGAAGTGTTTGGTTGGTATGCGTCTGTGTAAGAATTTAAACTGCAACTCTATCAGCTTAGTACTCTTTGTGCATTTCTTAGCTAAAAGATAGGCAGCAGTCCAGTTTTTGTTATCATTTATTGGTAGGCCACAATCCTGTAGCCACTTCTTTTGACTTGACTCTGGGATTAAACTTTTGTTACTTATCAATTTCTTATATATTCATGTAGTTGCTTTTTGACTTGTAAAATTCTTGTTGTAGGTGGGTCATATTCGTGGTTGGTGTTCTGTAAATCTTGAAAATTAGAATCAGTCCGAAGAGACTTAACAGCCGAAATTAAACCATAGAAGCTGAGAGGGCGAGGGTCTATTCCATACTTACAGCGGAAATAATTTAACGAGAGAAAGTTGTTGTCCGGTCCTAAAAGATGTTTCACCCGAGTAATTCCCTTAATAAACCAATTTTTGAAAAAAAAAAAAAACCAGTCTTGTTGGCTATCTTTATTAAGGAGTTATGCCAAGCTTGTTGATCCAGAAAGTGATCTTTCGATGTTACTGTATTTCAGGTTCAAAGTTAACTTCTGCCCAGATTCCTAATAGTTCATTTACAAAGGCATCCAAAGTTGCTATTGTTGATGAGGTGTCTCTAACGTTGAGGTTGTAGGAAAAAAAATTGTGGCAGCCATAATTCTTGAGGGCTATATCAAAAAAGATTTTCCATTTTCCCTTATTATTGTTATCTGAACATTTTTTAATCCATGTGGTTTTGAGGGATTTATTAAAGGAACTAATATCAATCATTTTTAGGCCACCAAAACTGAGATCATTTATCATTATCTTCCGTTTTATCTTGTCGCCTTTACCATTCCAAAGAAAAGTGTAGAGTAAATCATTTATTTTGTTTAAAATCCTGTAGTTTGAGCGAAGAGGCAAGAGTAAATAAACTAACTGAGAGACCACTAGTGATTTGATAACGGTGATTTTTCCTAACAATGTAAGTCGGCGGTATTACCAGCATCTTAAGATTTCTTTAACTTTTTCAAGTTTCTCATTGTAGTTAAGGAGGCAGATAGTTCGGGATCTGTTGAAATCCACATCCCTAGGGATTTTACCTTCTTTTGATTTTTCCGTCTTTTGGCCATTTAAATTCTTTTCCTGGTAACAGAATTTTATCATTTCCAACACTGGCACCAACCATAGAGCTTCTGTTTTCTTATCATTGAGTCTGAGGCCAGAGACTTTGCTAAAATCGTCAAGTATTGCAAGGGATGAAAGGAGAGATTCACCTGACCCATCTAATATGTGTTGTATCATCGGCATACTGACTTAACTTAATTTCCACATCATTTACAGAGATTCCCTTTATATTAGTGGCAAGCACCTATGCCGATAGGATAAATAAATAAGGTGACAGCGGGCAAAAGTTTTCACAAAATCCAGTACGAAGTACCATCACAGAAACATCCAAACGCGTGGCAGCAATGGAGATGGTAGTGGATGAGTTCCACTTTTAAAACCATGTGGATGAATGGTGCAAGGCAAATTGCAATCCACACAAAAGCACTCAACTCCAGGTAACTGCATTATCTATAGAATAAGTTGTTGAATAGCTGTTATTGCAGTTGAGTCTGCAATCAAATGTTCTTTTGTTTAGAAATGCACGCAAACGAGGAGAAAGGGTCAATACAAAGCAGAATTGACCCTTTCGCCTCGTTTGCATGTAAAACCGCTGGTAGCTGCGATAACAGCTATTCATGATATATGTAACAGGGTTTGTACCCTTTATCAGAAACAAATTTCCAGCACTTTTCCAGGACTTTTCAAGGACTCAGATTGATTTTTCAAGGGCTCTAAAATTCACATTAACCCCTACACTCCTATGATCTCGATGTTAATTCTCCTTACTGCCTTTCATACACTTCATATTTTTTAGCCGAGTTTAACAAATTTCCAGAACTTTCCAGGACCAGTGGCCTTTTTCCAGGACTTTCCAGTCCTGGAAAATGCCACAATAAAATTCCAGGACTTTCCAGGTTTTCCAGGACCCGTACGAACTCTGTGTAATGAGAAACCTGGAGTTTTTGTTTTCCAAAAATCTATCTTTGATTTTACGATAACTGCAGAAATTCTCACACGCTCATTGGCTAATTTTTATCGTCAATACGCGGACAGACACATGAATTTGAAATTTGTGCGACACGTCAGCGAACGAGAGCAGGCAATTCGACCATTTGTTATCGTAAAAAACAAATTGACGTCAGTTTTTAATGAGTCTATCCTGTTATTGACAATGAATTTCGTCATCACATTGTCAAAGTAGTCTGTGGATCCACGAGGCTCCACAGCTACTTTGACAATGTGATGATGAAATTTATGATCAATAACATGACAGACGCATGAAAAACTGACGTCAATTTGTTAACTAGCACACAAAAGCATTCAACTCCAGGTAACTGCAATATCTATAGAGAAAGTTATAGAATTCATGAAATAAATCTAATGAAATACTTGAACTTTTTGTATTACTTAACATCGATCTTTGACTAGCACAGTGGAATTACTATTTCGGTTTTTACCCTGTTGTGTCATGATTACTAAGATGTTTAACCAATAACAAGATTCTAAACTGAAGAACAAAGTTTGTTTTACCTGGAAATTCCATCAGTATCAATAAAATAAAAACATGACACGATCACTAGCGAATACGAATTTGTTTTTTACAATAACTGCAGAAATTCACGTGCGCCCATATGCTAATTTTTATCATCAATATGCAGGCAGACACATGAAATTATAATTTATGCGATATTGACATGAGCCAAAGAGTGGAAAATTTGAAACCAACATGGATGAAACAGAAAAAAGTCCCCTGTTTCCAGTGTTGGACCAGTTAATGAATGTTTAACTCAATTTGAAGAACCAGATTGTTCTGATAGCCTGTATGGAAGCTGTGGAGAAAATAGAGGAAGAGGAAAAAGCTGCTCATTTTGCAACACTAAACAGCAACCAGTTGACGGCAATTGTCGCAAATTCAGAAGCGAAAGGAACAAAACGAAACACAAAATGGTGTGTGAAGAATGTTAGAATCAAAGCTCAAGGCGCTGCATCGAGAGGGCAAAGAAAACGTTCAGCACAAGCAGTAATTGAATCTAAAGATTTAATCAAGCTGAATAACAGCCCTTTCATGAGTCCAAATGCCCCTGCAGGTCTCCTCCGAAAAGTCGTTTTTTTTTGCACGCTTTTCTGGTGTAGAAGAGGTATTGAAGGCCTGCGTTTACTCCGCCGAGATAGCTTCCAGTTACAGAAAGACGCAGATGGTATCGATTATGCCACCATGTCCCATGAAGAGCTGTCAAAGAATCATCAAGGAGGCTTCACTGACAAATCAAGCGACGAGAGACAGATCCGCTTGTACAGCAGGCCAGGACGGCGATGCGTTTTCTTGCTTTCCCACCTAGACAAGCTCAACCCAAGGCAGCAGGCTTTCTTTCAAAAGCCCAGGGAAAAGTTCGAATAGTCCAATCCAGTGTGGTTTGAAAACAAACCACTTGGAATCAACCAGCTTTCTACACTCATGAAACAAATTTCCATCACGGCTGGCTTGTCCAAGAAGTATACGAACACTGTGGTCTGACTCGTGCGTCCCAGCACGGCACATCATGAGTATTTCTGGCCATGCCAATGACCAGAGCTTGGCAAGCTACAACAGGCGTCCTTCTACGAGCCAACTGAAGAACTGCTCTGATATTTTGTCCCACGCTCTGCAGAAAGGTTGAGCTCCAGTGCAAACAGCAACCGCCGTCGCTTCCTTCTCGAATTCGTTGAGTTCCACCATCACATCGACAGCCGTGGCTTAAATTCCTGCAGATTCTTCCATACATGGAATCTTCAACAGCTGTAACATTGGCCAGGCACAGGTGTTCGCAGAATGCATCCAATAGCACCTTTCAATAGACAGTTTTTTTCTTGAACAGTGTGTTCCCCCTACCTTTTTGTTATCGTAAAAAACAAATTGACGTCAGTTTTTCATGGGTCTGTCCTGTGATTGACAATGAATTTCGTCATCACATTGTCAAAGTAGTCTGCGGATCCACTCGGCTATCGCCTTGTGGATCCACAGCTACTTTGACAATGTGATGACAAAATTTATGATGATGTCAATTTGTTAAATGGTGATAGTATCCTTTAGGATACTAACCTCACTCAAAGATAAATTTAAAATTCAGTATGGCCATAAAAATAATCAGGGGACCATTAATTAAGAGGATGGAAAAGGTAAAGTGAAACCCTATGAGCATGGCTTTCCCCAGATGTATTTACCCTTGGGTCTCAACCAAACACAGCCATGAAAGTGGGATGAAACAGATGCCAAAATGAAACAGATGTGATTGGCTCATTAGAAACAGCATGGCCAAATAGTTTTGAAAAATCAATGTTGAATGATTTTGAAGGAAGGCTGCAATTGATATATAACAGAAAGTAGATGTAATCAATATCAGTGATACTATAAATACACACTGCCCATTC
Organism: Micromussa lordhowensis; assembly: GCA_964020085.1. Lineage (NCBI taxonomy): Eukaryota > Metazoa > Cnidaria > Anthozoa > Scleractinia > Lobophylliidae > Micromussa > Micromussa lordhowensis. The sequence continues at coordinate 16,202,085 of OZ026603.1, forward strand.
AAATTAAATTGTACCATGCAGCAGACAAACCTGGAAACTCAATAGCAAATATAAAGATCATAACAATTTTCTTCCTTCTTAATTACAGGATGTCAACACAGAAGTATGAGAGCAGTTGTTCTCATGGCTTTCAAAGTTTTGTCACATTACCAAACACATGAATCGCTGGCGATTCCTTTTCCTCATGTTATATGCTGTGGACAACCACAACGAAGATATAAATAAGAAAGCAATTTTTTAAACTTTCTTATATAGCTTCAACCACATCCGCAGGGGTCCTTTTTCTCGTGCGCTGGAAATCAAGATCCCTGGCCAGGTCCAACAACATTCCGGTTATGAATGGCTTTGTAAACACAATAAATTGAGACCAGAACCACTCAGATTTGTCAGATTTGACTCTTGGCTATGCGAGTAACTGGAAGTCTGTGAATTGTGAACTTCCAGTGTTGGACCTGGCCAGAGGTCGCGATCCCCATTGCTGACCAAAAGGATCGCAGCCTCTGGGAACGAGATTGATATAGTTTGCCTTACGCTCTTTGTTTGGACTTGGGTGCTTGTCCTTTCTCATGTGATAATCGGATTTGTAATCCATGCTAGTAATTTATAGGGAATTTTAAACACTTGTTACTTACGGACTGATTTTGGATGATATTTTTCTTGTATGATATTGTCAAAGGGATTTTTATAACCAAAATCCCACTACAAAGAAATTTTTAATAGCAATGACATTGTTTTCATCGATAGCGATTATCATTAAGGATACCATGACTGAGCCCCTTTAAGTTAATAATGACATCAATGGACGCACGTGCATATTAAGTTGCAACTTTTTGCAAACTTTAAAAAAATCTAGTAAGTCCTAGAAAATAAGAAAGAGATTCTGGAACAGCACTCTTCTGTAACATGGCAATATTATAAAGACATAATTTAAAAAGCATGCGTGTCCGTATTTAATGATAGGCTATTACAATAGAATGCCAACTTTTATTACAACTGAATACTGTTTTACGTAGTATACATACCCTTCCCCAGTACAAGGTGGATGGTACCAGTTTTCTGTATGTGGGAATTCTGGTGACGACCACGCACGTTTCGCGCGCGTTTGTCCGCGAGATTTAAACTACGGACAGAACAAAACAAATATGGCGGCACGAAGATTATTACATACAAGGTTGTTTTTTTTTCTGTTTATCCGACATTGGATCAAAACGAAAGATGTCCTTTGGGCGTCAGTTGTTAAGCAATGCAGTGCGCGTTAGGAAAACACTTTCTGTAACTCAATGCCCGAAATTCAAGGCCAAAGTTTCCATCACTGTGGCGATCAATCCTGTTGGTGATCGTGATCGTAACAATTTGAAAACGACAGTGGGAAATTCTGCCAAATCCTTGTACCGAAGTTTATCTTATTTTGTGTGCTTCACCGGACTTATAGCTTTCTACACTTACTACTCGTCCTTCGCGGCTTGCGCAGGAGACAGCGACGACGAAAAAGAAAATAATGAAGAACTTTGACGTCGTCACAAAGGTTGCTTCGCTGCCAAAAGGCGAGTTTCACAACTTGAAAGTCTTGCAAAAGCAAGACAAGCGAGAACAGTAAAAAATGACCAACCACAAGAAAATAACGATGACATGGGACCTCCGTGGAAAATAGGGACTAGGTCTAAACAGGTATGTAGTTGAAGGGCTGACAATTTTGCCAAGATTTATTGCAGTTGTAAATTAGCATGTTCTGCTATCAGCCCCATCTTACTTCAATATGCGACAACTGAGCAGCACAATCATTTTTAATATTACAGCAAGTTGAAACCGAAGTGGATACCTCTGGTTCAAGGATAGTTGAGCTAGAAGTTCTCAGAAATGATTTGAAATTTTGTTCAAGATGTCAGGCAGGTGAGTATCAAATGGGACCTTGAGAACTTGTTTACTCCTCAGGAATGGGTCAAAAGTGTGAAATGGGTGGATATCTACCGACCTTTAAATCTAGCAAAAACCCAAACACATTAAAATAACATATAAATAGGACACTCGGTAAAATGAATTTATTATGGCATTTTTGTTCAATAAAACACAAGATTTGTTTGCTAACAGCCCTCCCCTTTCCTTCTCCAAAATATTGATGTAAAAGGGGGGGGGGGAGAAAAAGAATGAAAAGTAAGGGGTCAAAGCTAAAACGATTAACAAGAGAGATGGTCATTTATATTTAGGTTTTCGAAGAGCTCTTCTCAGTGCTTCATAAGAAATGGAAAATAACTTGTTGCTTTGATTTGGCATATTTATGACGCATGTCAAATCTGTGCATTGTAAGTCCTTTCAGACAATCTTACACAACAGAATTTGAAAGAATGGGGGTTCATCACTCATATTTAGAATTTTTTTTAGAATGGGAGGAAGTAATTAATAAGAGTTTTACCTGCCACAAAATTAATTTTTCTCTCCCCCCCCCCCCCCCCACTCTACACAAACAATGCCTGGACATTTAAATCAAGATAGAACAGGCCAATTCATATAGCTCATATAGCTGCTTTGTCAGAAGGAGTCTTGGTGCAGAACTTTTCATATTATGGAAATCAATAGGTTTTCAATCTCAAACCTTTTGATCTTGTTTCCATTTGAAAGTTTGTGCACCAAGATCTTTTCAGAGGTAGAAGAAACTCAGAAAATAATGGCCAATTTATTCAATTCCTGTTTAAAAAAAATGTACTTAGAGGCATCTTCACTCAACAATTAAATGGTCCCACAGGTCCATTGTCTCTTGAGAACATTGTCAATGAAAAACAAAGTGGACTCAGCAGTATCTTTACCGTAAAGTGCAGCTTCTGAGGTCACAATAATGAAGTGAGATCCTCTGGTGGTAAACTTACTCCATGTGCGAGTTCACAAAGAAACGAGAGTCTGAACAGTACCATAGCTACAAAAAACCCGAAAACACATTTCTATGGAGGCAGTGAGAATAATGACTTCAGAGTTGCATGTGGGGTGGCACAAACAAATCTTGCCTACAACTATATTGGAAAATCACTAGAAGTCCTCATTATCAAACCCGGTGCTTACAGTGATAAACATATTAAAGCAATGGATGAAAAGGTAAACTATAACAAGGAAAGAAAATCAACAAAGGAATTCAAGAGCAGGCGTAACAACTTATCGAGGCAAAAAGCAACACAAACACTTTAGAAAGGAAGCAAACGAAGGGGTCACATACCCATCTACAGTGGGTCTAAATTTGAATACATCAAACAATAACAAAGACACTTCCCCACTAGCATTTGATCTGCCTTCTGAAATATCAGTCAACGAGTTAAAAAGATGTGAAGAGCTAGTACCACCATACACACCAAAACCGAAACAGTCAACTTATCATTTGATCTCTCTAAAAACTACTACTTTATTTTATTTGACATGGAAACAACATGTAGTGGTAAGCAAGCTGAACTCTGCCGAATATCTGCAATAACAGAATTTTCAAATTTTATTCTCCCAGAGAGTAACATCAGTTATGGGGCCTACCCTTGTCAATGGTTTGACAATCAAGACGATCAATGGAAGTAGAACATTATGTAAAGCCAACAGTCCAGTACAAAGTGTCAATGCTCTTTGTAACTTTCTAACCTTCCTAAGACATGTTAAAGGTTCTCAAGACAATGATTGTGTACCGATTGTAATTGGCCATAATTCTGCAACCTTCGATGTCCCTATTCTCTTGCAAAACAGTGACACAAGCTTTAAAGATAAGCTAACTGAAATGAACGTTCACTTTGCGGACAGTCAACATCTAATGAAAGAACTTATTAAAGGAAAGCATAGAGCACTTGAACTTGAGAGAGGTGGCTTCTGTAAACCGAACCAGGGAAGCCTGTACACTCACCTTTTCAACGAACAGTTCGATGCTCATGATGCACTAGAGGACGTAAGAGCACTGAGACGAATCATCTTTGACTCATCACTGAACTTGAGCAGAAAAACTATCGTTGAAAATTCCAATGTCACCGCCGTTTCACACGCACTTGAAAACATGCTCTACCTTGATCGACGCCATGAGCTTCTCCAAACATTCAGGAACAAACTGTTCAATGAAAACGATGAAAAGAACATTGCTGGTAATGGTCTCTCCTACAATGACCTTCGTAAACTTTACACAACCTCCGGTAAAAGGGGCATAGTCGCCATTTTGTCTAATCCACCTTCCATTTCATCGTCGAAGACACTACGAGTCACACACACGAACAAGAAGAATACTTGCCGCCATCATCAAGCACTTTGATCAAAACAACAACCACGAAGAATAAGAGCAAAAACACGCTAAAATTTTTTCATAATGGACATCCAACCATATGTAAGTTTGCAATCTCAGGCGTTGTTCTTCAGGGTCTGTGTGATACGCGATTCAAGTACTGTCAATTTCGGACCTTTCGTGTGACAGCTTCGGTTTGTCAACGAAACATGGCAAATCAGACAAAACGTTGTGAGGAAATCCTTAAAAGTGACACCAAACGCGCAATTGCTAACTACATCCACGGCAGTGTCTGTGAAGTGAAGACTCGCGAAGCACTTGTCTGTATCGAAGGAGAAATTCGAAAACAAACTGACGAAGTGAATAAGTGCGCCCGTAGTCTCGCGCGTACTTGGGCGCATAGGTCACCAGTAGTCAAAAGGGAGCATGCGTAAGTGCCAATCATATAAAGTAAAGATTTTGAAATACGCGGTAACGTGCGTAGATATTGTTGAACTCGCGAAGGCTTTAGCAAGAGAACAAGCCCGGTGACCCCATATTTTTATTGTTGGGATGGTTTCCCCTCTTTGAAAGGAGACTTCAGGTCAAATTTTAAAAATTTATACGAAAGGAATTTTTCCTTACTAATAAACTGCCGTTTTTAACGTTTATAGAAAATCCGCTTTGTAGAATTTTTTTTAAATGATCGTTTAATTTCATTTCAAATAACAAAGAAACCAAACTGAAAAAAATGGGGGTCACCAGGTTAGTTTTTAAGTTATAAGCGTCGGAAGCTCAAAAGTAGGTCTGAACAATCATCAAGTATCGTTGCCATGGTAACAATTGATGACAAACTAATGGACGTTTTTGGAAGAGAACAAAATTTGCAATCGAATAATACAAAAATTTTGTTATAATGTTGGATTGATTTTTTGTTCTCTCCTTTCAAAGTTTACATAGTGAAAAAACTTGAAAACTGGTACCATCCACTTTAATCATTGAATTTTGTTACATAACACCTGAAATAAACTACATGTTTTTATGACAATTCAACCTTCCTTATCATTATTAACTTAAATAGTCCAAATTCAAATTGTCTGAGGCTGGTGCTGAAGCTCCTTGCGCTCCCTTTTTTGGCCTCCCTGGCTGTGCAATATTCCCTTCTCCTTCTAACCAAGAATTGTCCACGACACGCATTTTATTGAGAGTATTTCTGAAGTTTTCACACATTTAGAACGAAAATATATGCTTATATCATGTCGATCAATATTCCCTTTCAAGCAAGAATTACGAACCGCATGCCTTTTATAAAAGTTGTTCCACTTTTTTAACATAATTTACCCCGAAGCAGAGTCTTATGCTCATGCACTGCAATTAGGTAATCTAGATAGGTTAGATGATAGACGAGTACACCTGTGCTACAAATATATGGCGAAAATGAAGTCCCCTAGCCACCCTTTGCATCATCTGCTCCTCAGTCCACTTTTGGACGTGCCTAATGAACGCTTAAGGCAGAAAACACAAAAACATTATCTTTTCCGGAACAGGCAGGCCTGTAGGACTAAGAGAGTAGAAAACTTTTTTACTTTTAAATATTTTATGTGACTCAATTGATAGCATCACAAGTATCGTTATACCTATGAATTATTGTAGGTAAAGGTAAAGTCCGCATACGAGCCAAGTGGCTCATCAGGCCAGAGCTTATCCCGGTTGCAGTAGCATGAAGTGACTAGGAATATTTCTACTCCCTGGATGGGATGCCAGTCCATCGCAGGGTTACCCCCAGCATTAAATTCGCTGGTACAAATTTTTACACCTGGGTGGAGAGAGGCACTGTGAGAGTAAAGTGTCTTGCCTAAGAACACAACACAATGTCCCAGGTTAGGGCTCGAACCCGGAGCGCTCGCTCCGGAGTCAAGCGCACTAACCATGAGGCCACCGCGCCTTCACATGAATTATTGTACTGTAGATGAATTTAAGATTGTAAAACGAACTCTTTAATTCAGTTGTTTTTACTGCAAGAGAGTTTTTAATAAACCCTTTTTTTTTTAGAACGAAGAATATACACATAGCTTGTTTGTTTCTGCCAGCGCACTCTGACTACAATCGATATTTCCTTTGGAACAAGAATTACGAACTGCAAGCGTTTTATAGAAAGCATTTCTGCTGTTTTCCACATTGAGAACGAAGAATATACACATATCTTGTCTGTTTCTGCCAGCGCACTCTACCTACAATCAATATTCCCTATCGAGCAAGAATTATGAACAGCACACATTTTATAGAAAGCATTTCTGGTGTTTTTCCACATTTAGCAAACGTTTTATATTGCTCCTTATTAAAAGATGAAGTGTATGTTAATGAAATAAATCGCACGATTCCTACCTGGATATACGAAGGTAGAACAGACCTATCTGATCCGCGCTCAGTCTGGGACTGGGTTAAGTATAATATTAAGAAGCATTCTAGAAAAAACTCTATGAATAAGAACAAACAAAGAAGAAGAGAAAAGCAACTATTAAACAAACAATTTCAGAACGCGCATTTAGTTTTTCAGAATGATCCATCTGAGGAAAATTTGGTCACTTTAAATGTCCTGAAAGAAAGAATGGACAAAATGTACGAAGAAGAAGTTGAAGGTATAATTGTAAGATCCAGAGCACGCTGGCATGAACACGGAGAAAAGAATTCTAGGTACTTTCTTAACTTAGAAAAACGAAATCACGTTAAGAAACATGTTCGGAAACTTAGGCTGAGTGGGGTTACCGCTCCATCTTTGGTGCAGACCTGGAGTGCGACACCCTCCACGCGGCTTTCTGCATCCCAGTCAAGGATGGTCACGCTTTCGATGTAAACTTCGCCCTGAATCGTTTTGACATGGTGGTGGTCGACGAGGCCTCCTTGGTGTCTTCAGCGTCGTTTAACATGGTGGCTGCCACCCTCAATCGTCTCAACTGTCGTCCTGTTGTTGTCATCACTGGCGACCGGCGACAACAGCAGCCTCTGCAGACAGTAAGGGGGAAGGTCTCCAACACTGTTTCCATAGTTAACGATCACACCTTCACACAGGACAACGCGGTGAAGCACTCCCTTTACCAGCAGTTCAGGATTCTCGACAAGGACTAGGAGGCCTTCATGGAAATGGTCCGCTATCTGCAGCCCACTCAGCAACAGCTGGACCACTTCCAGGAAGGTTTCGTGGTCTGCCCTCCTGGATGTCTCGAGGACCACCAGATCTACGGTGCATTCAGGCGTCATGCGCAAACTACGATCATGACTGTGTCTAGGGCGGCTGCTTAGAGGATAAAACAACATCATGGTACAAGAACTCTTTGCAGGCAAGGAGCCTCTAACCAATATTCCCTGTGCGGTAGTCGCCGGAGGTGCAGCTATCCTACCCTTTGCAGGCATGTCGATAGTAATAAACGAGAACCGCGACAAGGCCTGCCGCATAGTCAACGGGCAGGACGCGACCTTGGTATCGTCCCAGGGGAACACTCTCATTCTCCGCTTCCCAGACGGCGAGCAGGCCTTCGTGTATCCGGTGACCCACTACGTGGAAGGAGAGGGAGATGTCACGAATACCCTTTGACTCCAGCCTACGCCAGGACTATCTCCAAGTCACAGGGTCAAAATCTCAAGCATCTCCTGGTGTGGCTGGACTGTCCTATAGTCCCAGCGGGTCTCACGTACGTCACCCTCTCCCAAGTTCGGAGGAAGCCAGACTTATCCATCATGCAGCCAATGCTGGCTTGCCATCTCAAACCAGTCCAGTTGTAAAAGTCTTCTCTTCTGTCTCGTTTAGCGCCTTCCTGCAGCTTCTGCCATCAACTGTCAATTCATTAGTCTCGAAGCAAGCCCTTCTGCCATGTACTCTGCATTGAACACTGTGATGCCAAGCCTCTTCGTTAAACGACTGCAGTTGTGCAAGTTGCGCTAAAAGGACAACTCAAAGTACTCCATCTCCACCTGTTCTCATCAACTTTGCATTGAACTGTTCATTTTACAAGCTGAAAAGGAGTTCTATGAAAGTCTATATAAATCTTGTGTTTACGCACAACAAACGAAAGCCTCCTTTAATTATGACGATCTTCCAATACCAAAGCTTTCAGAAGACTGTAAACAGTCTGGTAAAGGAGTTATTACCTTAGATGAATGCTCAAAGGTCTTGAATTCTTTTGCAATAAGTAAGACTCCTGGGAACGATGGATTACCAATAGAATTTTATCAAACTTTTTGGAACGCGGTTGGTGAACTTTTAGTGGAATCTTTTATAAAAGGAGAAATGAGTCCATCGCAGAGACAAGCCGTAATTACATTGATTGAGAAAAAAGATCAAGATCGTTGTGACCTTAAAAACTGGAGACCAATTTCTTTGCTAAATGTTGATGCAAAAATTGCTTCTAAAGTTATTGCGGAAAGGCTGAAACGTGTGCTGCTGAATTTAATACATGAGAATCAGTCAGGATACGTCCCAGGTCGAAGCATTTGCAAAAATATCCGCTCAATCCTTGACAGCAGTTGAAATTTTAGCTATTGCCATTCAAAATAAAGATAGTATCAAAGGGATAGAGATTAATGATTTGGAGACTAAATAGTTACAGTTTGCTGACGATACATCAGCGGTTTTATCGCTCCGCCAACATACTTTTTAGTTTACTTTAAGAGTTTGAGAAGGCTTCTGGCTTAAAACTAAATGTTAAAAAGACAGAAGCAATGTGGATCGGTTCCCTTAGGAGTTGTGAAGATCAACCACTCGGAGTTAAATGGCAAACCTGTGTTAAATTCTTAGGAATTCATATAACATATGATTTTAAACTGTCAGTTGAGAAGAATTTGAAACAAAGGCTGAAGAAAATTAAAAATGTGATTAACCTTTGGAAAGTCAGAGGTTTATCAATTCATGGTAAAGTAACGATTATCAAGGCCTTCCTGCTTTCAAAAATGATTTACCCCAGTTTTGTGTTAACTACTCCACCTGAAATTATAAAAGAATTTAATATTCTAGTGTTTCACTTCCTATGGAATGGAAAAGCCAAGGTTACTAGACGCTCCGCTTATGCCCCCTTCCATTCTGGTGGTATCAACATGGTTGATTATGAAAACATGGTTAAAGCCTTAAGGTTAAGTTGGTTAAAAAGAATAATTGATGATAGTTGTAGCAGTTTTTGGAAACTTTATCTTAATGACCTTTTAAGTAGTCACGGAGGATTGTTTGTATTTAATTGTAATTATGCTGTTGATAAACTAAATATATCTGATTTTTATTATGAACTGTTACTATGGTGGTCAGAATTACGAGACCTGGTTGATTGTGATGGCGAATATAGAGAGTTTTACATCAAACTGTAAAACGCAGTTAATGGAACGTGACGCCTTTTTGCCCTGTGGGGCTTTGTTTGTTTGTACTTCGTACTCGGTGCTTGGTACTGTAATGCACCTTTGTATTCTTTGTCTAGGCATTTATCAATAGTCCTATCATAGTATGTTGCAATTCCGTCTGGATACTAGTTATTTCGCCCTTTCTATATGGTTAAATCTTCTAAATACACGATTCATGTCTCTTTTATTATGATGCAAGGTCTAGTATATACATAGTACAAGGCTGGCAATTGGCTCAGGCATTGAACACTGTCTAGGTATAAAACGCTGCGTACAAGGTTTCAACTCACTTTTCTCATGCAATTGTTTGCTCGCTGTTAAGCTGTGTAAATTTTTTGTTCCCTCGTTTTCTTCCAATGGCTCGTCCTCGTGCTTCGAAATGTCCTGCTACCGGCAACCAGTTGTCCTCACTGTCCAGCGAGGTTCTTCGCTTGCGTCTCCAAGCGCTTAATCTGTCTGTACGTGGTTCTCGCCAAGAAATGATAACTCGGCTAAAAATTGGCTCTCAAAACCAAACTACTCGCGCTGGCCGTACCATGCCCGTTCGTCCCGGGAGATCAACTCGTCGCAAGGAACACTTGAACGCTGCTTCCGCGACAGCCCAGCCCACGGCTCTAAACAGTGAGCACAACAGCGACTCGGACGACAATTCTTCGTCGATGGAAGACGGTTCGCCTTCCTTGGATGACCTTTTGAGCCTCCAGGATCGCTCAGCTCTTCCCCCGGGGGATAGGTCAGTGCCATCTCCAGCTGATTCGCCATTTAGCGATGGCCAGTTGCGTGTGTTGCAACAAACGGTGCAAGCGGCTGTGGAGAACGCTCATCTCCAGCAGGAACACGCCAACGAGCATCACGATTCCTTGCCTCCACAGTTCGCCCCACAGCTATGGCTTCGCCTCTTGGTCTTCAACGGCCTTTGGACCGCTCTTTGGAGGAGAAAATCTTGCCGGGTGAGTACGTTGATTTTGCATTGCTCTTGCTAGACTCCTTAACTCAGCCCCAGGCCCCAACCCTTCAGTTTTGCTTAGAGGATTCATCCCCAGGCTCCTCGGGCACCCCAATTACCATGGTCCATAAAAAGAAGCCTGTGATTGACTCTTTCCACAAGTGGGTTGATGCTTTCACCACCTTTATGTTGGTCGTGGTCAATGCTTACCCTGGGAGAGCTGCTGAACTGATCAAATATCTTCAGATTATTAGCCGTGCGGAAGCCAAATTTAAAGGGCTCACCTGCCGTCACTACGATGAACAATTCCGCCGTCGTGCCGCCCAAGATCTTTCCCTCAATTGCGGTCTAGTAGATTTGGAGTTGTGGACCGCCACCTTTTCGGGTCAGGCTAAACCTCATTGCTTCCTGTGTTCCAGCCCCTACCATGGCCAAAGTGATTGTCCCATTGCTGACCCCGCCCATCGCTCCCCACAAGGCCCCAGTTCCTTGCATTGTTTCAACTTTAACAAGCCCAATGGATGTTCCCGTGTCGCCTGCCAGTTCCTCCACCTGTGCAGCTGCTGCCGCTCTCCAGCCCACCCCGTCACACGATGCCGCATTGGTCGCTCAGAGGACGCCCCTAAGTCCCCGGTCGCCAGCAACCCTGGCAAGAGATAAAGTCCTCCAGCAGTCCCATTCCCACCAACCTTCGGTGTCCACCCCTATTGATGTTGACGTCTTGGAGCATGAACTTAGCAGCCATCCGGATCGTAACTTTGTTAATTGTTTACTTAACTCTCTTAGATTTGGCACACACATCGGTTATACTGGCCCACACCTTCCCCGGGTTTCCCATAATCTTATCTCTGCCTCTCAACACCCCGAGGTAGTCTCTCATAACATCGACAAGGAGGTGACCTTAGGGCGGGTAGCGGGTCCTTTTTCTTCCCCTCCTCTACCCCTTTTGCAATGTCACCCTATTGGCATGGTTCCTAAAAAACACACCTCTGAGTGGCGTACAATTTACCATCTATCATACCCTGAAGGGGCTAGCATCAATGATTTCATTCCCAAAGACCCGTACTCCCTTCAATACGTTCGGGTGGACGATGCCATTAGCATCCTTAAATCCTTGGGCCCGGGTTCCTTCATGGCCAAAACCGACCTGAAGTCTGCCTTTCGTCTCATCCCCATTCACCCCGACGACTGGCATCTCTTGGGGATTTATTGGAAGGCTCAGTATTTTGTGGACATGTATCTCCCTTTTGGGCTCCGTTCCGCCCCCTATATATTTAACCATTTTTCTGACGCATTAGAGTGGGTTCTCCGCCATAACTACGGTCTCAGCAATATCCTACACATCCTCGATGACTTTTTCATTGCTGAACATTCCCGTCTAGAGTGATTAACTTCCTTTAGCACTCTCCTAATTTTCATGTCCCTGCGTGCCCCGGTGGTTGCTGCTAAGACTTTAGGCCCCTCTCAGGTGTTAGAGTTATGGGCATTACCCTGGATTCCACCCTGATGGAAGCCCGTCTTCCTGGGGACAAACTTACCCGTCTCAGGACCCTCCTTGCCTCCTTTAAGGGTCGGCGTTCAGTGCGCCTGGTAGATATGCAGTCTCTCATAGGGACTCTTCAATTCGCCTGTAAAGTAGTTGTCCCAGGTAGAACCTTTTTACAGCGTATTATTAATCATTCTAGAGGCGTTCAAAATCGTTTTCACCATATCCGCCTCAAAAAGGAATTTTTTAAGGATCTTTCCATGTGGGAGACTTTCCTTACTGGGTGGACTGGACGCTCCTTTTTTCTTAACTCATCTGCTACCCCTTCTCCCGACATGGAATTGTTCACCGATGCAGCTAGTACCATTGGGTTTGGGGGGTACTTTAACGGGAAGTGGTTCCAGGGAACGTGGCCTCCCCACCTAGCCCTTAGCAAGGACAAAGGGATAAGCATCGAATGACAGGAACTTTTTCCCATTGTTGTAGCCTGCGCTATTTGGTATCCCCATTTTGCTGGGAAACATTTACAATTCTGGTGCGACAACGAGTCGGTGGTCGCTATCATCAATTCAGGTCATTCTAAAGCCCCTCACATTATGGACCTTCTCAGATTCCTTACCCTTACTGCCATGAAACACAACTTCCTTGTAAGGGCACGCCACGCTTTTGGGGTATCTAACGACATCGCTGATGCTCTGTCCCGTTTTCAGGAGGCACGCTTCAGGGCAGCCGCCCCCATGGCCGATCGGGACCCTTGCACCATCCCCCCCTCCTTGATGACCCTTTAAGGCACGAAGTGTTACAGTACGCCAACTGGGGCCAAGCCTGGAGAACGAATCGCACTTATGGTTTTGGCAAGAGACGTTTTATGCGCTTCTGCCTAATGCATCGCCTCGTTCACGATAGTGGGGACATTCTCCCGGCCTCTGAGGGCACCCTCATTTACTTTGCATCCTACTTAGCACGGTCAGTTCGACATAGTACCATTAAACTTTATCTTGCCGCTGTGCGTAACCTCCATATATCGTGCGGGCACAGCGATCCCTTGGCGGGAAAACTACTTCTGAGGAAAGTACTCAGGGGCATCCTTCGTTACCAAGGGCAACACCGGGTTTTGCGTCAATCAGTTACTCCCGGGGTTCTCCTTGCTATACATCCTTTTCCCCGCTCCTGGTTGGGTAGCTCTGACTTCTCCATGGTGTGGGCCGCCTTCACACTCGCATTTTTTGGCTTTCTCCGCTGTAGCGAATTCACATATCAGGGTGTTGACAAGTATTGTTCCCGCTTTGATTTAGGAACCGAATGTGTGTCATTTGTACCTAGTCTGGCTAGCCCGCAGCACATGGTCATTACCCTTCGGTCGTCTAAGACCGACCCTTTTCGCGCAGGTCAGTCCCTTCTTATTGCTAGGGCGGACTCATCGCTATGTGCGGTCACTGCCATGCAGCACTATTTTCAGTTCGTGGCTCCTCCTCCAGGTCCCCTTTTTATTTTTTGGTCTGGTCATCTCCTTACCAGGGCCACCGTTACTTCCCTTCTGCGTGACGCCGCACATCATGCTGGGCTACCCTTCCACAGTTGTAAGGGTCATAGTTTTTGCATTGGTGCCGCCTCTTCAGCGGCTGCTGCCGGCTTGCCAGACTGGTTGATAAAAGTAATGGGTAGATGGTCTTCTGACTGTTACCAGTTGTACATAAGAACACCAAAACAAGTGCTGCTTTCTGCAGCCCCACGTATGGCCAGTTCTTCCCCGTGAAGTGTTTTTTATTTTGCTTGGGGGGAAACCCGCTTCGCGCGTATCTGTGGCGGTTTAGTCTGCGTAGCGACTTCCCCAAGCTAAATTCTCTAGTTTTTTACCGTGTTTTAATTATATTGACCTACCAATATTCCAGTCCGACCCAGCAGTGCTGGCGAGATAGGTGAGGCACGAGAGGTCATTTCAGTTAGTCTAGTTTTGGGACCTGCCAATACTCTTCTCGGAGTGGCGCTGCTGGCCTAGCTGTGCTGCTGTTGCAGCGCGTTGTTGTGTTTTGTTGTTGTTGGCATAGGTGCAGCTGGAAGTGCCAGAGAAGTGAGGCCTTAAAATGGTCACGCTATAGAAGTCGCCTGGCACGCAATTGCCGAGCGGTGTTTCCCCCTTATTTACGCCAATATGTCTGCTGTCATTACTTTAGTTAATTCTAGAGTTGGGTAGAGTTCCTTGTAGCTCAAATCTTAACCGGAACAGTGACATTAAGATATATTATATGGAACAACAGAGAAATTAAGATCGACGGTAAAAGTGTGTTTTATAAACGATACCTATTACAAGGTATTAAGTATACCGAAGATTTACTTTATGATAAGACAAATATTGACTCCTTTAACATTTCTGAAGGAGAAAAGTCTTTAAATTCTAATTTTTTGACTTGGACAGGATTGAGACATGCTGTGCCATTAAATTTACGTACACGTCCACCTTCCTTTACCATCATGGATATGGAGAACTTTAAATGTCGTAATTATTATAGCTTGTTGATAAAATTTAAGTATGAAAAGCCAACGAAATGGGCCAAGATGAAGGAAGAATTTAGTTTGGAAGATAAATGTATTTCAGAAGCCTTTTCGTTGCCCATAAAAGTTTGTAGCGAACCCTACTTAAGATCTTTTCAACATAAGGTACTTAACTCTATTCTTTTTACCAATGAAATTCTTTTTAAAATAGGTTATATAACAAGTCCTAACTGTTCTTTCTGTCAAGATACCAAAGAAACTAGAAACCATGTGTTATTTACTTGTCCCTTTTCGTACTCTTTTTGGATGGATGTTATTGCCAACATTTTGGATAATATTAGTAATTGCGGATGTCTCTTACTAAGTGACGTTATCATAGGAATCTTGAAGGAGGGGATGGATCTAGTCAAGTATGTAATAATTCTAGGTAAAAGTTATTTATGGAGTTGTAGGCACAAACAAATCAAACCACCAATTAGTCACTTTGAGAGAATTCTTGAAAAGAAATACGAAACTGAAAAATATATTGCTTTCAAATCGAATAGAACTATTTCTTTCCGCGAAATGGAAATTCTATGAAGAATTGCTTTTAAGTGGCTGATTGATCAATTCTTCACTTTTAGCTAATTATCTAGAACTACCTTGTAAGTAATTTAATTTAATAAATGTACTTAAGATAATGTATACAAGCAATTAATGAAACTAATTAATTTAACTAAGTAATTTAATATGAAAACGTTCTATATAAGATCTATAATAAGTACACACGTGTATACATATATAAAGGAAAACTGTAAAATAATAATGAATATAACGAATAAAAAAAAGCGTTTTATAGAAAGGATTTCTGGTGTTTTTCCACATTTAGAACGTAGAATATACACATATCTTGTCGATTTCTGCCAGCGCACTCTAGCTACAATCGATATTCCCTATCGAGCAAGAATTGTGAACTGCACATGTTTTATAGAAAGCATTTCTGGTGTTTTTCCAACTTTAGAACAAAGAATATACACATATCTTGACTGTTTCTGCCTGTTCACTCTAGCTACGATCGATATTCCCTATCGAGCAACAATTATGAACTGCACGCGTTTTATAGAAAGCATTTCTGCTGTTTTCCACATTTAGAACGAAGAATATACACATATCTTGTCTTTTTCTGCCAGCACACTCGCACTAGACTGCACTCCAAAGTTGTTTACTGTTGACTTAATGAAATGCGCGAATTGCGAATTGAATGATCCTTTAACACGCATGGCCTCTAACTTTGATGTACGATTTTCATTATAATTATATTAAGCAGAAATATGGAGATAAAGCCAAATTACTATTTACGGATACAGACAGCTTGACTTACGAAATTGAAGCTGAAGACGTTTATAAAGATTTTTGGAATGATAAAGATAAATTTGACAATAGTGATTATCCAGAAGACTCACCATACTTTGATAATAAAAATAAAAAAGTCATTGGGAAGTTCAAAGATGAAGCAGCTGGAATACCAATCAATGAATTTGTTGGTTTGAGATCAAAGATGTACAGCTATATGAAAGATAATCAGAAAGGAGGAAAAACTGCAAAAGGAATAAAAAAGAATACAATCAATAAAGATATAACACATGATAATTATAAAAATACTTTGTTCAATAATGAGCAGATGTATCACAAAATGAAAACAATTAGAAGTGAGAATCATGAGTTTGGAAGTTATGAAATAAATAAAGTCTCACTTAGCTGTTTTGATGATAAAAGATATATTTGTGAAGATGGAAAAACAAGTTA
>OZ026603.1:16238386-16258386 GCA_964020085.1 Micromussa lordhowensis
CCTTGGGACTCATCAGAGATGTGTAGAATGACTTTGGTGGTGCTTTGGACCAATTCTACCCATGGGTTCACTCTAATAACTCTTTTATTTCCAGAAACATGTCCTTGGAACTCAGTGGAGATGTTTAGTATGACTTTGGTGGTGCTTTGGACCAATTCTACCCATGGGTTCACTCTAATAACTCTTTTATTTCCAGAAAAATGTCCAAGAAAACGGCCCTTTGGTGTTAACTATGAAAAATCAAAACTAGACAGTACTAAAAATTAGAGTTAAATTAAACTGCTCTATGAAGAGGATGGCCGCCATCTTGGATTTCAAAATGTCTAAAAGAGTTTTTTTTACTTTTTTTATAGCTAAAAGAACTATTTTCGCGATAATTTAAGTGAAAGGAAGTCTTTTAGACACTTTGAAAATTTTGACCAAAATGTCCACAGTACCCCTTTTTGAAAAAAAAAATTGAAGATGGTGGCCATGTACACTTTTTTATGATTTTAAATAATCACTCCTCATCTTATTGCCTTGAGTAATGTCTATCATTGCTCATTGCTGCAAGCTTCATTTGAAATAAAAGGGAGACTATTTCAAATATTTTTATACGCATGCGTAAGTGACATAGTTAACATTGAACATTTACAATGTCTCCCACAAGGATAAGAAGGTTTCCCTCCTTAAGGCATGGTAGCAGAATTCTGTAGAGTTGGGTTTACACGGCTTGGGATTTTGGTGACCATCTTACATCCTGCAGCCAGCAGGACACTGACCCAGGTGTCTGGACTGCTGTCAACTTTTTGGAGGCCTGCAACTATCGGGGGGTTGCGGGCCAACAATATAAATGAGATAAAAAATGCTTAATGAAGCGGATGGCTGCCATCTTGGATTTTTGTCTAGGGGATTGTATAGGCATTTTGGTCAAAATTTCGAAAGTGTCTAAAAGGTTTGCTTTTACTTAGTTTATAGCTAAAAGATCTATTTTTGCGATAAACTAAGTGAAAGGAAGCCTTTTGGACACTTTCAAAATTTTGACCAAAATGCCCATGCTTTCCCTTAGAAAAAAATCCAAGATGGCGACCATTTTTCTTGTGCTATCTTTGATGATCCATTTCTCCAACAAAATTTACTTAACATCAAAAATATTTAATGCACCACTTATCCTGTTACAAGGCTTTCAAATGATTGTTCCTGCATTCTTCTATCTTTTTTATAACGCAAGATATTTGCCCTCAAACTTAAAAGAAAAAACGTTTTTTGCTATCTTTGAGGTTTAATTTCTCCAGGAGTATTTATTTAAAACTCAAGGTATTCACAGTACTTCTTTTGCAAACAATAGACTATTAAATGGTATCTTTTGTTCTCCTGTAACTGATGAATAACATTAGATATTTGCCTTCAAACTTCAAAAAAAAAAATCGTTCTGTGCCATCTTCTGGGTTAAATATCTCCACGAGTATTCAATTACTATCATTGAGATTTACCATGCCTTCTGTCTATTAAAAGTAGTAGCCACTGATGTCTTGCAATCTTGCAGCTATTAAATAAAGTGAGATATTCAGGCTCAAAACTCAAAAAAAAATTTCCAATTCTCAAAAAAACATGCCAAATTTTTTTTTCTTTTCACTCAAAACTAAACTTCTAAACTAAAAACCTGAACGGCGCTACATAGCATATGTCATCTGGACCTCATTGGTGAAAACCGCAAAGAAAACGGCCCATTGGGGAATTTTTTATGAATTTTTTCGTACTGACGTGTTTAAAAAGACATTTGAGTGCATACTACATGACGTTTGTGGTCTCAAGAACTTCCAAGTGGTGAGTACACGTTTTTTGAGCTCCGTCTTTTGTGCTATTTTGCACCCTTAAAACACTGTGCAGAGGCAATCCAACTATCGGAAGAGTTGTCTAAGGTACTCCAGCAGCTGCCTTTTGGACCATTTTCCATTTTCTTTCTTCATTTTTCTCCATTTTCTGACCATTTTCTTCCCGTAGAACACGATCGCGTCTGCGCAGGCTCTGGTCACAGTTTAAGGGTGCTCTGTTGACCATTTTGTTGTTTGAGGACCTCGCCATTAGGGCTGGAGGACTTCTTATTGATGTTTTGATGTTAGATTATGTTTTTTCATGTTGTGAGGAACCGTTTGGTGTTGATTTTGTTGAAATCGGTTCCTCTGTTAATTAGTTATGATGTCATTTGTGTCGAGACTTTACACCTTAATAACGTTGCGAGGTTTTAACTATTTGGAGCGGTTATTGTCAATCAAGCTTGTCCTTAACATGGCCTAGGTGCATGCCAAATTTGGTCGCAAACGATAAATCTTCACAGAGTTATTAACGGTTAAATTTTTTTCCAACATGGCGGACAGTTTGTCGGTTCCATTCTCCCCGCGGTTTTTGATGTGAAAGTGAGGGAAGATTTTAATTGCCTATAACTCAAAGAGGATTTAACCGTTTGACTTCAAACTTGGAACATTAATAGAATGCATCAAGGATTATCTGTTGAGGTTGTTGATTTCACTGAGCACTAAAAGGTCTGTAAGTACAAGCATTAAATTGTTTTCAAGGCTTTACAACCTTATAACTTTCCAAAGATTTCACCATTTGGCCTGCAAATTGGAGCATCCCATAGGCCTTGATATAGGCTTAGAGCATGTAGAAGTTTTTGCCTCTTCCTATCATTGCAAAACAGAATTTAGTGATATGGTCTTCGCGATAGGGGCAGTTAAAGTTTGACCTTGGTTTTACGTTAAAACTTTACCGTTGGTGTGGTTCTTTTGTTTACCTGTAACTGTTTGCACCGTTAGCATCAACAACATGGAGAATTACTTCCGACAGTGGCTCCTGGAAGTTGCAGAACATTTTAGTGTGTTGGAGGAGCTCTTTGATCCAGCTACCCAACAATACGTTATGGTGGTCGGCAGGCGGCAACCCATGGCCTACATGATTTATTTCTTGCTTTTGGTCCAGAGGGTTGACCGCCTGACAACCCTCTTTCATCCCATGTTTTACTACCGAGTGTATCTCTCGATCATTACGTTGTGGATGAGAAGCGGACATCCACCACTGCCACCACCACCATCGTCACCATCATCATCTACACCACCATCATCGCTACCATCGCCGCTTTCATCAACACCGTCGCCCATGTCAACATCGCCACCGCTATCACCACTGTCTCTCCTTTCATCGCCGACATCATCACAGCAATCCACCCCACCATCATCACCTACAGATTCATCATTTTGGCCACCTTCACCGTCATTTTCACCACCACAACAACCATCTCCATCGCCATTACCACCATCACCATCATATATTCCACAATCGCCCACTTATTCACCTCCACCATCACCTTTATCATCCCCATCCTCACCATTATCTCTCCCATCCACCCCATCCCCACCATCATCGCCATCACCGCCTTCTTCATCACCACCTTTATCTCCATACGGACGCATGTCGTGCCACTCTCCATCTCCATCATTTTCATCACCGCCATCATCACCGTCATTACTATCAACACCCTCCTCACCATCACAATCGCTGTCACCTTCACCACCAGCCTCCCCCACCGACAACCCTGACCCACGACTGACATAATCATTCACATTCATAATCATAACGGACTGTGACAGACGAAAGTGCTTCAATCCTCGGCAACACCGCCGACTTGATGGAAGCACAGACGATAACATGTATTCATTCACTCATTCATTTTCCACATCCATCGTTCGCACGCATCATACATCGTTCGCATCCATTCTCGCTGTACATAAATTCCCTGTAAATAGACGTTCATCATTATTGTATTTAAAAAAAATGTAAAAAAACCCTACAAAACACAAAACCCCCAAAAAATCGATGCCATGTTATGGCTTATATTCAACAAAGTTGAATTGTTGTAAATACTGTTGTTGTAAATAGAATTGTAAAATAAAAACTAAGTTAAGAATTATTTATTGTAAATTTGGCTGTACAAAGAATTGTATATATTTCAACCTCTGTAAAAACAACCACGTAAATAAATTATTGTTGCTTTAGACTTAGACTGGGTGCTTTATGTCTCCCGTCAGGGATCAAACACAAGCCGGGGTATCCAACCCCCGGGGCGTGCCCCACGGGAAAATCTAGTGTCATGGCAGTCTAACAAACCATTTTTTGGGGTGCAAGACTACAAAACACAAAACCCCCAACAAATCGATGCCACGTTATGGCTTATATTCAACAAAGTTGAATTGTTGTAAATACTGTTGTTGTAAATAGAATTGTAAAATAAAAACTAAGTTAAGAATTATTGTAAATTTCGCTGTACAAAGAATTGTATATATTTCAACCTCTGTAAAAACAACCACGTAAATAAATTATTGTTGCTTTAGACTTAGACTGGGCGCTTTATGTCTCCCGTCAGGGATCAAACACAAGCTGGGGTATCCAACCCCCGGGGCGTGCCCCACGGGAACATCTAGTGTCACGGCAGTCTAACAAACCATTTTTTGGGGTGCAAGACTACAAAACACAAAACCCCCAACAAATCGATGCCACGTTATGGCTTATATTCAAGTTGATATTTGTGAGAAAAATCCTTCTCCATCAACCTTGCGAGGTGTGTGAAAATAGTAATACCGCAATTGGAGGACTGTTTAGTCATCTATGAAAGATTTCAACGGCATATTTTATGTTTTGAGTTGAATACCGTCGAGAATTGCGCTGTCCTCGAGAAGGGGTTTTCGAAGCGGCTAGAGACGAAAATTTCGAAAGAAAAAAGAAATGGCAACGAAGAAAAGATAGGAGGACGAACATCAGAAACTATATAGCGGCAGATGTGCATGCAAGTTGGAGGAAAGTAATAATAATAATAATAATAATAATAATAATAATAATAACAATCTTTATACAGGGAGCTCACTTCACAAAGAGTGATATTCAGTGAGGTGCAAGTGCAGGGGGCTTGTATTCAACGGACACGGCCTTCACACAACATAAACATAAACATGATAAATATTCTTTACAAACAAAAGGTCGAAAGCCAGCGGACAAAGAGATTTTCGAAAGGCACGTGAAACTCCAAACTGACTCGCGACGAATCCGTGGCGCATGTGATAGTATTAGGATATTTATTGGTTAAAAAAAAATGGTGTCAATCAAGACCACACATGCGCTTTATCGTGACAATGGCCCTTTAAGTTTGCTAGGCTTTCCAGGCAGTTTGTAAGCCCTGGACTGTCTAATCGCCTCTCGTGCCCTTAGCCAGCTCCACCTCCTCGCAGTGCATCCTGGATAGCTTGGCCTTGCGGCTAAGGTTAACAGACGGAGCTCTGGCGCACAGTCCTCCTGACTTTGTTTGTGTTTTCTTAGCTTCTTTTTGTTTCCTTCTCTTTCCAGCCGATCCCTCTCTTCTCTTAGCTCGTTAAGTGTTATGAGGTGATGTTGAATGTTCCAGTGCTAAGAAATGTAGAACATCTGATGCAAGTTATGACTCGAATGACAAATGTGTTCACCAGATGCTATGCCTGCAATTGTTTGCACCGTTAGCTTAACCATGGAGAATGACTTCAGACAGTGGCTCTAGGAGGTGGTCCATTACTATGAAGCTGTGTGGATGAGCTCTTCGCGCCAGCTACTCTTCAATACGTTGTCTCCTGCTTGTGTTCGATTAATTGGATTTCTTTCCTAAAGGCCTTTCCACACCCTCTGCAGTCACACACGTGTTGAGCGGCCATTGGCAATGGTGCATAGCCAGATGTCATGTCTGTTACTGTCTCCCGATAATGGCGGAGCAGTAGCAGACCTGTCTTGCTCTCTCTTGTATGCCGATGATGCATACCCATATGCCATGCCTGTTGCTGTCTCCCGATAATGGCGGAGCAGTAGCAGACCTCTCTTCTACTAGTCTTGGTATATTACTACTGCTTTAGACTTAGACTGGGCGCTTTATGTCTCCCGTCAGGGATCAAACACAGGCTGGGGTATCCAACCCCTGGGGCATGCCCCACGGGAACATCTAGTGTCACGGCAGTCTAACAAACCATTTTTTGGGGTGCAAGAGGGTGTTGAAGCGCAACCTGCTAACATTAAGTTTGCTAGGCTTTCCAGGTAGTTTGTAAGCCCTGGACTGTCTAATCGCCTCTCACACCCTTAGCCAGCTCCACCTCCTCGGGGGGAACCTGGATAGCTTGGCCTTGCGGCTGAGGTTAACAGACGGAGCTCTGGCGCACAGTCCTCCTGACTTTGTTTGTGTTTTCTTAGCTTCTTTTTGTTTCCTTCTCTTTCCAGCCGATCCCTCTCTTCTCTTAGCTCGTTAAGTGTTATGAGGTGATGTTGACTGTTCCAGTGCTAAGAAATGCAGAACATCTGATGCAAGTTATGACTCGAATGACGAATGTATTCACCAGATGCCATGCCTGCAATTGTTTGCACCGTTAGCTTAACCGTGGAGAATTACTTCAGACAGTGGCTCTTGGAGGTGGTCCATTACTATGAAGCTGTGTGGATGAGCTCTTCGCGCCAGCTACCCTTCAATACGTTGTCTCCTGCTTGTGTTTGATTAATTGGATTTTTTTCCTAAAGGCCTTTCCACACCCTCACACACGTGTTGAGCGGCCATTGGCGATGGTGCATAGCCAGATGTCATGTCTGTTACTGTCTCCCGATAATGGCGGAGCAGTAGCAGACCTGCCTTGCTCTCTCTTGTATGCCGATGATGCATACCCATATGCCATGCCTGTTGCTGTTTCCCGATAATGGCGGAGCAGTAGTTGACCTCTGTTCTACTAGTCTTGGTATATTACTACTGCTTTAGACTTAGACTGGCGCTTTATGTCTCCCGTCTGGGATCAAACACGAGTTAGGGTACGCAATCCCTGAGGAATGCTCCACGGGAACATCTAGTGGCTCAACAGTCTAAGAGTTTTTTTTTGAGGGGTGCAAGAGGGTGTTGAAACCCAACTTGCGTACACGAAGTCTGCTAGGCTTTCCAGGCGGTTGTAAGCCCTGGACTGTCTAATGGCCTCTCACACCCTTAGCCAGCTCCACACCCTTAGCCAGCTCCACCTCCTCGCGGTGCACCCTGGATAGCCTGACCTTGTGCTGAGGTTAACAAACTGAGCTCTGGCGCAGCTAGCGGGGCTTATCGCCCTATCAGTTGATTTTTCGTTCGCTTGTCACTTGTTTCCTAGATAAGCTCGCTATTTGCAGGCGGTGTTTTTTTTGGGATACAAACTTGAAACTTGAATTTGTCTCCCTTGTTTACTTGCTTATCACTTCTTACCGCAGACTGCGCCCTCCTTACCACAGACTGCACCCGCCTTACCGGCCAACTGCGCCCTCCTTACCCGCAAACTGCGCCCTCCTTACTTCAAACTGCGCCCTCCTTACCGCAAACTGTGCCCTCCTTACCACAGACTGTGCCCGCCTTACCGGCCAACTGCGCCCTCCTTACCTCAAATTGCGCCCTCCTTAAATGAACACAAGCAGTGGGACATTATGTTGTAGTCCCCTTCGTCCGGCCTGTGCCATCTTGTAGGTTTAAAATCTCCAAGAGTATTGCTCAATATTGTTAGAAACGATGAAATCCTTGCAGAGTTAGTAGCGTCTAAATTTGGCTCTTCCTATAATTGCAAAGAAGAATATGTTGAAGTTGTCCTTGAGATAGAGGCAGTTAAAGTTTTGACCTCGTTTTTACGTTAAAACTTTTCTATTGATGTGGTTCCTTAGGGTTAGAAAGAAACGTTTTGGGGGTGCAAGAGGATGTTGAAGCGCAACTGGCGAACAGGAAGTTTGCTAGGCTTTCCAGGCGGTTTGTACGCCCTGGTCTGTCTAATCGCCTCTCACACCCTTAGCCAGCTCCACCTCCTCGTGGTGCACCCTGGATAGCCTGGCCCTGCGGCTAAGGTTAACAGACGGAGCTCTGGTGCAGCTAGGGGGCTTATCACCCGTTCAGTTGTGTGTGCTATCTTTCAGGTCAAGATGTTAAGCGAGCCTGTTATCATGGTAGTGCACTATAGGATTATACCTTTTGCTTTCTTGAAGGTACAAATGTATGCGAGATCTTTGCCTTGAAACTTCAATAAATCGTTCATACTTTAAAATTTTTCTTCACATCAGTAAAGCATTTTTATTACTTTGGTTTCCCAGTCCCTCCCTTGCCGTATAAAACGGCAAGAGTATTACCCAGAGACTGAGCGTGTTTTGGGGGCAAGCCCCAGGGGTTGGCTACCCCAGCTTGTGTTTGATCCCTGACAAACTACTCAGTCCCTGGAGGGTATCATCCAGTTACCAGCTGGGCTCATGTCACCGGGACTATTTACACTATGAACAGTCTTATAAAATAAGAATTAATTTAGATTTCTATATGTTACAATTGTATATACAATGGTATTTCACAAAAGTTCAGCTTGGCTGAACAAATTCAGAAATTTGAACTTTAGAAAATTGAACTAGAGAAATTTGAACCAGAGGAATCTGAACAAATTAGAACTGCAACAAGCAGACTTTGACGGGAGGTGGTGGTCTCCTTCATCCTGCAAAGAGGCAGACTTTAACAGAAGATGCTAGATTGCTCAACTTGAACTTCAGCCATAACGCAACTGACGTATCAACAGTCTCACTCACTGCCTTGCTCTCTTTCTGAAGATGTTTTTGACCTTCTCATAGCATCGGCTCTTTCCCTCCATCACCAACACATGCCTGAGAACATCGTCGGCATTGAACATTAAAGCTATGTCGCTCAGCAGGGGCATTTTGTCCAGAGTCTTCATTTGGTCTTCTACGGCCGCTGCTGAGTAGGTATTCCACGGTCTCCGCATCCCAGAGGCAGAAGACTCGGTCGCGTCGAATGCATATGGGTCGGGTTCTTCCCCCGTCAGCATGGTTTGGCAGACGACATTTGTTTTATACCTGACAAAGTCGCAGGCCTTCTTTAATTTCTGTTGGTCCACTGTTAGCTTTTTGAGGTGAGGATCAGCTTGACAGATCGCCGTTATCTGGCTTGTGATTAGGACCTCTCCCCTCTGAATGTTGTGGTCGAATACACAAAGAAGTACGGCCTTGTCATCATTGGACAATTGGGCTTCCTCTTTTTCTGGTGCTGGCTGTGGAAGGGGAGATGATGGAGCTTGGTCACAAGCTTGGTCGGCTGTTTCTGCTTCTTGCTTACTTTCTCCCTCGGCTTCTTTTTCTTTAGGCATCCAAATGTCGTCGTCAAGTTCGTCTGGCTTACCGGAAACAATGTCCTTCATTATCTCGTGTGCTCTGCCGCTTCTCTCGGCATTTACTTTGATGACATAGTTAGAGTCTGCCATTGACTCCTTGTGCTTCATGTGAGCATTAATGAGCCGTTTCTTTTTAGGTGACAGCTCTTGCGCGGCACTTGAGTACAGTTTTCTGATGGTGGTGGCTGATACTCGAATGTCCAGTCTAACACCGGCAGCCTGAAACGTCTCCCTGACCCTTCTGCCAATTGTTCCCTTTCGGAATGCATGACCATCGTCTTTGACAAATACTTCTTTGACACCAGGAGCCACAAACTTGGGACAGATGTACTCCACATAGAGCTTGACATAGCCGTAGAGACGGTTGTCCATAACGAGCTCTGCTGAACCTTGATGGCGGGTTGTCTTATGTTCGTCAACAAGAAGGGACCACTTCTGTGTCGATTCTGTGTAAACTGCTCTGTGGAAGCGATCAACTTTCGCTGTTTCTAATGGCCCAAGACGTGACGCGTTTTCATACAAAGTTGTGACCAAAAGATAATCTCTGACAGACACAAATTCATTTTTCGTCAGCAACCGGTAAGTGATAGCTTCACCGAGTAGTGTTACTGCTTTCCTGGCAAGCTGTGAGTCTTGGTACTGGCAGAGGTTCTCTGGGGTCAATTTGGCATATGCTTCCTCAACCTTCCTCGTTGTTGCCTGTGTGGCTGTTCGCTGATGTATTGTGGTGCGATAGTCAAGTATGGCGTGTAATTCCCTTCAAAATTAATCATCAACTTTCATTGTCATTTCATATGCGAACTTCAAATTGTGACTTACAAATTCGGTTTTGTACTTCAAATTGTGACTTACAAATTCGGTTTTGTACTTCAAATTGTGACTTACAAATTCAGTTTTGTACTTCAAATTGTGACTTACAAATTCGGTTTTGTGCACTAAATTGTGACTTACAAATTGTGATCTACAAATCCCGTTCTCCCGTGTCTTGTACCCAGTTTCTCATTTGTGATTTAGTAGGCTTGGTTACTAAGTTTCCCGCCAGAGAGAGAGATCAAAATTACAAAATGGCGGATGAGAAGTACTCAGAAGTTGTAGAACTGCTCAGACGAGCAGAGTCGCTACTCTCACCGAACCCAAGCACTAACAATCAGCAAGTAACAAATGCAACAGCAGGACCAAGCACAAGCAGACCAAGCACAAACCTAAGCGGTGCGTCTGAAGGCGGAATGGCCATGCGAGCCAATCTTTGATCACTGTTTACACCTTATAACTCACCCTCCCCCTGCCAAACGACAAAGAAATCAAGGTGGTAGATCCTCATGGATTCATCCTCGAGAGACATGGACACACAAATTTCTGTGTCTAGCTGACAAGGACACAAGCGAAACCCCTTCACGGGTAAAGAAATTCGACTTACAAGAAAATGGGCTTGGAAGAAAGAGGATTGTTTTCAACAGGGATGATGGTCCTGTTCTATTTAACAATAAGCTTAAGGACAATTTAACAATAAGCTTAAGGACACTGGAGGTTACAAGTTGTTAAGAAGTGGACCAGTACCAAAAAAGTTAACAGTCGTCGCACCGCCTCCCCGAGGTTACGATGTCAAATTCTTACGGGATGAGGTCGGTGTCGGTCAAGCTGTACTATACATTCGGCCCTTACAGAGATCGGTTGGTAGTGAAGCAACAGGAAGGCAGGGCCAGAAGGTAGGTCTCATTCATAAAAAGTCTGCTTTCCCGCTGATTGTTAATTCCGTAAAATAACGATTTGGGTGGGCTTATTAAATTGACTGAAATATTTTTAGTTATAAATACCACTCCCAAGTCTAGTTTGTATTATTTGTATTATTCATAATTATTATCTTCAGATGGCCTGCCAAGTGCAATGTGTACATTGCAACGTTTGGAAAACGTATTCTGAAATAAAGGAGCATCTGGAATCCTGTGGTAACCAAGAACAAAGGTGGGCTTTGATAACAAAATATGTTCATGTCCCAATTTCTGTGCATGAATATCAAGGTTTTGATGATGAAAAATTCTAACATTCCAGACAGATTCATATGCAACACAATGTACTTAAGTATAATCCAGTGGAAATTGTGCAATATTATGCAACTTGGCCAGTGAACCCAGTTAGGGTTTTATTTTGTCTTCTCTGTAGGGTCACAGTCCATGTAACATCATCCATATTAAGTGCTGAACTATTAAGAATCTCGAATGCAACCTCAGTGTGAAACATCATCATGGAGTTTGTAGAAGCCAATATATTCTTTAAAATTTGATTTTTCACCTTCCTCCCCCTCTCTTCCAAAAAAGACCCAATATGGTTGAGCCCTTACCTGTTTTTTTTTTAACTTTTTGTTAATACAAGCGAGATGTCTGGTGGAGCAAATACAGTCACTCTGGCCCAACTCCCAAGTACATCCAGTGGTAGTGGGGCATCTGACTCTTCTGATGATCACTCTGACCTGCCCTCAATTTCATCCAGTGGCAGTGGGGCATCTGAGCCTTCTGTTGACCACCAGTTTGAACTGCCTCCAAGTACATCCAATGTCAGTAGGGCATCTGTGGTATTGCATGAAATTTGCCCAAGTGCCAGCTCTTCAGAAATACAAGTGGCCCTAAGTGCTGCAGGAGGAAATGTTGATGAAGCAGCACAGACACTTTTAGGTGAGAAAATATATCATGAGCAATTAACTTTAACCCTATATGTACCTCCAACTCCTTGCCTAGCAAATAAAACAGGCCATAGGAACGAACTGGTGTCCAATCAAGTGGCACCATGGCAGCCTATATATCAACAACTATACCTCTGTTTTTTTGTTTCTTTGTATTTTTTTTTCAGGGATCCCAGAAGCAGTATCAATTGACAGTGATGATGATTTGTTAGAATCAGTGTATGGTGCAAATGTTCCCAATTCACCTGCAGCTGCCTTGGTGCATTATAGGGATAAACACTGTGACAGTACCAAGCCATCTCAGTTGTTTAGATTGAGTCGAGTAGATGGAGAGAAGGATCTCAGGAGAGAGATTTTTGGGTTGTACAAAAACCCCAAAACAGTCTTAAGGGCAACTCCAAGAGTGCGATTTGATGGAGAGGATGCTGTTGGGGATGGTCCAGTCCGAGAATTTCTGACACAGGCAGTTAAAGTTGCTGAAGAAGGGTTTCCATCCAGCGGTGCAGGCAAACCAATTGCATTCTTTGACGGTGAACCTGACCATCCCATTCCAGTTCATGACAGTGCATTACGGTTGACAGGATCCTTCAAAGCAGTGGGGCGAATAATTGGACATTCTGTGTTACATGGTGGACCTGGCCTAACTGGGCTTTCTCCAGCCATCAAACATTACCTATCACATGCCCCAGACAATCAAGAACCACACCCCCTTACCCTTGAAGATATCCCTGACACCGATCTAAGAAGCCTAATCACAGAAGTAAGTTTGAAGTAAAAAAGTACACTATGATTGAAATGAGATGCTACAAAATATTGATCTGTGTCTAGTGCTAACGTGGCCAAAAATAATATCAGGCCTCAATGTTCAAATTAAAAACAAATATATTTTTTCTACAGCTGGAGTCACTAGAGGCAAAAGAGCAGCCTAATGGTAGCTTGAGAGAGGCCATAAAGCCTTACATGTTTGAGGCTGGGCTTGATCCAGACATTTTGGCCAACAACACCCACCTTGTTGCTGAAGGGCTCATGCTCTATAATGTCATTGACAGGTGCCGCCTTCAGCTTGAAGACATAAAGTCAGGTACTCTGCAGATGCCTTCATTTGCTATTTTTTTTCTTTTTGGGAAGCTATTTGCTTATGCAGGGAAACAGCTTTTAAGTTGGTGTATTTGTCAATCTTGCTATCTGCTTGGTTGTTGTTGAACCAAATGGACTATGGACTTGAAATAAAAAATTCGGAAAATTCATATCTCAAGGAAGGAAATGTCATAAGGCAATCAAACTTGGGTACATTTGTCTAGAAGGCAAGGGGTGCAACCTCACTTTTGGAAACAAATACCACTTTTTAGAGCATTTCTCAAGTGTATTCTTTTAATTCAAGCATTGAGCAACATCAATAGCATGACGTCTTGAATGCATGTGCACTAATAAGGAAAATTTCTCTACAGCATTTAGTTTCTTTCATTTTTTGCTTGGCTGAATGATTAAGGACAGGGTACAACCTCAACAGCCAGTCTTACAGTAAGTCTCTTGGGCTAACCTAAACTCCAATTACGATCAACTCTTGATAAGACCAGAGTGTAAACTAATCCTAACAATAAAGCATTTTGCTTGTTTTTAAACTAGGAAAACTGTCCTGTGGAACTCAACATATTTTCATTTTTTCTTCACCTTTAATGTAGGGATGGAAGAAGTATCTCTTCATGCATTCCTTAAGAAATGCCCTGCTGCTATCAGTGTAGTATTTCCAGTTGAGAGCGATAGAAAAATTACTGCCAAGGATGTGAAAAAATCACTTGTATTTGACGGGAAAGAAGAGAGCGAGGCAAATGAAAAAGCAGCAGTCTATTTCCTGGTATACATAGATGAAATGGATCTCAGAGAGGATGGTAAGACCTAGTAAAAACATACCAGGGCAGTGGGCTACCTTGTCTGGTTTCATGCTGATGAACATTTTTGTTAGATACCGTAAATGCTCGAATAAGCGCCCCCTTTAAATAAGCACTCCCCCTCATCCTAGAAAAGTAAATAAGCGCCCCGGGCGCTAATTCGAGCATTTCCGGTAAGTACATTAAGGCAATTATTACACTCCAGAGTATTTTACTTTTGGAATTTCTTCTGTTTTAGACAATGTTCAGATGACAGATTTGTTGTCTTTCTGGTCTGGTGCTCCTGTACTGGCCTTGTCTGATGGTGACCTGCAAGCAAAGTTTGATGGTGGAGCGCATGACCTCCCTTTAACCGAGACCTGCTTTAGAACCATTATACTACCAACAAAACATGCATCTTACGAAAAGTTAAAGGTTAATATGGATATAGCACTGAAGTTTGGATCAAAAGGCTTTAGCTTCAGTTAGGTTGATTACAGGACTTCGGGTCCCAACTAAGAATGCCACCCAGGGTTGTTGCCAACCCAAGGACAGCATCCCAGGGGAACCAGGGCTTGAGACCTCGCAGAAAGGTGTCCCGGGGAAGTCATCTGTAGCAGGCCTCATTTTAATTAGATCCTGATGAGCCCAATCAGAGAGTTGGCAATGGACTCCAAACCAGTCATTACAGACAACTTGCTCAAGGGGTATTTCCTTCTTCACTCAATCCCCTGTTCATGGCTATATGCCCTAGTTCCCATGGATGACTGTACCAGTCTACCATTAAAGATGCTTCTTACATTTTTTTAACGGCAATAGCTCCGAAAATTTCATCAGTAACGTATCACATAATGCTTCACCATATCCCCATGTTTATTTTTTACTTTCATCAGAATTACCATGGCAATGAAATATGGAGGTTGTTGTTTTAACTTAAGGTTCTATTTGATCTAGACTTTTTTTTCAGAGCTAGAGTCAAGTTGTAGACTGTAAAAACTGTAGGGAGGCCTCCACCTTTAGTAGATAAGATTTAAAAAAATTTGTTTGGATGTTATCTTTAAGTTTCAAGTTCAAAGTTGTGTCATGAATCACGACAGTTAATACGTTAATAAGTACTTAAATGCCCTGTGTTTTTTATTAGCATTTACATGAGACCTACTATCTGCTGCTATTAGTAATCAGCGCACTCAGCTGATAGTTCACCAGCTTCATTATGCTTTAATCAAGCAACACCAACTTTCATTTTCACTTTATTTCTCAAGGGTTTGAAAAATCTGGTGTCACTTCTACACATCAACAACAGGTGACTTATTTGACCTGTCACTGTTTTGCATTATCCAACTGGGGTTTTGTTTAGAAGAGCTTAACTGGAATCATTATTTACTGTAAAATGAGCAATCTGCTAAAAATGCATCTGCTTGACATTTCATTGGCAGCAATCTGTACAACTGGTGCTTTGAAATAAGGAAATTAAAAAGCTATTACACCTTAATGCAAGCTTGATGGCTTTGATCATGTGCTGCGATTCTGCCAATCACACAAGCTTTACTTGTATGCAAAACAACAATTTCCAGAAATTCAGATATGTTTGAAATATTAAAAGAGCTGTTTGGTTTGAACTGATTAAGTGTTATTTAGCATGCAGTGAAGGGCATTTACATATAAATCAACACCATGCTCATCAGAGTCCTGTAGAGGATCAACAGTTTGATTGAGGACCTGAAGACGTTCTGAATCAATAACATTGGCTGGCACAGCTGGCACTTCCACAGGTTCAACAGAATCATCATATTGTCCGTGCCATAATGAAGATGGAGCAGGACCATCCCAATCTACTCCATAAAGGGCCAAGTCATCTGGCTAAATTTAATGCAGAATGACAATGGTTCAGGAATCCTTCAGTATATAACTATTGGCTAATTAGTTAAAGTTGGTCTTTTGTACATGTACGTCAGTTTTGTGTTTTTGAGACCATTCCTAAATCAGGGTAAAATGCCATCTAGGACAGGTACCATTAATATCGAACAGTACAGAATGCAGATACTACTTTCAAAAGTCTTTATTTTTCATTTTTACAGAAATAAAAGTGCATAGAATTCAACTGTCCAGATTTGTGAACTATCCAGAAATGGGACAAGTGACTGTAATGAACTATGGCGATAAACTGTGTTCAAACACAAGGAGACATTTAATGCAGAAAAAGAAGACTGATCTCTTGATTTGTTTGACAGCTATATTTTATACGGGGAAATTGGGCAGGTGATAGGGAAATATAACACCACTATTCATAATACAAAAAACAATGAATCCCTAACTATGAAATACTCACCATCAAATGTTCAACAGCTACCAGTTGATTTGAGTTCCAGACATTCAGGAGACCAGAAATCCACAATTGTAGAGGGGATTTGTTATGCTCTGAGCTGATTGGAGCTCTTGCATGGGCATTTACAAATTCACTCAAGTGCCTGTTGAGCCTTGGCAAATAAATATAGAGAAGTGCATATAAATGAACCTCACTTGAAGGATCTAGTATACCAGCATCTTCCATTGCACAAAACAGTGAGTAAAATAAATGTGTACAGCCAAAGTAAAGATCTCGCCAAAGGCGCTTTATTCTCTGGTTGTGTACGCTTCTCCCTCTGTCAGGACCACGAAGTGGGTGATCTAACATGTACTTAGCAATGTCAACATTTTCTCCACCTTTATGGCTTTGGACTCTTGAGGGTAGGTTAAACTCCTCTACAGCATCAAGGAAACTCTTTAAAACGGTGGAAGCTCTGTTGCTACCGCTAGCTTTCAGGTAAACTATCATGCGAGAAAAGCCATCGATTCCACCATGAATAACTATTCTCCACCTAATGAAAAAAGATGATCCAGTCATTAAAAAAGTAAGACTACTGTTGGGATGCATATGGGGCATTTAAATCACTGACTGAGTTGCAAGTGTTCTCAAAACATCTCGAGTGCAGTCCCTAAATAAACCACTCTTTGTTACCATTTTACCATGAAGGGAAGCATTCATGAAAACCTCACAGTTTTAGCACTCTTGAATAAATATCTATGAAAATATTGTCCTCCGAATACCTTGGGGGCAACAGCACTACTAGCAATTGTGCCATACACCTGTGAATAGTGTGTAAACAAAGACCTGTAGGTTTACATGTACAAAAATGACATTGTTATTGGCATTTTCTGGGTTTATTACTATTGTTAGTATTATCATCATCATTGTCATCATCATCATCATTATTATTATAATCAGCCATGGAACCCTAATGGTTAGGCAAACACATAAAATAGAATGGCCCCATTAACTACCTGATAAGTTTGTGGTTTCCATCCAGAGGGCCAATGGCGAGGAAACACTGTATTTTCGACGGTTGACTGTATTTATTGTCAAAGCACAAAAAAGTACACCATCCGGATGAACTCTCCTCATTGACTCTCTGACCCTAGTTTGCTGAACTTTGATTCCCCGGCTTAAAAGAGCACCTGTCATTCTACGATAACCAAACGAGGGGAAACTTCTGATTATCTCTTCCACTATACAATCCAAAGCTTGATTGCTTATACAAGAAAACGTTTGAGTAGCACTCAAGCCATAGTCACGGCATCGTCGCTCGATGGTCCTGAGATGAACACCAAAAATTTTACCAACTTCTTTCAAACAGAAACCTCTCTCCAGTAAAAACTCTAGCTGCTCCTTAGCAATGACAAACCTTGGTCGACCACAATTGCCACTGTAAACGATTGCTGATTAATACACCGAGTATCGGCGATAACTTGCAACATATCTTTGCTGTCGCGGACAAGCTGCAGAACGTCATGTCCAATGTTGTACGACCCTACATATCGCACTAAACAGTTATACAACCAGTCAGCCCGGAATAATACTCCATCAATATCACCTGTATCAGAAGGGTTGCTTTTTTCTATCTGTCGAATCAGTTGATGGATTAACTGGGAGATGAAAGAGCGGACTTCTAGTGAAGATTGATCCGCCATTTCTTATTCTGGTCTGGACGTGAAAGACTGGGCAACTATTCCCAGGTTTCTTATCGGCTCCAGGATGAGTGAGAGACTGGGTACAAGACACGGGAGAACGGGATTTGTAGATCACAATTTTTAAGTCACAATTTGAAGCACAAAACCGAATTTGTAAGTCACAATTTGAAGCACAAAACCAAATTTGTAAGTCACAATTTGAAGCACAAAACCGAATTTGAAAGTCACAATTTGAAGTACAAAACCAAATTTGTAAGTCACAATAGCTGTTATGGGAGTTGAGTCCGCTGTCAAATATTCCTTTGTTTAGAGCGGCACACAAACAAGGCTAAAGGGTCAATACAATGGAGTATTGGCCCTTTCACCTTGTTTTGTTTGCATGTCAAACCGCTGATAACTGCGATAAGAGCTATTTGAAGCACAAAACCGAATTTGTAAGTCACAATTTGAAGTACAAAACCGAATTTGTAAGTCACGATTTGAAGTACAAAATCGAATTTGTAAGTCACAATTTGAAGTTCGCATATGAAATGACAATGGAATTTAATGATTAATTTTGAAGGGAATTACACGCCATTAGTTTTAAGATTGATGATTGCCTTCTTCTCCTCACTGAGAAGATCTTTGTTGAAGATATTTTTTTGAATGAACTTCGAAAATTACTCAAGACTACGCAGGTATACCTTCAGAGTTTCGCCTTTGAGCTCTTTGTTTTGAAGTCGAGGCCCAGCGAAAACGTCCCATATATCAAGGGAGTCTTTCCATATCAGACAATCCAAGTCATCCCCATCTTTGTCGAGGATGTCCAGGATTCTGTGAACCTGCCTAGTATGGATCATGGCTTGTTCCTCGCTGTGGGCGCCTCCTTCTACATGCAGTAGGTATCTGTAGAAGGTGGAGATGAAGTGGCCCCTCATGGTCTTATCTCTCCTCTTGGTGTCCAAGTAAAACTCCTTCCAACGCCGGTTTTGTTTCTCAGAAACGTCAAGTTCTGAAGGGCTGCCGAGGCTGTCATCTGAATCATCAGCCACACTGTAGGCACTTTCATCCGTGCTGGATTCTTCTTCCTCCTCTTCCTCTACTTGTCTCCTTCGTTTAGGAGTCGGAGGGACGATCTCGCTGTCGCTGTCGCTGCTGTCGTCTGCAGCTCTTTTCTTGCTTTTTGGACTCTTAGGGCCTCTCCTGACCTTGGTCGCTGGTTTGGGTTTAGCTCCCTGGGTTGATGTTGGCCCCCTTGTCCTTTGACCTGAGAGTCTGGTAAACTGTTTCTGAGCTTCTGCTATCTTAGCAGGATTGACAATCTTGTGATATCTCTTCAAGTGCTGTGCCATCCTAGAGACTATCTTATGGCAGTCGGAGAGGCCACACTGGTAGAGGTGTTCATGTTTATTGCTGATTGTTGTCTTCTCTCCTCTCTTTCTTTTTTCCTTCACATCCGCTCGGTAGACCAGCCTCATTTGCAAATCTTTACTTGTCACGATGTCTCCATGAATGTACTGGAGGTGGCAGTTTAAGTGGACACCAAAGAAATTGCAGTAGCCACAGGGTCTTCTTTTGTTCTTGCTTTTGGTGTCCCTGTACAAGGGTTTAAAGGTTTTTGGAGCATCGCCTCCATGTTTAACATTACTCTTCTTACCATCTACAGCGTCATTCTCTGCATCCCTTAAGCTCTTACCAACACAATCTTCACCTTCAGCATCAGTCTGTGCGGCCACTTTGCTTTCATCAACGCCATCTCCACGTCAGCGCCAACCTCTTCACCTCCTTCACTGTCACCAACACCATCTCTACTGTCAGCGCCAACCTCTTCACCTTCTGCACTGTCACCAACACCATCTCCACTGTCAGCGCCAACCTCTTCACCTCCAGCACTTACAACCTGGAAATCTCCACTTTTGCAACCTGCGGCGTTTGTAACATCTTTGCTCATTTTCTCATGTGCACTTTGCACTGAACTGTGACTACTACCCCACACTTTTTTCATTCCAATAGAGTGCTCGATTTCTTTTAATATTGCCAAGACTGTCTGACTATAATCCTGAGGGTTGATGACCTCTGGCTGTAGTTCAGTCTTTGTTATCGACTTGTACATGAAGCTTGCATGAGCCACATTCGCCTTCCACTAACATTGGAAAATTAAGAACCTTGGCGGCTGCAGCAATCTCCGAGTGCTGTTTATGCGCCAGTTGGAGGTTCATCCTTGTTACTCTGGACTCTGCTGGAGCTATCTTGATGGGACGAAGGTTA
>OZ026603.1:16263386-16325886 GCA_964020085.1 Micromussa lordhowensis
CACCACAAAAAACTGGCATGCACACGTTGATATTGAAATTTGGTCTACCTTTTCGGTGTGTGCGACCACCACAAAAAACTGGCCAGATGTTTAAGTAGACCGAGGGGCGTGACGAAAATTACATGCAATGACGCATGTGGACAAGAGCAGGCTATTATCCTGTGCTGCCGAGATAGCATAATTTATGCAGTTATATACATGTGGTTACCCCCTTATAATTTGGCGTGACACAGGAGTGTTTCTGGTGTTTTTTGTCCTGTGTTGTATTGACTAGTGTGTCGTCGATATTATTTAGGCACTCTGCTTCCCCAGTTTTTACCTAGAAGCTTTCCAGTACGTCTACGACCCAGGCGTTTTATAGTTTTAGGGCGGTCTTGTTTCTCGCCTTTTGACCTTCGTTATCAATTTCGTGTGACTAGTAGGCTGACACACATATATCGTAATTATCGGGCTTGTGCTATTTCATCTTTCCGCACGTATGCGGTCTCTCGTTAGTGCGTAGGTTTGTTTTTTTTCCTTTCAGTCGCTTGAGAGCTTCCGAATTAATTTAGTTCACGGGAACGAGAAGGCAAAACCCCTTGACTATATGTGTCAGTCAATCTGACTATTCAGTTGATTCACTTATCTGGATCGCGATTAGTACCCGAGCTTCGTGATGGAGCACTTCAGTGATTTTGCTTTCTTTTCCTTGTTTTGCTATTTCCCCGATAGGAGCTTTCTGCTATGGTGAAAGACTTACGTTCCCAAGTTAGTCAGCTTCAGGGCACAGATCACCAAAGGCGTTATAACGACCTTAAGGCCGAGCTGAAGGCATATTGCATGGCCCTAGATTTCAATGGCAATTCAGCCGTGACGAAGCTCCGTTCTTTAATAGACGAGGCGACACTGGCAAAAAGCGACGACAAAGATAAGCTGGTCGCCATCCAGGAGAGGATCTCCTATTCCCAAAGAACAGGAAACTCCCTCGATGTTTGTTCCGCTCTATTTAACATCTTGGCTACGCCCGCCGAAATCGAGGCTGATAAAGTTGTGCGCCGCTTCGAGCAGAGACCCCGCTCCTCCCCGTTCTCGAGGGGACCTGTCAGACCACAACCTTTCAGGCGTCCTCGCGCCGAACGTTCTGGATCCTGCTATACCTGTGGGGAACAGGGACATCTCACTAGGGATTGCCCCGCCAAACGCAAATTGTAGCTCGAATTGCTTACTTTACCTACACAAGGTTTTGAAATCAATAAAGTACAATTGTCCAAGACTTTGCACCCGCAGTTGCAGATTTATTTTACGTACCCTGTCTGCTGGAACCCCGACAAGGAATTTTGTCACATCCAGGCCACCTCTGCGTTCTAACGGAGGGACCCAGTGCCGCTCTCTGAGCCGCCGGATGGGACAGCCTTCCTCTCCACCCCGCCTTTTTTTGTCTTGACAGTAGACCTCATACCTTATTCTTTCCCTTTCACAGTTCGATCATGCAATTCCTGCATGGGAGCTGGGAACCACGTTCGACCCTGTGGCTGCGACCCGCATTTACGAGCAACGCCAAGTTAAGTGGATACGTTGGCCCCAAGGAGAGGGAGGTCCTATCATCCCATCCGTGCCCCCGTCATTTCAGTTGATTGCCAAAGGTCATCTTGACACATCCCTCTCTGATATGTGGGTTAGAGATCCCGGATCATTTCTAGCAGGCGAACCGCATAACCATGTGTCCGGGTGGTAATACTTAACCCAGAGCCACCCCCAACAGGACCTGATTATGTCCTGGATAAGAGACGGGATCAATATCCGCGCGTTTATTGTCCCATTTCATGGTACTTATCGCCGCAAGAAATATCATCATAGCTTCCCTCCTGATGCAATCTTTCCCAATAACAAGTCGTGTATCCCCCATGCCCAGATCATCTCCACCGAGATCGAAAAGAAGATTGCCATGGGCCCTATGACCGTGCTCGGGAGAGTAGGAGAAGTTCCGCCACCTCGCATAGTCATGCCATTTAGTATCGAGCCATCCAAGCCACGTTTAGTTCACGACCAGCAATATCTCAACTGTTTCATGAAACATTATCCCTTCAAATTGGATCAAGTAGTCAATCTCCCACGATACCTAATGAAAGAGTCTTATCAAACTAAACTAGATAACAAGTCTGGCTTCGATCATTTTCTTTTGTCTGAGGATAGCCGAACCCTTGTGGGCACTGAATGGGGTGGCTGGTGGCTAGTATGGAACACGCTTTGCCAGGGGTGGAAAGAGAGTCCCTACATCTATCAGACCCTCGGGTCCGCCGCAACCTCTTACATTTGCGAGATCGGTGCTCCTTCTTCGCAGTACATTGATGATAGACATCTCGGCGAGCTGTGGGGGCCCGTGCTCGGGGCGCGCTCCAGTTACCAAGCTGCACTGGCTGCCGTAGTTCTCGCAATTGCAGTACTTACAGAGCTACGATACTTCATTAATACCGAGAAATCGGTTGCCTTACCTACCCAACGACTCGTTTTCCTGGGACACTTGGTCGACACCGTTTGGGAAACCTTCTCTATCCCGGAGGACAAAAAACGAAAATTTACAACCTTGCGTGATGCAATTTTGCTCGAGAGAACAGTCTCCTTGAATAACCTTCAAAAGTTTGAAGGGAAATGCATCTCCTTGAGTTTGATGGTCCCAGCGGCAAAACTCTACACTCGTCAAATAGCGCGTGCTATATCCCAGTTCAGTCACTGTGCAAAGCCTATTCCGCTGATTGGGGACCTGCGTCAGGAGATAGAGCACTGGCGCTTTATTGACAATTGGGGAGGCTGTCTTCCTTGGCGGAAGGAAGAACACAGCGTCATAAAAGTGATTTTCTCCGACGCATCCCTCGCCCAGTGGGGTGGCGTTCTATCCACCCCACAAGGAATTCGTACTGCAGGTGATTATTTTAAGAGCGAGCTAATGTCCACGGATATCGCGGCTAAGGAAAGCTATGGCCTGCTTTACACCATTCGGGCTTTCCAATCAGAGCTCCAAAACTGCCGGGTTGACGCCCACGTGGATAACAGCACGCTTTTCTACGCCTGGGAGGGTCAAGGATGTCGCAACCAAACTGTTAACGGGGTTGTTAAACTTCTATTTGAGGCAACCC
This sequence comes from Micromussa lordhowensis, assembly GCA_964020085.1. Classification (NCBI taxonomy): domain Eukaryota; kingdom Metazoa; phylum Cnidaria; class Anthozoa; order Scleractinia; family Lobophylliidae; genus Micromussa; species Micromussa lordhowensis. The sequence goes on from OZ026603.1 coordinate 16,266,500, forward strand.
TAGAGCTCAACATTTCACTTATATTGGAACTGCTACCCAGCGAGGACAATCCGGCCGACGCCCCGTCTTGCTGTGTTTCGGACAACGACATAATGTTGGGTCCTCGTCTTTGGTCTCTCCTCCAAAACACCTACGGGGGCCCAAAGGGCCATACCATTGACCTCATGGCCCTAGATTCTAACAGTCAGCTGGACACGGATTCCCGCCTCCTCCCACACTACACCCCCCGAAATACCCCTTCTTCAATCGGGGTTAATTTTTTTGCTCAAAATCCTGCCCGAAATCGTAGTGGTGAAATCGAAAATGGATACATCTTCCCCCCAACCCACCTGGTAGGGCCGGTTCTCAATCATCTTCAAGCATATCACGCCATTGCCACCCTTGTGGCTCCCGAGATTAGACCTCTTCCTTATTGGTGGCCGTTCGCCCGACGGGTCGCTAAGGAGGCGTTTCAGATTGCCCTAAAAGGGGATAATTCTGCGCTTTTATGGCCCTCGAGAAGCAGTGATTCCTTTACCGTGAAAAAGCCCCTCCCCTGGAATCTATGGGTTTTCCGCCTGGACTTTTCCTCAAGTCCCTGAAGATGGTTTTTGTTTTATCTCCCATAGCACATTCCACTTCTCAACACAACATGGGAACCTTGCATCCGCGTTGAATGTGCACAATTTTTCGTATGGAATACTCTCTCCTACCAGTTCTGCCAGTCTCGCGGCACGCCCCGTCAGTCTTCACTTCCTGCCAAACTTCCAAGTCAGAATCTTGATGTTAAGCCGCTCGAATCCAGATGCCTAGAACTCCAACGCCGCCTGACCTCATAGAAATGTGAAAGGAAAAAGAGTAACCTGGAAGTAGAATTTGTGTGCTTTCTGTCGAAACTCTGTCCACTCAAGGACCTCTCAACTACCAACTCACGTGATATTGTTCACTTCCTCATATGGAAGGACAAGGATGCAAAAACTCAAGTACACAAGGAAGGCTGCCCACATTTTGGCTCTTCCTCAAAGGTCACAAAAGGATGCGACTGCCCTAAACGTCTCGCCTTTAAAACAGTTGATTCCCTTATCGGCCAGCTCCGAGCCATCCTTCGTGATTATCGAACTACGGTACACTCCCCGTTCGATATGCCCCTTCCAAATCCTGCATCGCATATGATCGTAAAACGGTATCTCAAAGCCCTCACCGAGGAACAGCTTCAAGCTCGAGTAATACCACAACAGGCCGAACCATTCTTTGTCCATGATCTTATGGTTCTTTGTTCAAAGATAGAAGGATTACTAAAAGTCCCTGCTATAGACCCCACCCACGTCTTCATTTATGCTCGCGACTTAGCATATTTTAAACTACACTTCTTCTCCAGTGACAGACCATCAGACCTGAGTCATATCCGTATGGAGGAAATCATGCGTTTCCCTCAGGACAAAGGCTTGCTCTTCAATCACGTTTTCGGGAAAACTTTACGTTCCGGAGACTCAAATATCTTCGGAATACAGCGACATCCTAAGATGCAGCAGAAGCCCGTCTAAAAACTTACCTGACTGGTTTACCAATTGGCAAAAAAACCTTGTATAGCTTCCGTTGCGGTAGCGCCATCACTATGGCCCTCACTGGGAGTTCCCTGGAGGATATCATAGAACATGTCGGATGGAAATTGCCCCGCATGGCTTCGTACTACATGCAGCTACTCAAAACTATGGGACCAGACGCGGTATCTGCCAAGATGAACTCGGCTACTCAGGACACTACGGAACACTATAATTCCATGAACGAGCTGCTGTTGTTTGAGCCTGCCTACAGCTTCCCCTGTACATAGTACTGATTTACAAATAAACATCACTTATCTAATGCCCGCCAGTGCATTACTTCGTCCTTACCGTTACGCAGCTATGTTTCGTTAGGGATGGGTTTATGGTTTGGGTATATATATTTATATAGAGGTTTGGCCTGTCAATTGGATCAGGGTAACGGTCAAGTCATCCCTACCGTGGTGCCCCCTTGCCGCCACAGACTTCAGCCTAATCTAATTATCAAGCATGAGTCGGGATATGGTACTGTCCTGACTCATGCGCACAGATAATTAGATACCTTTCTCACGTGACACTTCACTCTCGCTAGTACAGCCTACAGGTCAGGCCGCATATCGGAGATCGCCCTATTTCGAGGTCTCACTGGCCTTAGATCGCAGGTTAGTCCCACCCCCCCATACCCAGCCCTTATCTCCTATGCTCACACCTCGTACCATTATTCCTACTCATGCCTCTGTAAGCCGCCACGGACTTCAGCCCAATCTAATTATCAAGCATGAGTCGGGATATGGTACTGTCTGCCATGTTGGAAAAAAACTTTAACCATTAATAACTCTGCGAGGATTTTATCGTTTGCGACCAAATTTGGCATGCACCTAGGCCATGTTAAGGACAAGCTCGATTGACAATAAACGCTCAAATAGTTAAAACCTCGCAACGTTATTAAGGTGTAAAGTTTCGACACAAATGACGTCATAACTAATTAACGGAGGAACCGATTTCAACAAAATCAACACCAAACAGTTCCTCACAACATGAACAAACATAATCTAACATCAAAACATCAATAAGAGGTCCTCCAGCCCTAATGGCGAGGTCCTCAAACAACAAAATGGTCAACAGAGCACCCTTAAACTGTGACCAGAGCCTCCGCAGACACGATCGTGTTCTACGGGAAGAAAATGGTCAAGGCAGCTGCTCGAGTACCTTAGACAACTCTTCCGATAGTTGGATTGCCTCTGCACAGTGTTTTAAGGGTGCAAAATAGCACAAAAGATGGAGCTCAAAAAACGTGTACTCACCACTTGGAAGTTCTTGAGACCACAAGCATCATGTAGTATGCACTCAAATGTCTTTTCAAACACGTCCGTATGAAAAAATTCATAAAAAATTCCCCAATGGGCCATTTTCTTTGCGGTTTTCACCAATGAGGTCCAGATGACATATACTATGTAGCTCGTGTGCGTTTGTTTATTTACAGGTTTATTTTTGAGTCCAAAAAAAATTTTTTTGTCCATAATTCTTGTACCATCTTCCAGATTAAATTTCTCAAACAATATTCAATCAATGGAATAGATACTAATGGTGTTTGTAATGCAACAAGAGGGCTACTAAATGGTGCTTTTAATTTTCCTCTAGTATCTAAGCAACGTGAGATATGCTTTTAAACTTCGAAAAAAAGTTGTTTTGTACCATACTGCAGGTCTATTTTCTTTAAGACTATTTAACCAATAGCAAAGACCTTTCCTATAGCACTTGTCAAACAATAGGCCTTTGTAATGGTATGTGTAACTTCTCCAGAGATATCAAATTACATGAGATAATGGCCCTTAAAATTCCAAAAAAAAGGTCGAGACTAATAACTCTTTTATTTCCAGAAAAATGTCCTTGGACCTCAGTGCAGATCTGTAGTATGACTTTGGTGGTGCTTTGGACCAATTCTATCCATGGGTTCACTCTAATAACTCTTTTATTTCCAGAAAATGTAATTGGAACTCAATTAGTGTAAGCCATTGAAAGCGCAAAGCGATTCGTCAAATTTCCATATATTTTATATGTCTCCAAAGTTTTTGCATAAATTAAGTAAGGTGGGCGCAGCGAGATGAACATCGCAAGGGGGACCTGTTGTTTGTCTTTTTACAGACCTTTGCCCTGTGGATTCTTCAAAGGTTATTCTGTGTTCAGAGGGGCTAAGCTTTGCTCCTCTGCTGAAGAACATAACCATGCCATGGAAAAAGGCCATCTTTAGTCAATATCCAAGGTATTAGTGAGTCCCATGGATTTATTTTGGAATTACCAAATGAATTAGAAATATGGTTCAGAGCTACATTGTCATTTTGGGTTGAATCTCAGAAGTTTCTCTTTCACTGGAAGAGTTGAGCTTACAACAAGAGACCACAGGGCACTCTCACATGAGGACAAAATAGTGTGGTGACCATTTTGAATAACATTGTCTGGTCCAAAGTGTAAAAGCAAGATTATTTAGAAACCGCTCAGACCTTTAAGGAAATGGAACACATCACTTTTTCCTTCTTGGCACAATCAGATGCCCCAAGATTGCTACAGTACAGCCCAAAAATAATGCACGCGCAAGAACTTCTTTTTGCGTCCGCAAGCCGGCTACTTCTTGCGGCTTCTTGCGGGTCGTTTGCGCTTGGATCCTGCAAGCCGCAAGAACTTCTTTGCGGTCAGAAGTTAAAACCGCAAGAACCTCTTTGGGGTAGAATTTTCGAAACGCAAGAACTTCTTGCGGTGGGATTTTCAGACCGCAAGAACTTCTTTGTATTAACATCGTAGCACGGGATTGGAGAAGTAAGCGTAACAAGAAGCTAAATAATTATACATGCGACAGCACACGGCACGATCGAATTAAAATTTTTCCCACACTTACCGTAAGAAGTACCATAGCGACAAATTCTGAACTCTTAACAGATTTAACTAAGTTGAAAGCGAATTTCTTTTCCTGATGCTAACCGCTGAAAACAACAACTGTTCTGCATGAGTTTCGATTCATTCTAAATTCATGTAAGCTTATGTTTACCTTGTTGACTTACGAATGTCTTGATTGAACTACCCGTACGTTCATTTAAAATTGTGCGATTTCTGCTTGTATTTTCGGAGGTTTTCAAACAGATTCGAGGAGAATCACTTCGTAACTCGCTAAATCTAAATTATTTCTAAAGAACAGGCTCGAAGAACACAGGTTTCATAAAGTAAGCTTAGGCACCATTATTATCTTCTCGTTCGGCTCTTGTCAAAGGAGCGCGGACTCTGGGGATGAGAGTGGTTCGGCTCCAGGATTGGTTCAGATTTGTTACCCTGGCAACCGTACCTTTTAACCATGTGTGAACATTCGGCGTCAAATTGAACCTAAACATGTATGGTGAATACACGAGAAATCGGATACTCGCTCTTGCTAATGCCAACAAAACTCCAACTGAGATCGTTACCATTCTTCGTGAGGAGAACATTATTATTGTAAGAACAACAGTCGCCAGAATTATACGGCGAACCAGAGAAAAAATGCAAGGACAGCAGCATCCAGACCGCTGTGGGCGACCACGAAAAGCCACTTCACCCGTGAAGAGGAAAATCGACGAGGTCTACAGGCGGGATCCCGAGGTCAATGCTTCTGAACTGAAAAATGTTTTGGAGAATGAGCTTCCTGGCATTAGAATTGGAGTCAGCACAATTAAGAGGGCAAGGAAGGCAGCAGGCTGGATCTGTACGCAGACACGGTATTGTCAAATGGTCAGAGACGCAAACAAGACCAAGCGTTTGGAATTTTGCCGCAAGATCATAGAAACAAATGACAATTTCGGCAACGTTATATTCACTGACGAGTCCTCTGTTGAAATCGAACGAGCAACAACGATCCGATTCCATAAGCAAGGAGAGATGTACAAACCAGCTCCAAAACCAAAACATCCCCTTAAGGTCCATGTCTGGGGTGGAATAAGCAAGCACGGACCAACGGAACTGGTAATTTTTGAAGGCATTATGGACGCTGTGCTTTACTGCCAGATACTCGAAACATCGCTTCTTCCTTTCATCAGAAACAGGCTCCCTGCGCACAGATTCCAGCAGGACAACGATCCGAAGCATACTTCACGTTACGCGAAGCAGTTTTACATCGACAACAATGTAAACTGGTGGGAAACACTGCCAGAAAGTCCGGATTTAAACCCTATTGAACTGTTGTGTCATGAATTGAAATGGTACATTCGCAAGCACGTAAAGCCGAAGACGAAGGAAGAACTGGTCACTGGAATTCGCCAATTCTGAACAACAAGAGTGACAGCGGAGAAGTGCCGGCGCTACATAAACCATGTTCGCATGAAGGTTGTACCAAGAGTGGTTGAACTTCAAGGCCAAGCAACCGGAATGTAAAACAGCTCTTTTTAGGAGCTCCAATCTGCATTGCACTGAGCAGGGAAAAACCCTGTAGGTCGAGCGTTCGACATTGCACTCTACAGGTAATACAAAAACGGCTCCTTTAGGAGTCACCAACTCTAATAAAAGTCATGATCAACAATGCAATGGGTTATGGGACGAAATAAGTACAGTTATTTAGTGTAGTCGCTTGGCATTCGCAAATTTGAGGGCATTTTAATGCAGCGCTCCATGAACCAATGAGTTAGCAATCCATTGCTTTCATTCTACACTACTTTGGGCACTGCAAGAACTTGAAGAAAAAAAATACTAACATTATATTTTACAATGATCTCAAAATTTTGAAATTATGTCTGTTTTTTAACAAAAATGATAAATTTTAGCAGAAAAGTCTTTGCTAGATTTATGATGGCTGCGAAAAATTCCACAACTTGTTCATGAAGTGCCACATGCTCCATTGATAACTCACAAATACTGCGCACCGTTCGAAATCTGGAAAAGCTGTTTTGAAAAGTATTTATTTCAACACAGCTGGTGGAATTCGGTTGAGAACTATGATAGTTTTGAGCAGGGAAGTACGAAAGCGAGGTCCATTTTTTTTCTTAAGAAAAAAGTCACACGGTTTAGTGCGGCATGTGTGACTGAAAACAAGTACATATATGAAACAGCGCGCACGGTGCGAAATAATTAACGAATGAGAGTATTTTTTTGCAGTGGCTAGTAGTATGCACTTGAAAGCCATGATAAGTTTTGACTGTTACGAAAGATAGAGGCAAAGCACGGTCTTCTTTAGGCAAAAAAAGTAACACCTTTGGTTTAATTAGCGTGGGTACTCGACTGAAAACAGGCATAAACGAGCGCGCGCTGCGCGAAAGTGAAAACCATTTGTTTTAAGATAACAAAGATCGGTTTTTTTGGGTTTTTTTTTTTTAACGAAAAAAGTAACACCTCAGTTTATTTAGTGCGGCATGTGCGACTGCAAAAAGCGCATGGTGCGGGACAACTGCAAAAGCTGTTTTGAAAATTATTTTTTTCAAAAGGAATGGTAGAATTTGGTCCAAAACTATGATAGTTTTGAGCTAGTGAAGACAAAAGTAATGCCGGTTTCTTTTGTTTCTAAAAAGTAACACCTCGGTCAATTTAGGGCAGCGCACTGGCCTGGAACGACACAGAAAAAAAGTGTGCGCGCTCTAAAAAGACCTGCAAACACACGTAAAATTTGTGGAACACGAGATATCTTTAACAAAAATTGCCACAGTTCGGTTTAACAGTAGTACAGTTTTCAGAGAGTTATTCGAGTGTAGCGGCCGCCGGCTTTTATTACTATTATTGTTATTATTTTGGTTTGTTTCAACAAAATTTATGTCTTTCCAAATTAATAAATAACTACTAGTATAATTTAGTAAACTAAGGTGGTTTTGATTAAGAAAAGATAACAACAAAGAGCCAGGTTTTTTTGTTTGAAAACGAAAAAAAGGCATATCTTGGTTCATTTAGTGTAGCGTGCGTGACTGAAAAAAAAGTGAATAGAATTGAAGAAACTGCGTAGCGTCTTGTAAACTTACAAGTAGAGGTTAAAATATTTTTGAAAGACACTTAATGGCGGTATAAAACAACCGACGTTTCGGAATTACTGCCTTCTTCAGGGTGTTTAAGGACGTGGCAGCTTAAACACCCTGAAGAAGGCAGTAATGCCGAAACGTCGGTTGTTTTATACTGCCATTAAGCGCCTTTCAAAAATATTTTAACCTCTACTTTAAAAAAAAACCTAAAAGCTAGTGCTGCGCGACGAAAAAGTGCGCGCGCTCTACAAAGACCGGCAAAAACACGTATAATGTGTGGAACAGGTTGAGATATCTTTAAGAAAAATTACCAAAGTTTGGTTTAACAGTATTACAGTATTAAGAGAACAATTCATGTGCAAAGGCCGCTGTTTTTTGTTTTTCGATTGTTTTGTTTTGTTTTAGAAAAAGTCACACATCAGATCATTAAGATTTATTCACACATAGTGGAGAGCCTTCTAAAGAGGGATTGACCCTGGGTCATCAGTAAGCGTCCATTGTATCTATTTATATTTATCCCATAAATCCGATACTCAAAGTTCAATAGTGTTATCACTGCGTGCATCATCCGTTCACGTTCTACAATGGCTTCACAAGCAATCACTAGGCAATACAGACGAGCAGCCCTTTACTTTCCTGGAGACAAAACTGTTGGCGTTATGGACACTGGGAAGATTATGGCAACCCAAGCTGAAATCTTTACTGGGAATACCGTGAAAGTGATGTGGGGAATTTTGGGTGTCATCGAAGCAAGGATTCTGTTTTTACATGGTAAGTACCAGCTTTTCTAAATCATACATCATTAATAGAGCTATGCTACTTGTGATTACAACAGAGAAAGAGTAAGAAGGATTATGAACTACAGGATTGCCTTTCTTCAGGACTTAGCTCTTGAAAACTAAGTACCGTAAAGACTCGTGTATAAGCCGCACCTTTTTACTTATGTTTTGGGCCAAAAATCGCGGGTGCGGCTTATACACGAGACCATTGCTTTCAGAGGGAGTAAACTGGCTTGTAGGGGTCACAAATTGAACTGAAAACCTTCAGTAAGCTTAAATAAAGATTGAACATATTGAAACCTGTTGTTGATCATTGCTTTTGGTAGAAGTGGTGGCTCCTAAAGGAGCCGTTTTGTTTGCATCTTCAGGTTCTATACCCGAATCTTGCTCGCCAGTAGTTCTTTCAAGCGTTTCATTTGCACTTTGTTTGAGCAGTTAAACTCTAACTGGCATGGAATCTCCATTCCTCCGCACAGCTGCTTACAATGTCGTCTGCGACCGATCACTTCAACGCTGATTTCTCCACTACGTGCAAGAAAATACCACGCTATTCGGGAGAACTCGCGAGGCAAATGGCCGACCGTTTCGTTGCCCTTCACTACTTTCACGGCGTGTTTGTCCATGGGGTTGTTAAACTCTCGTTGAGCAACAAGTTTTTCTCCGATCGATGGCTTCCATACGTCTTTATAAACATGATATCCACGCACAGCGGATGCGAAAGCGAACGTTTCCATGTTCTTTACTGATCGCGATCTGCTACGTGACTCGGCCCAGGCTTTCTATGATGTTTTTTTCAGCCAATCAAAGAAGAGTGCATCCGTAAAGCGTTGCTAAGTTACCGGTACCTAACTAAGCCGAATGCCTCGGGCAATAACATGCTCCTGTTTTTTTTGCATTAAAATTGATTCCCAGAGAAGTGTATGTTTATTATTTGACAATATTCTTAGGTTATACAATTACACATATAGCGTGGATCCTAACCCATTTTAATTTTTCTCGCAAATTTGTGCCATAATTGTTTAATGTTAAATGACTGCGTGGTTACTAAGCAAACGTTTTGCATCGTTCTCCAGCGTTTTATTTTCGTTCATATTCCATCGTTGGGTGTCTGGAAAACCAGAATAGCGAATAGCGAATAGTCGCGAATAGCGAATACCGAACAGCGAATAGTCGCGAATAGCGAATAGCGAATAGTACGAACAGTGCGAATAGTGGCGAATAGTGACGAATAGTCGCGAATAGTGACGAATAGTCGCGAATAGTGACGAATAGTAACGAATAATGGCAAATAAGGGTGGAGGGGGGGGGGGATAGTGACGAAATGACGAAAATTTGGAACCCAGTACTTCCTGGTCAACCGCGCAGCAACGTGGGATGGGATTTTCCCGCTAAAAAAAGCAGAGATGCTTATCAGTAAATATGTCGGCGAAGGACAGCTTGAGCCCTGAGAAGAAAAGGTAATAAATGCACTGTTGCTTATTTCGATAATTAATAAACGCAACGGTTGTCTCTTTAATCACAAACCACTTGCCTCGCATTTTGATTTTATTCTTTTTTACAGAACGTGTCTCGCCGGATCGGACAGCACAGATGAGGATGATGAAATGTGAGTATCTAAAATTTATGTTCGGAAGCGACTGTGCGAGGAGATGATTATGAGCTTGATGTAGTAATGGACGTGATTTATATTTTTACATTTTGACTTTTGTTCTCCTTTAGAGTGTTTGTAAAAGCATGTACGAAACTCTCTTTCGACGACAGGTGAGCATATTATTTGCTTTGATTACGAGATTGTTCAGCATAAGGCGGTGAATTTTGTAGAGCCAGTTCAATTATGCTTTTAGGGGTGGAACACTTAAAACTAAACTTTAGATTTTAGTTATTACTTTCGAAATTTGTGTTCAATAATATTTCTTTTCTGGTATTGACTTTTTGGGGGATCGTGTGTTTTCCCATAGCATAACATGTAAGATTCCTGATAAATTAAATTAAATCATTAGTGATAGTAAATTGAGAACATCGCCGGTTTATTTAAGCTGCAACTAGTTTTATCGTGTTACTTTCTTGACAAGAGCGCGTTGGATTCAGAGCCATTTCGCTAGTACCTTTCTCCACTTTTCAGTGCATCAAACGAGATAATGGCATTTGGATAGTGTTTTGTTTACGAGAGTCTGAGGAATAAAGAAATAAAACGATCATAATGAATGGAGTGACGCAGTAGACAACCCGCGGCATATTACACAGTCCAAGAAATATAGAATGCGACTGTTGTTAAAAATTTAGTTATGTAACTGAGGACAGTGTTATTTTGTCGATGCTAAAAACAAGCCGGTCAACAGAGTCTGACCGCGGCTGGAAGGTCCGAAAAGAAACTGGGTGAGAGTGAACTGGCCGATAGGGAGTGGGAGCGAGGATGGGAGCGTCTCCCTCCCCTCCTTTCTTCTCTTTTTTTCTCCCATACTAGATTAAAGAGCGTGGTTGCAAGCTATGCTGAAACTGACTGAATTCCGTCCCTTCTTTCTTCTTCTTAAAATCCTCACCGGGACAGATTGCAAGGAGTGGTGCTTTTTTTTTTCAAAGTAGGGGGAATGGGGGTAGGGGAGTTGTTATGCTACACTGCATCTAGTGTATCCATGCATATTTCACATATGTAGTGAGCATGGTGGGCGAGGCAAGCGTATAAAATAGCAGTGTTGCTGCTCATCAGAAATAATGTTTTTAAGATGCGGTGTGGATGAGAAGTTGCAAGGGATGATGAAGTCACGGGAACCCCTTGTACCCCCTCCCCCTCCCCCACGACCACCGCTCATAAATTACAAGCCTTGATAATGGATAAAGCTTCGTGAAATTTAGGTGGCAATTAGAAGAAATGCTTAGAAGTGCATTTTATTTCGAGGAGATGCTGCACAAAATCATCTGGTGCATTTGCTCATCCCCCCCCCCCCCCACCTCAAGAGGTAGGCTCGGCTCTGTATGCAAGGCACAATAGAGGGGAATAATAAGGAGCCATGATTTTTCAACCCAAACCCGCCTCTTGGTTGTTGCAGCTTTAGCAATTTGAATGAGTAATTATATTTAACAATTAGAACATGAGCTCGAGATTTCTATCGCGCGATGGTTGACGAGGACACGCGAGTCAACTATCGCGCATAGAAATCAAGAGCGAATAGCCTAATTTTTTTACTATAAATCTACTAGTCCTTCAAACTTTATCAGAATCCTCATCACAGACATTTCAAAACGCAAAGAGGCGGCAGCCAGTTTGTTTACAAGCGCACACTGCTACGCTACTCACTATCTACAACAGAATAGTGAGTGGAGTAGCTAATCAGCGAACGGCATTCGTGATAGAACGCTAGTAGATTTATACTAAAAAGCTAGGGGTGGTGTAAACGACTCATAATAGGTGAACATTTGTTAACGATTCAGTTTTTATTGCCAAATTTGTGAACGTTTCCAACCGTCTCAATATTTTTTCTATGTGCTTTGCTTTCAGCGAGTCTCTTTTCCAAGACGACTCCCCGATAGAAGGTAATACCCATTTCCAAAACAGGCAGCGTAATAACACGGTGTTATTTTATTGGCGTTCGCGACTCCACAACGAACAAAATACCCGATTCCATATTTTATTAAGTCATCGTTGTTGTTTTTTGCTTAACTTAGTCTACTCCGCTAGCAACATGGATACTCTAGGGTGAAAGACAAACACAAGAAAGTAGAGCCTAAGAGAAAGACCAGCTAAAGGCCAAATTCGAAGTAACGTATACTTACAGTACCCTGTTTGTATATATTGCCCACAACACGATTGTCACATACCATGTGGGGTACCGAGGACGAAAAGTGGCTTAAATTTTCAAGGGTAATTTTCCGTGGTCGTAATGAAAAGTTCCTATCTAGGCTGTTTTTGGCTCTTGAAGCTAGTAACTACCTGGATTGCACAGGATATTTTTTCTTTCATTTTAACTCAATTTTATTAGAAATCAGAGAAGCCATGTTTGGAGGGGTTATCGTTCGAAGCAGAAACGTTATAGAATTAGTCGCGCACAGGCAAATTCAATACACAGATTGGCGTGGCACCTATCGAATATTGCTTGCATGATATTAGCGCTAATTGGGGACAATATAATCCAGTAATTACTGCAACTTTTATCCTCTGCAGAACCCGAGCCAAACTTTCTACATGATGACACCAAATGGCCAATATTTGAGGGCAGAATCAGCGCCTACCCACACGTGGAGGCCTTGAAGATCCTTCTGAGGCAATCATCGATGTCAAAGGAGCAAATGTGTTTCTCCGTGCCATTTAAATGTAGAAACAACTACACATTTCTGGTAGATACGTCATCCTTGAAAGATAAGAAAGATTTGATATCTGCAGATGGTAATGGGAAGTGGCTGTGGGGTGGACGTACATACTGCTACTATGAAGTGCACTGTTTAGAAGGAGACATTAAAGCCAAGTATCTTCAAAAGAAAGTTGATGCTATTACAACGTACACCCTGAAACGCACCTACTGGAGAGCAGAAACTGTTTCAGGCGCATGGTTTCGTCGTGTAGTAACCAAGCTAGAACACGATTCCCTAGAGTTCCCAGTGGCAATTTTGCAGTACTTCTTCGAAAACGGCGAAGAAGAGGAGCTAAAACTTGCGCCCCATGGAAACAGAAAAGATGATAGCCAACCATACTTCAGAACAGCATCCAGCGCAATGAAAGATATGTCAGAGAGATCAAAGCTCCAGAAACCAAAGAAAGTAGAACACGACATGTGGAAAGAACAAGGAGGTATGGCTTGGGTAGAAAACACAAGTGAAGTTCCAAGAAATAGACAGCAGATCTATGACATTAAACGTCGCAATGTTGCAGCCTCCCACTGTTCAATAGATGGCGTAACATCTGGAAGTGAGGTGTATGACATCATTGCCATTTTTAACGAACATCAGCGACGAAAAGACAAGGGCTTTATCAGGGATTACAAGTTGGCTCCATTTGGTGTTGTTCTCGCTTCAGAGAAACAGCTGCATGATATTGTTCGATTCTGCACGAACCCTGACCAAATTAGCATACTTGGGATAGATTCCACTTTCAATATTGGCAAGTTCGATGTCACCCACACAACGTACAAGCATCTTCTTCTGGAAACGAGGAAAGCGGACGACACTGGAAACCGCACGTCACCTTTGTTCATTGGTCCAGCACTGATCCATGCAAAGAAAGATGAATACACCTACCAATATTTTTTCTCAACCCTGGTAGCTTTGGAAGAGCAACTGAAGAATGTACTTTTCTTTGGTACAGACGGAGAACAGGCACTCATCAACGCAGCTACCAAGAACTTTGAGTATGCAACTGGATTGCGTTGTTTCCTGCATGCCATAGACAACATAAAACGTTACCTTCGGGGAAATGGTTTGCAGTCTATTGAGAGAGATGTCATAGCTGATATCTTTGGGAAGCGCGAAGGACCAAGTTATCAGATGGGCTTGGCTGATTCCACAGATGATGAAGACTTCGACCTGAAACTTGAATCTTGCATCGACAAGTGGGAAACACTTGAAATGTCAGTAAGCAACTCAGCAACAAAGGCTATCTTTCCAGAGTGGTTCAAGAAGAATTACGCAGATGTTGTTAAGAAATCCATGCTAGCTTCGACCAGACGATGTGCAGGCCTGGGAGGACAGCCAACTTCTTGGTACACGAACAACAATCCTGAATCCATCCATCACAAAGTGAAAGATGATAAGCGAAATCAAAAGAAGAATATGACCATTCCAGACTTCATCTTGCACCTTGAACAAGAGGTTGTCATGCAATACCATCAAGAAGAATTAGCAGTTATCAGAAGAGGAGAGTATCGCTTGCGCGAGCAGTACAAATTCCTAGAAATCGAGGAAGACGTTTGGTTTGCTATGTCTCCAGAAAGACGACAACGCCACTTGGAACGTCTAAGACGTACTGCTGTAAAGGCCCTTTCAGTATCATTTCAGGCAGAAAATGATGACCAAACTCTTCTGAAGGTGACTGCGGGCTTCAACGATGTGGCAAGCATGGGAACAGTCACTACAAACGATGCCAACCCCAGTGCAGACACATTACCAGCAAAGATCAGCATTCCTCCTGGAGCAGCTAACATTACTTCAATCCCTTTCAGTGTTGTGACCAGAATGTGGCAGAAGGCAGAACATTTATTAGCTACTCCTGGATCCATTGGAAAACCCATTGGCACATACTTCAGTGACAGCAACGCCCATCTCGTTGCTAGCGAGAGCAAGCCATCTCAGCCCCACTTTGTTTATGTGCATGACACTGGGCGTGTGACATGCGAACAGTGTCCTTCCTGCAACGACTGGAAACTGTGCAAGCACACCATAGCAGCCGCTGAAAAGATGGGAAGGTTACAGAAAGTTCTCCAGTGGCGACGGTCTAACGGCACGCCAAATTTAGATAAAGCTGTAAGGGCTTCATGGCCTAAAAGCGTGGGAAACAAGCCCAAATCATCTCAGCCCAAAGGTTCGCGGAAACCAAAAGAAGCTGTTACAGAAATTCATGATGTGGGCGAGTCAAGCCAAAGGGGTGCGGATAAGCAGTCGAGTACACAGTCAAGTCCCCCGCCATGGAGAGCAGGAAGATACCCACTGGAGATCACGTTTTGGAAGGACACCCGTTCAAAGAAATGCGCTGGATGTCATAGCCTTTTTGAGGATCCTGCACATGGTTTGATTCTTCGTCGTTGTGAAAAGGATTGGATAGCAGGATCATCAAAGTCCAAGATCACCCCAGTTGCGCAACCACGTGCATACCACGTGGACTTGGACTGCATCAAACGCAGACATCCTGATTTTGGTTCAGCATCATCTTGTATAAGCCTGGTGGTGTCATCCTCTTCTGCCGCAAAATTAACAGCTGACCAATTGCAGTATGTCCAATCTGTCCTTGGAGTCACTGTTAAAAGTTAAAATCCACCATTATCATTTGTTGGTTTAGGCTAAAATAAGAGTAACAAATAAAGGCAGGGGACGTCCAAGTGAAATGTGTAGGGATGCTCGTCAGAAAATTAGGACCAATCTAAGCGCGGCTGAAGCCCTGTTTGGCACCTAAAGAGATGGCTTTTAGATTTTAAAAGCATTGTTTTTAAACTCCTTTTTTTATTTCTTTGCATATAACCAAGGGATATAACTTGGGCAACACCATGGATACCCAGATTCGTAATGTTTACTCACCCACCCCTTTAACTCGGCCCCAAAGGAGACGACGAGCATCCCTGCCTATTTCAGATGGGAGTCACCTCCAGAGGAATTTGTGTTCATATTATAGTGCTAGTCAGTAACAATAACTTCGATTTATGGAGTAAGGATCTTAGGGATTGTAGGATTTGAGGGTATTGGATTTATTCGGAAGTGGATATTTTGTCCATTCATTGGACTACCGTTTAAATTACTTTTGTTGAAATTTTAACTGCGGGTAGAACGATGACTGTTCAAATCTTGAAAAAAATGTAAAGAAGAGCCTCGGGGTGATACCGACGAGTAGTTGATGAGGATAGAGTAATAATTCTAATTCTAATTGAGTAATAATTCTACTGGTTATTCACTTCTGTTCAAAGCGTATAAGCAGCAGCTCAAGTAGAAGTCAGTTCCTGCATGTTACTATCATATTGTAAACTCTTGTATTTCGGCACCGAAGTAACATTTTATCGGATACGTAAATACCCAAGTGAACTGGACAAAAACTGTTGCATGCTTTGTACTACTTGTTGTGTATGAAACTCTGTTGCTATGTCAGCAATACTTCATATTGACAAAGTAAAAACGTGTTTACTAAGAGCAGCCTTTCATATTGCTGAGGGATAATGTCTAACAGCACATCAACTTACCACGTGCAACCAGCTGAATGCCATCTACTACTATTTTAAATGTCCTCGGCTGATAAATTTCTTGTTAGCATGTACAACGGACACAAAATTGGGCCTTCATTTGATTTCTCAAGCTACATATTAGTTCTGAATATTGAAAAACATGACACGAATAACTTTCGATAGAAATTTGAGACCTATGTTTTTATACTTTTTACGTGAAGAGGGTTTCGCATATACCTCTCCTTTGTAATACTCTGTAATCTGAGCGAATGGTAATTAGTTGCCTGGCTGATGTTAAGAGGTCATTACGAACCCAGTCGGTCGAAAACCAGGCTGTTGACCTAAACACTTTACCGAATAGGAAAACACAACTCAAATAAAAACTTAGAAATCCAACGATCAAAATACTGCACTCGACCTCGAACACTAACTAAAATAAATCGAAGACAGCTTAATTAGAATATGAAAGATGTTTTTCGCTCTAAATTATAATAACAGCTACAAAGTATACTGTAACAACTGCACAGATGATAAAATTGAAACGACTACCTGCTTTGGAAACAATATATCTGCAAAATACAATTTCTCCAGCTTGCTCGATCCATCAGCGTCCGCGGATAAACATTGTTTCTCCACGTGATCAGTTTCAACGAATCCAGATCAGTGCAGAACTAAGGCGGTGACTATTCGCGACTATTCGTCACTATTCGCGACTATTCGTCACTATTCGCCACTATTCGCACTGTTCGTACTATTCGCTGTTCGCTATTCGCGACTATTCGCTGTTCGCTATTCGCTATTCGCGACTATTCGCTGTTCGGTATTCGCTATTCGCGACTATTCGCTATTCGCTATTCGGGTTTTCCAGACACCCTCCATCGTTTTCATTTCAACTGTGGGCTTTAGCAATGAAGAGAACTGTTGTTAGCCGCAGGGAATAGGGGAATCGATTAAAGAAAAGCTTTTAAAAGGTATTTTCAGAGTTGATTAACTTATTAATGTCACTGAAAATACACGACATTAGATTTCCTCAAGTTTATTGTGAACATCTTGATCTGCGAATAAAAGACCAATTTTTTTTTTACAAGAGTGCTTTTTGGAGTTCTTATTTTTTTTTTTTGAAAATCATGCTTGAAAGTTGGGGGTGCGGCTTATACACGAGTCTTTACGTTAGTTTTTTTCTTTATATTAGTTCTGTTAAAGTAAATCAAATTACCGTTTTGGAAGAGTAAGTCGTTATACACCTTCAGTTAGTACAGCATGACTTTTTTTAAGAAATGCTCAATATTTACTTTGCTTATTATTCAGTCCGCAATTTTTGCAACCGAGGTGTAACAAAAGGCTGTCTTTCCCTTAGATGATCCATCACAGTGCAACAGTTTTCTTCTCAATTGGAGCCAGAGACCTGAGAATAAGCATTTGATTGCCGATGATGGCGACGAAGTCGAACAAACGGAAACTGTTGAAGTAAATGAAGAGCGGGTAAGTTTTCTGTAGTTTATCCGTTGTTAACATGCCAGATACAATTTTGATGTTAGCGTTGACAAAAATCGTGACAAGACTGCCATAAGAACATGAAATAGCTAGACACAGTGGTAACAAATAATCAGTTTCTAAGGTAATGGCGGCTACCGCTACCTGTCTAGTTCACTGAAAGATCGAGTTCGCTACCCTCGACTTCCAGTTCGCTAAAACAAAATAAAACTAAAGTTTGTGAAACTTAACTGTAGAATTGTGTGTTTAACATTAAAGAACATATTTTCTTTTCGGGACTGAGTAATTAAGAACGAGTAGAAGTTGTGATACTTCATTCATAACAAACCACTTGACTATAGTTTTGAGCTGGAAGGCAATACACGCTTCTGGGTTGTCTTTCAGGTAGCTTACGAATCTTTGGCAATTGCTAAGTACTAATTAGGTGATAAACGCGAAGCTTTGAGTATTTGCTCAAGACTGTTTCTTACGGTGGCTCATATAGGACATCGTTACATGTATTTTAATAGCAAAACGTACAACTTGGCCGGATTTCTATGTCAAAATCCAAGTTGTGTTTACCGTGAAATTAGCAACTCGGATTTCAACTGTCAAAATCCGAGTTGTGTTCACTGCCAAATTTCTACATCGAAAATCCAAGTTGTGTTTACCGCCATATTCACAACTCGGATTTCTAATGTCAAAATCCGAGTTGTGAATTTGGCGGTAAACACAACTCGGACTTTTGACATAGAAATCCGAGTTGTAAATTAACCGTGAAATTCACAACTCGGATTTTGACAGTAGAAATCCGAGTTGCGAATTTCAAGGTAAACACAACTCGGATTTTGATGTAGAAATCCGAGTTGTACGTTTTGCTATTAAAACACATGCACTGATGTCCTATATGAGCCACCGTAGTTTCTGCATTTCCCTTAATAATCTTTACGATTACTTTTGTTGTTAGGCTTCGAAACGCAAGAAGACTTCCGAAAAGAGACGTGCAAGCTCTGCCCAAAAAGGCAAAGAAAGGCAAAGAAAAGACGCGTGGCAAGGTACGTGTAGAGTGATATCTTGTGTTTATAAAGTAGTGATCAATGCAGCCCATGACAAGCTTTTACAGTTTACCTCGAAGTCTTGTACTTAAACTCCCGGACTCTGGATTTCTGACATCTTGCCAAAATATGCAAACTTGGTTATCCAATGTAATAACTACTCGAGGAATAAATTTTTCAATTTTAATCACAGACTCGGATTTATATTTAAAATACTTTGAAAATTTTCCAAACTTCAGTCTCGATATTCTTATAGAACGCATTCTTCAAAAAGTAAGAGTGTATTTTAAAACTAGCTGTCTTACTTTGCAGATATTATGTACGACCCAGACGACAGAGGACCATCTTGATCACGAGGACACTGATTACCTCCCAGAAACACCGAATGTGTCATCATCAGCATCGCCTAGCACAGTCACTCCACCTTGTCAGATCGAGGAACCCTTGAGTCCGTTAGGAGTCTTTGACTGCAGTCCAGTTCATTCTCCGAAACCATGCTCTCCTCGCCGTAATTTGACCTTTAGCCCAGTAATAAACATTCAGTCTCCCAGTGCCAGCCGTGAAAGTATCATCACCAGGAGAGACTTCACAAAACTATTGAGTAACATCTACTTTTCTGGATACGAGGACATTTCTGCCTTTTTGCGACCCTACATTGACCTTAGGGCCCCTTCAACCCAGCCTCGACCGGGCTGAAATTTCCCATATGAACACATCGACAACAAAATTTGTTAAGGAAAGCGTGATGCAGTTTTTTGTGTCAATACTAGCAGACGATTATTAGTTTGCTGTTTCAAACGTTTTCTTTATAATTGCAGGTTAATTTGGTGGAAAGCCTGAGTAAGTCTGTACAGTCAATCGATGCAAGACTAACCCAGCAGTCAGTGGAAATTGCAGAAATAAAGTTTGCGATACAACAATGTCTAGACCGGCCTCAAAGGAGCTTTCCACATCCAGCACCTGCGGAGGCGCCAGTGGCACCTCAAGTTGAATCATCCCCAGTCCAAACACAGAACCTCTTGGCATCCCCGCTCCTGGAACAAGACTCCGACAGAGGTGACCTTTGTTATTTTTTTATTAACTGTAACGCACATAATTAATAACTTCATACCTGCCGGTACTTGAAATTAATTGAAGTCAAATATATTGGGGCGTCGATAAAACCAGGAACATGGAACATTCCGAATACAATCATAAGATTTAAAAACCTTTGGCGACGCGCTGTCTTGCAGTGTCACTGGTCAAAACTGTATTTTCTCAAGATTTATTCGTTAGAAGTGTTGTCGATCTGAAGTTGAATTCTAGGTGTGGCCATATGTACCGTAAATAAAAGGCTCTACTCTGCTCTGATGTTCCGGGATGTTCCTGGTTTTATGGACGGCCTTTCAATTATTTTATTACTTTTCTTTTTGCTAAAAGGCTCACCTGTTTCTTTCTGTTTTAGTGAGAATTGGTGGAATGCTTGGTGTGACGCTGAGGATTCAGGAGTACCGCCGTCTGCAGACCTTCACTTACCCGAACAAATTCACTCTTGCGTTAGCGGAGAAACTTTACGGCCTGGAACAGATGGCTACAGCAACCGTGACGAGAAAAGACTGCAACAAACAACTTGACCCGCAAATTACCCACGCAATTAAAACTGAAGTTCTTCGTGTTTTTGGGTCCTCATTGTCTACTGAGGAACAGACAAAATTATGGAATGGCTGTATTGCCAGTATTGCTGGTAAATGTAAGAACCTGCATTATGCCAAGAAGAAGGCTTTGGAGATAGCTTGAACTCTTAAGAGCGTAAATCCGAAAATATCGAGAATCGGCCGACAGAAGCAAAAAAAACGAATTTTTTCTTACATGCCCAAAAGAACACATTTGGTAACCTATTTTCGGAAATGACATCAAAACGTTCGATTTCCTTTTCTTTTCTTCAAAATTTGCAAAACATGAAAATTCGGCCACAAGGCCTTCAGCGGCGTCCATGAGACTTGAAATTTGGCACATGTTTAACATGCTCGTATGGACGTACCAAACGTTATCTCAACATGTCCTTTACACAGTTTGTGAGGCATCTCTTGAACTTTACTTGGGACTAAATTTTGTTTAAAAATATTTTTTTTTATAAACTAATTAACCTTCGGAAGCTGAACTATTTACGGACCTCAAGTGATAAGGCTTATATTAGCAAACTTTGAACTTGTCAAATGCTGTCTGTTATATTTCAGTCACGTAAATAAATATAACCAAATCAAAGCAGGTTCTTTATTCTACTTGCCTGGAAAAAATTACAGGTGGCCCGTAAAAACTGTTCCGTTGAGAGAATTTTCCGTGAGGTCACTTTGACGCATATCTCATTTAATTATGCAATTGTTAATTATTGCGCAATTGTTATCATTTCCGACTTCTTTTATTTTATACATTCTCACTAAATCTCTTAGGGTATAGAATTGAAATAAAAGATAAGAAGTCCAAACAAGCTGTTACAACTCAGCTTATAGTTGGCTTATCAATAGACCAAAGGACTGGTACTTTATCATGAGTCACGCAAACTACTTCACACGATAACGACCATGACCAGCTGGTTGAAAGAAAAAAAAGCGTTTTATATACATGGCTAGATTGAATTGAATTGAAATAAATATAAGAAGTTAAAACAAGTTTTAACAACTCAGCTCATCAATAGACCAAGCTGTTGTTTTTTCAATAATACTAGTACGTTATCATGAGTCACGGAAACTATTTCACACGGTAGTGAACTTGACTAATTGGCTTCTTCGATGGATCCTTTTTTACATGGAACGTACGCATTCTAACTAACACTTCTGTTATAACAAGTACAGATAGCCACTCAAACGATGGAAATACAAAATTCGTGAAACGTGGAAGGGATATCTTTAAAACAGAGACAACAACTCTAATTAAATTAAACTAGGAACGTCGCGTTAAACTTTACAGTATCGCTACCACTAGTAAACACTTGCCTGCTTTGCTGTAGAATTTTCATATGCAAAATTTTCATTCACGAAAAAGTTTGAGATATGGTATATTCCAGAATCGGTGCATATTAGTAAGACGTTATTTATGTTTCTTACGTTATGGTTAAATATTTCACTCGAGCTTCGGACGCTATAAACTCAACCGATAGACATTATTAAATTAAACGGAATCCTTGAAAACTTTAATTAACAGATTCATTCCTAGCTTTGGAATTCTCAATACGCTAGTCACTCTGAATCTTCATCGCATTGTTACTTTTTTCATAAAGTTTACTTTGATTAAGATACGATTTTCAGGCCAGTGAAACTTCTTGTTCCTCAATCACACTCCTAAATTGTGTTGCGTGACAATGTGATTGACAATTAATTTGCCTGGGATACGGATCGATATAACTAGCTGTTGAGCGTGAGTGGTTCAGGTAAAAGTTATTTACAGCTAACAATTCACTTCACAGCGAACGTTCTGACTTGCTATTCATATTCTGTTATGGCATGCGCATGTGGCTATTCATCGCTAGTGGGTGGAGAGTGCGGTTCAAGTAAAGAGAGACCCGCTGATATAAAATGCGTCACCATACGAGAGTGTACGAAGGAAGTGTATAATCATCTTGCATTTCACAAAATCAGCGATGATTCCGGTGTTGACTCCGAGTGGAAACTGCTTCTTGCAAGGGCAGGTACTATGCAATGGTCAATTTACTGTAATCCTAAGACACCATTTTAACCTGCGTTTCCCACAAATTATAACTCTTTCGCTGGCATAAACTAATTTTTTTTTCTACGTGCAGGTGTATTTAAAATTGATGCCTCCTACTTAGAAATGACCATATGTCCTCGTCATCGGGACTTATTTGGTTCACGTTGGCAATCTGGAAGGTCTATTTGCACTATCCCCGATGAAATTGCTGCTCACAAGTCCTCGTCAGCAAAAGGGCTGTGTGGCTTGCGGAGTTATCAGTCGGCATATGTTTACTTTAAAACCCAGCAGCTTGTTCCAACGGGCTCACGTAAGTCTCATGGTACTAAAGTACAAAAACCATGGTTGTTGATGTAACAACTGTTTTGAACCTGTATCAATTTCTTTACTCTCGTTATTGTTTAAACAACCACTATCAATGTGTATCTCTAGATACACACGACGGCTACATAGTAGCCTGCGGATCCCAGTAGCGCTCTTCATCTCAGCTGTGAAAGTAATATCAGTAAAATATAAAACAGATGTAAAGTGTTATAATCTTAACTGCCAACTCTAGCACTGTATCGTAACAATAGCAGTGTAGAAAATCCTCCCCTACCCCTGGTGAAGTTCCTGGGTAGGAAGTTTGAAGTGCAGGTCAGTAAGTGGGAAAAGTTTATTCATTTAAGTAAATATATATTTAACAAATAGATAGATGTTCCGTGTTTTTGTCGAGTTATAGAAACACGAGTGGAAGTTTGGGAGAACGAGAAATGCTGTGGGAACATGAGTCGTAGGCGAGTATTTCTACAGCTTTTGCGAGTTCTCCCAAACTTTCAAAAGTGTTTCTTTTTAATACGCGATAGAAAGACGGAGAACATGTTTTCTATTTCTTTTAGAAAATACCGTGACGAAAGAAGGAAAATAACTTGTTAAGCTTGATTATTAAAATGTTAATTCTCTTTGCTTGCGCCATCATTACGTCAACAGCGCTCGTGCTAGTTCTGTGTTTCTATCGAGTTTTAATACAAATTTATTAACGTTCTACCACGAATGCCGTTCTCTGATTGGCTACGCTACTCCGAGTCACTATCTATTCTGTGATAGATAGTGAGAAGCGTAGCAGTGTACCCTTGTTAACAAGACAACGGCCGCTTCTTGGCGCTTTCGAAGTGTCTTTGGAGAGGATTTAGATATAGATTTGAACGACTAGCAGATTTATACTAAAGCAATTAGATTATTCGCTCTCAATTTCTTTGCGCGATAGTTGACTGGTGTTGCTTTCCCTCGTCAAATCGCGCGATAGAAATATTAGAGGGCTTCTGGCTGGGACACCCGCCGCCAGGTGCTGTCAATCATGGCTGGTATAGCGAGCTTCAAGGCTATTTCAGAATTTATTCCGGGGCTCACACAATACCGTTTTACTGAAGCCAAACTTCACGGTCTTCAGCATGGCCGGGGCACACCAGTTCCTGAGGTGAAATCTCCGCACATTCGAATTGAGCGACAACAGCTTGATCACTTCTTAATTTTTCTTTACCAGCCCTCATTTAGTTCAGGACATGCCATTTGGTCAGAAGCATTTACAACTGTCAGACGGGACAATGTTGACGGTGCCGAACATAATTCGCACTATGATTCCAAGTAGAATTGTTTCGCAGTACAAGCGTTTCTGCGTTGACAGCGGCTTTAAACCATTCAGCCAGGTAACGATGCTGTGAATCTTATCGGAGTGCAGTGCTTCAGTCCGCAAGTCACTACAAGGTCTCGATTATGTTGCTGCAGAAGGTTCTCGAGCATTCGACACTCTTGGAGATGTAGTAGAGAAAGTGTCTCACATGACCGATTGTAGAAAAAAGCGGGCCGAAGAGCTGCAAGAGACACTCAAGGCGGGAAAATTGTACCTCAAGGGAGATTACAAGGTAACATTATGTATGTCACCACGGTTAAGATTGGATAGGATAGAATCGCTTGTCGCGTTACTAAAATTAGAACCCATCTTTTTCATGACTAAAACTATATAATTTCGTTAATATTGATCTTCAGGACTAAATGTTTTTTACGCGCCTTTACATGTGCCTCTTTCTTTTTCTGTTCCTTTCCTTTTAAACCCAATAATTAATTTGCCTAATTCAGTAAATTTCTGATGATAAAAAGTTTCGTAAAACACTTTAGGATAAACACGAGCGATATAAAATAAATAGAACGACGTTTCGATGACTCCATGTCATCATTATCAAGTTCGAATTACATGATAGAATTGATTGTATATATAGTAATAGAAGTGTGAAAATATGTGAGAAATTGAAAAAGGTATTTATTTCTATTACTAAAGCAAAAACAAATAAATAAATAATGGCAATAATAGTATTTTGAAAAGATGCTTATACTCTACTATAACAAGTGGTCAACGAATTACTGACTGACTGAAAGACAGATAGACGGCAGACTGACCGACTGACCGACTGACTGATGATCAGTTATGATCAGTAAATTTATGGAGTGAAACTCTTCATAACTACCTGCAGGTGCACGTGAATGAGCAATCATATGTGCCAGACCATTGTAGTGTGTTTGCGCTGAGTGACAAATCAGATGCAGACGTCAGGAAGCAGTGTGACCACACCCATGATGAGGTATGCGATCAATGCCACGCACTCACTGTTGCACTTAAAGATATCGAGGAAGCTATCCGTACTGCTGCGTTTGACCTCAGTGAAGACCGAGAGGAGTTCTTGTATCTGTGCTGTGACTGCCATTGAAGCATGGAAAAGCCACCAGATGAGAACCGTTCGCCAAGATCAAGCACGCATTGATATTTTGGAGCTTTTAAACGAAGAGAGTATCTTAATTGTGAGTGATTGGGCGATGAAGTTCCTCCCTCGAATGTATAGAGAATCCCAGCAGAATTGGTACGGTAAGCGGGGAATATCGTGGCACATTTCAGTTGTTTTTCGTCGTAAAAATGACGTTTTACAATCTCAAGCCTTTCTTCATATTATCCAGTCGTGTGCTCAAGATAGCCAGTCAGTTGTTTTGATGATGCAGCACATGCTGCAAACACTCAAGACTGACCACCCTGAAATTGTCCAAGCCTGTTTTCGTCAAGACAATGCCGGATGCTACCACTGCTCCAATACTGTCATGGCCCTTGCATACCTGGAGAAAGAAGTGGGTATAAAAGTTGCGCGCGTCGACTTCAGTGATCCGCAAGGAGGCAAAGGGGCAGCTGATAGGCTCGCTGCAACCTGCAAGTGTCACATTCGAATTTATATCAACGAAGGACGCAATGTCTCGACAGCGGAAGAAATGAAAAAGGCCCTTCTTTCACATGGTGGGATCTCTGGTGTTAGGGTCGCCATAGTACAGTCTTTTGACAATTCCTCGGTGGTAGAGCAACCGAAGATTCCCGGAATCACCAAGCTTAACAATTTCATCTACACGAAAGATGGATTGCTGGCTCATCGCTCTTATAGCATTGGAAAAGGCAAATGTATCATTCTGCAGGACCAGTCAGGTAAACTGTCTAAAAATACGTGACCTTTGCTTCCAAAAGAAATCAAATCGATGCTCTTGAAAGAAGGCACCCGAGTTTCAAAGTTTTATTTTAAAACTTTGCCTCCAAAATTAAACAAAAACAAAACATATCGAAAGCAAAGCTAAGTACAAACAAAGACACAAAAACCACGGAATAGAGTGCATTTTACCCAAGGTTTTTTCCATTCCCAACTTTTTCCCTGAGAGTAAAGATTATTCTCTCTTTAAATGTATTAAACAGTTGTCTTTTTCCAACAGCCACGATTTGTTCCAACTGGCTGGCCATTCCATTCTCTGCGGGCGACTTTAAGGAAGTAACGCAGAAGGCCGTCAAAGTCCATTCCACAGCAGATGTGGCTACCGAACAGGAACAAAGTTACCCCACAGAGTCTGAAGAGTCTGGTGTATTCTCCTGTCCCCAGGAAGGATGCGTTCGTGTTTTCCATCGACATTCTTCGCTGGAAAAGCATCTATCAGTAGAAACGTGCACCAAAGCTTTGGAAAAGCACACGCTGCTGGACCTGGCAAAATTAAAATACGCGTCCATCCTAAAAGAGAGTGCAAGTTCAATTCCAACTATCGACTCCGTGTCTAGGAAAGGTAGCAATGTAGTATCACCTTTTTCTGACGAAGGGTGGGCCCTGAGGGGTACAAAAAAACCGTACAAATTCAATGAAAAGCAAAGGGAATATTTGGAGGCAAAGTTCGATATCGGGCAAGGAACAGGGAGAAAAGTGAGTCCCGAGGTCGTCGCCAGAGAAATGAGACACGCCAAAGACACTGGCGGGGGAAAACTCTTTTCAAGCTCTGAATTTCTTTTTGCTCAGCAGATTTCCTCGTACTTTTCCCGCCTTTCTGCAAAAGGTCGCTCTCAACTAGTTTCCGCCGAAATGGATCTTCGTGCGGTAGAGGAAGAATATAACTTCGCCTCAGCAAGGGAAGCGGTTCTTTCCACCCTAGATTTGCAGCATCCGATAACATACGATCAGTTCAATATTTGCAGTTTAGTTCGGGATAGAAAGCTTAGTAAGCTGAAAGTTGGCATGCTGCAAATGATTGTTGATGCCTTAAATCTTGAATCACCAGTACCACCTGTCAGGAGAAAAGCTCTGTACCTCGCTGCTCTCGAGGAAGCTGTAAAAAAATGCTCATGCACTAGTGGTGTTTAAATTTAGTGACATCATTACCTCTCTTAAAATATTAAGAGGTCTGTTCTATTAGATGCCAATATTTATGTTCTTCCAATCCTTCCTTTAAACTGCAGTCCGCCGCTTTGCGCTATATTTGTTTCTTGTGAGGATAGGAGGTCAGTACTGAGAAAATAGTGTGCTGTGCTACAGGGCACTCTTGCTTTGGGTGGCCTCAAAAATCAGCTAGGAGAAAAGACCAGGATCAAGGAAGTAAAATAGGTGGTGATGCTTTAGTGCCTCTCAATTCCAGTTTTCCTTATTGGTCTCTTGTCGTTTATGAGTATACGTGTGTGTCTATTGTCACGCAACAACCCTGAAATGGCAGAACTGTTTGACGGTTCACAATACAGAAGAACAGAAGAATGCAGAACTTAACTTAGCAAGCTAAACCGTCTTCAAATGAGAGTCATTGTTTACGTAGGTTTTAGATATACAATAGGCCCATTAATTTCAGTACAAAAGTAGCAGTACGCAAAGAAAGTGTTACACACACTAAAATCAAGTCAGGGTTGAACGAATCAAGTTTAAAACAGAGTACGTCACTCAAAGTAGTAAATAGTTATTGAGTGGAAGTTTGATTGTCGCTTAAACGTTACTGACTGTCAACAAAGTTTCATTTTCGGAAGGCGAAAGTTTAGCGAGACATAAGTAAACATCTACATGAGTGCTTACATTCCAGCCGGTGCAAGTCCATGGACCTCCATGCGATGTAAAGTAATTCCGTTTCGCCTACAATTTAATAAGGGAAAACTGGAAACGAAATAAGTACATCCTATAAGCAAATTTTGCTGAATTGTGGTTAGATTTAATAATACTAGCCGATTATATGATTAATATGATCGGGAATATGACCAAAGACAAACACATATTTGTAAAGTAAAGTAAAGTAAACAACTTTGAGCGAAGCAGTGACCGTTTAATAGCAAGCCTTTAAAGGCAGAATATAGATGGAAATACTAACTTTCCCTCAGAGACCTTTAAGCTAAGTTCGTTTTATGTTTAATTTCATTTTTATTCTCTTTTGTTAGTGCAACTGGAAGATTTATTTAGGTAAGTGAACTCTGATACCACGCGCTATAAAGGAGCCTTACAGAAAAATTCTCTCAACGGAACTATTTTTACGGGCCACCAGTTATTTTCTAGAAGTAAAACAGGAAGACCCTTAAGTCATCCTATATAAAGTCCGTGACAAAAAGAATCAATCTAGCTGTGTATATTAACGCTTTTTTTTTTCTACCAGCTGGTCACGGTCGCTACCGTGTGAAGTAGTTTGCGTGACTCATGATAAAGTACCAGTCCTTTGGTCTATTGATAAGCTGAGTTGTAACACTTGTTTGGACTTCTTATCTTGGATTCAGTTATTTCAATTCTATACCTTAAAAGATTTAGTGGGAATGTATAAAATAAAAAGAAGTCGGAAATAATAACAATTGTGCAATAATTAATTAACAACTTAATAATTAAGTGAGATATACGTCAAAGTGACCTCACGGAAAATTCTTTCAACGGAACAGTTTTTACGGGCCACCTGTAATTTTTTTCAGGCGAGTAGAATAAAGAACCTGCTTTGATTTGGTTATATTTATTTACTTGACTGAGATATAACAGACAGCATTTGACAAGTTCAAAGTTTGCTATTATTAGCGTTATCACTTTAGGTCCGTAAATGGTTCAGCTTCCGAAGGTTAATTAGTTTGTAAAAAAAAATATTTTTAAACAAAATTTAGTCCCAAGTAAAGTTCAAGAGATGCCTCACAAACTGTGTAAAGGACATGTTAAAATAACGTTTGGTACGTCCATACGAGCATGTTAAACATGTGCCAAATTTCAAGTCTCATGGACGCCGCTGAAGGCCTTGTGGCCGAATTTTCATGTTTTGCAAATTTTGAAGAAAAGAAAAGGAAATCGAACGTTTTGATGTCATTTCCGAAAATAGGTTACCAAATGGGTTCTTTTGGTCATATAAGAAAAAATTCGTTTTTTTCGCTTCTGTCGGCCGATTCTCGATATTTTCGGATTTACGCTCTTAATAATTTATAATCGTCATGTTTCGGTCTACTATTTTTTAAACATCTTGTTTAACTTTGTTTTACTAGGCAAGTTTGTGTATAAATATATATGTAAAATTGGTATTAACTCGTTTTCGCCTGCTGTTTTTCCCGTGAAAAAATTAAAAAACCAACGCTCATCAAAAATCATTTTTTTCACTAGAAATTAACCTCGGAGTATACATAAACTTATATTCGTTTGAAAGGTCAAGAAAATGGCTTTTTTTAGGGTACGTTTTTCTCTTCGGGGTAAACAAAAACTCTGATTACGAAGTCACGCCGAACCCACCCGTTACCCAAAATCTCTTCAAAAACCCTGACTTGGAAGTGATATATCACTTTCATGTTGATAGCTACCACCCTTAGTCATCTTTGCTATTATAACATTCGATTAGCGATACACATTATTTTTATTCAGTACTTAAGTTTTATTCAACAAGTTTCCCGAATTTTCTGGGGAAAAAAGTTATAACTTAACCTTAGTGCTCGTCAAAAACCCATACGTAAAATTTATATGGAAAGGTCAAGGTATTTTTTCATTAGACGTAAACAAAATTATCCGATTACAAGTCACGCTAAACTCGCGCTATGCAAAGAATGTAATCAGATACTCCTTTTTTCGTATATTTGCTGAAGGGCAGGAGAGTCACGTTTTGCAGACAAACCGCGTTTTTTTAAAGCGCGGTTTACAACCGCACCGCGGTTCTTGTTAAACCGCGCAGCTGTAGGCTGGGCGGTTTCTTGCTTTGCACTCGGTTTATTTTTATTTAATTTTTTTAGTTTCGTCGGGGAGCAGACCCAAACTCCCACTCACGGCCAATTGTCTTCACCGGATGATGTCATCAGCCAATTACAAGCCATTTCTCAGCTCTTTTCGTCATATCCCTCCCTCAGGAGAGTTTTGTCAAGTTAGCGAATTAACTGTTTACACAAAAAAATGGCGACCAAAGGGAGAAAATGTTAATTTGATCCAACTTGGGCCAAAATCTTTCGGCGATGGGCGTCAGGACTTTGGCAAGGACAAAGCATCTAATTTGGGACCAGCTGCTGGCTAGTAAGGCTGAAATTATCCAGAGTTAAGCTGTATTTTCGTTTTGCGTGCAAAACAGAAGAGGCTATGTCTCATCTGTTTTCGTCATATGCCCCCTCAGGAGCATTTTGTCAAGTTATTTGGTCAAAATTGGCCCAAAATCTCTTGGTGATGTATTACTAAATCATTGTTAATATGTTCACTTTCGAAGGGAATATTCAGTGAGGTAAAGAATGGTTTTATTTAGTTTTCCGTACTCACCCCTAAATGTCGTCACCGGATGATGTCATGTTTAGCTTGTAATTGTCAGCGCCCCAAAACTTTATTTCGCTTGCGCCTATAATTACCATCAGCTACGCAGGCTACGGCAAAATGAAATTTCTTGTATTACGTCGTGAATGAATTTGCGAGTGAAGCACTATTGACCTTTGCGGGTTTACATATTACAAGGACAGTACAGCAAAATAATGAAGAACCTCATGGTAATTTTGTGATATGTATTTCAAAAGTAGAGTATTGGTGACTATAAAATATACTAAGATCATCACTGTAGGGTATTTAGGTTTCTTTATTGTTGGAGTTTGGGGTTCAATTGCATTACGCAATTTGGCACTTGTTGTAGGAATCGAAATAACGTAACTATCAAGTTTGTTCCCTGGTTAGATCACATCTTAGACCAGTGGGTGTTCGTTTTAGACCACAGGGTCTTCGTGACCAGCTGGTGTTCGATTTAGATTACAGGGTCTTCGTTTTATACAAGGGTTTTATACCATAGAGTCTTCGTTTTAGACCAGTGGGTTTTAGGTTTCCGGTGTTT
The DNA here is from genome assembly GCA_964020085.1 of Micromussa lordhowensis. Taxonomy (NCBI): domain Eukaryota; kingdom Metazoa; phylum Cnidaria; class Anthozoa; order Scleractinia; family Lobophylliidae; genus Micromussa; species Micromussa lordhowensis. The sequence continues at coordinate 16,297,422 of OZ026603.1, forward strand.
GTTTTTGGATATTTGTTTTCTACACATCCATTGGCTGATTGAGGTGCTGTAAGTTAGGTTTGTTAGTAATTGTCAGAAATTTTCAGAAAGTGAAATGACTTGTATTGTGTCCACTGTATTGTTCTTGTTAGAAATACAGTCCATTAGTTTTTGTAAACAGTCGTCTTGTTTGCTTTTGTTACGTTTTAAAGTTATTTTTGTTCAATGAGGATCTGTTTACAGAACAAATTAACCACTTCGTCGGAATGCAAAGTATACTCGTTATCGCGTTTTAGGATCGTTTGTGGAATACATGGCGCATGTACACTGATGTGCTTGACGTTAATTTCAGACAACAATGTCATATTGTGCAGCGTGTTAAAGAAGACGGCACTTTTGTTGAATATTTTCTGGCATTGAGCCAGTCATTGATTGTGTTGTAATTTTCTTGCTAGTTTTCGAATTGCCGGCCACTCTGCTTTTATGTATCAATAATGGGTGGTTACCCCGAAATTTTAGTTTGGAAGGTATGTTTTTTGTGTTATATTTAATGTCATATTGTGCAGTCTGTTAAAGAAGATCGTGCTTGTTTTGAACTTTTGTTTGTCAAAGAGGCCCAGTGACTGATTGAGCTGCTGTATGTAGGGTATGTAGGGGACCCAAACTCCCACTCATGGCCAATTGTCTTCATCGGATGATGTCATCATCAGCCAATTACAGGCCATTTCTCAGCTCTTTTCGTCATATCTCCTCCTCAGGAGGGTTTTGTCAAGTTAGCGAATTACTGTTTACACAAAAAAAGGGCGACCTTCGGCAATGGGCGTCAGGACATTTGCAAGGATAAAGCATCTAATTTGGGACCAGCTGCTGGCTAGTAAGGCTGAAATTATCCAGAGTTAAGCTGTATTTTCGTTTTGCGTGCAAAACAGAACATTTTGTAATCTGGAATGTTTGCATTGTTTCTGTTCACTTTCAAAGAGAATATTAAATGCGCTAAAAAGGTATTAATAATAATAATAATAATAATAAAATCACTTATAGAGCGCTGTGTCCACTAATTGCTCAAAGCGCTGTACAACAATCAATCAACTATAAAAATATAAAAACTGATAGCTATAACAATAAAATTAACTAAACTACTAATAACTAAACATCATAAGCCAATTTAAATAAATATGTTTTCAACTGCGTTTTAAACTGGTCAACAGAGGTAACGCTCCTGAGTTCAAGAGGCAATTTATTCCATAGCCTAGGAGCAACTACAGAAAAAGCTCTGTCACCATATGTCTTTAACCTGGATTTAGGCACAGCTAAAAGATTCTGAAAACTAGAACGAAGTAAACGTGGACTATTATGATAGTGTAAAAGATCAGATAGATAAGTTGGTGCCAATCCATTAAGGCATTTGAACACTAAAAGCAATATTTTAAAATGTATGCGATAGTTTAACGGTAGCCAGTGAAGTTGAAACATGATAGGAGTGATATGGTCAAACCGCTTAGTTAACGTAACAATGCGTCCAGCAGTATTTTGTACTAATCTTAGCTTATTTAAAAGGTGTTTGGGAAGTCCATATAACAAGGAGTTACAGTTATCCAGTTTAGAGCTAATGAACGCATGTACTAAAATTTCAGAGGTGTTTTCGCTCAAGTACTTCCTAATCTTAGCAATGTTCCTTAAATGGTAGTGGCAGGAAACACAGATTTTTTTAACATGTTCCGTTAAGTTGAAACAATGATCGATAGTAACCCCCAAATTCCGGGCAGAAGATTTGGGAAAAATCTTCTCATCACCCACTTGGATGAACTCTAGGGTAGGCCTGGAACGAAATTGTGAGGTAATAAGGACAAGTTCAGTTTTCTCCTGATTAAGTTTAAGTCCATTATTCACCATCCAGCAGTCAAGATCATTGACACAGTATTCAACACGACGCTTGGCCAGTGAGAGATCGTAGCTACAGTCAGTTTTAAAAGATATATACAGCTGGGTGTCATCAGCGTAGAGATGATACCGTAACTTGTGGAGCTTGATGATATCGGCAATGGGTGATGTGTATAGGAGATAGAGAAGGGGGCCCAGAACAGATCCCTGAGGTACACCACGTTCCAAAGAGCGCTGTGTTGAGTTGCAGTCATTGACTTGAACATATTGCTTGCGAGACGTCAGGTAGGATTTAAACCATGCGAGCACAGTACCCTTGACTCCAAAACGATCTTGCAGTCTTGACAACAATATTGAGTGATCTACAGTGTCAAAGGCTGCGGACAAGTCCAATAAGAGAAGTATGACAGACTCGTTGTTGTCCATTGCACACAAGATGTCATTCTGGACCTTCACTAAAGCTGTTTCAGTGGAGTGGAAGTTCTTGTATGCCGACTGCAACACCTCGTCCAGGTGGTGCGACATGACGTGATCTATGAGTTGGATGGCAGCTGCCTTTTCAACAAGCTTTGATACTACTTTTAAGTTCGAAATAGGACGAAAATTTTGAAACAGTTCAAAGTCAGCGTCAGATTTCTTTAGGATGGGAGATAGTATAGCAACCTTCAAAGTATCGGGCATAGTACCAGTGGATAAGGACAGGTTGACGATCTTCGTAATAGTGGGAAGTAAAACCGTGAAACAGCCTTTCAAAACTGTTGCAGGTAGAGGATCAAGTTCACAAGATTTAGATAATGGTTTCTTTGAAAACATTTTTAGTTCCTCCTGGGTAACCTCAGCGAAGTTGCAAAGTTCTACACCACAAACTGTCATATCTGGTAGAGAAGACCCAACACAAGCTTTCCTTTCCACAAGCCCATGATGTATTTTGTCAATCTTGCTGGTGAAAAAGTCAGCGAATGAATTTGCCAGGGCAGTACTATCAGGAGAGGGAGGATAGCGCTTGTTCGGTGTTTTCTGCAAAATCTTACTGACAGTCTTAAATAATATCTTCTGATCTGATGAATGATCATTGATGATGTCATTGTAATATGTTGACTTGAGTGAATCAATCAAATTGTTGACAACGTAGCATTGATGGACATATTGTTCACGATCATATTGTAGCCTAGTTGTATTACGTCTGGCCATGGAATGCGCTGACTGTGATAAATAAGATCCTGTTTACTTCAATAGAAGCAATGGTGGAATTTTCTGGGAAAAATTAAAACCTAAGCGCTTGTCAAAAACCCCTTTAACATATGTAAATTTATATTCGTTTGAAAGGTCAAGGTATTTTTTCATTGGACGTAAACAAATATCTACGATTACAAGTCACGCTAAACTCCCGCTATGCAAAGATTGTAATCAGATACTCCTTTTATCGTATATTTGCTGAAAGGTAGGAGAGTCACGTTTCGCGTAATGAAATTAGGTCGTTATGTGACAGCAGATGTCTTTCGCATTGCTCGGGGTCAAACAGTGTAAGTAACCGAGTTTTTTTAAGCGCGGTTTACAACTGCACCGCGGTTCTTGCTTTTTTTTAGTTTTTGTGTCAGCAGACGCAGACCTCCACGGATGATGTCTTCATCAACCAATCACAGGCCAAACTCCCACTCGGTCAAATGTCGTCACCGAATGATGTCATCATCAGCCAATTACAGGCCATTTCTCAGCTCTTTTCCTTATACCTCCCCTCAGGAAAGTTTTGTCTACAACAATGTTGTTGTGTTTGAGAAGATCATGCTTTTTATGAACTTTTATTTTGCCACGAGCTACAGTCATTGATTGAGCTGTAATTTTCCGAGAAGTTTTGGTGTTGTTGGGCACTTTGCTTTTATCTTTTATTGATCTGTTTATGGATACTTGTTTTTTATTTTCGCAGCTTTAAGTTTAGAAGGTAAGTTTTTCTTTTTTATCTCGCTTAGAGATGCACGCATATGGTCTGTTTTCATGTATCTTGAAAATCCATCTTAGTATCCTTCGTAATTGCGTAGTTTAACTTATACGCTAATTATGGACAACAATGACGTATTGTGGAAGGTTTGCTACAATTCTCAGAGTTAAGACGTTTTAAATTTTTATGGCAATGTCGCGGAGTAGGATGCGCCATTTCTCAACTGTTTTCGTCATACCTCTTCTCAGGAAAGTTTTGTCTAGTTAGTGAATTGAATATATTATTCATAGTTGCGCGGAAATTCCTCGGAGATGGACGTCAAGACATTTGCAAGGATAAGGAATGTAATTTTGGACCTGTTGCTGGCTACTAAGGCTGAAATTATCTAGGGTTAAGCTGTATTTTCGTTTGCTTGCTTGTTGAGTTTCGAAGGGAATAATGAATGCGGTAGAGAAGGGCGTCTGGTGTCAGCCGTCATAAATAAGACCGTATTTATTGTAATGTCATTACAGTAATAATTAAGATGCTGTTTACTTCGCCTGTAGACGAACTTATAGGTTTCTCGAATTGAAGTTAAATCGTCTCCGAAGAAAACGTAAGAGGACAAATATGATATCTGTGATAAGAATCTACATACTGTAGTTGAATGTAGTTTTAATCAAACAGCTGGGCCCGGCGTCACACTATATGATGTAAGTAAGCAACATGTTCACACTAAATTTCATATTTAGTCCCTCGAAAGCAAATTTTTGAAGACATATGTTGCTTTAGAAATGAGACTAAGCAATGCATAAACACATGGCAAATTATAGAGGTGTCAAACTCTGCAAAGCGACATGCTGATAACGGCGGAAACTATGCAGATTAATGACCTCTAATGAAGAAATAGAAAATGTGTGCCAAGTTTCTATCTAGTTATCAAAAAGTGAGAAGACTGTATTGTCTCCATTGTATTGTTTTTGTTAGAAATACACGTGATCACAGTCATCTTGTTTTGTTTTTCTAGATTTATTTTTGCGAATTTTGGTTCAATGAGGATTTGTTTTAATAACAAATAACCATTTCGTGCCGGAATGGAAAGGTACTCCTTATCGCGTTTTAGGATCCGTTTTGGAATACTTGTGCAGTGATGCGCTTGACATTAATTTCGGTCAATAATGTTATGTTGTGCAGCGTGTTAAATGTTTTGAACTTTTATTTTGGCAATGAGCTACAGTCATTGATTGAATTGTAATTGTCCGAGTACTTTTCGTATTTTTTGTCACACTTTTCTTTGTAGCAATGATCGGTTTTTGGATACTTCTGTTTTATTTTCCCAGTTTTTAGTTGGGAAGGTATGTTTTTTGTTTTGTTTTTTGTTTTTTCTCTGTATACACAAACTGTCACATACACCACGTATTTTGAGCTTGGGGCGCCCGTGGCAGGACAAACAGCGTCAACGCTTTTCCTAAAACACTCAATGATACAAAATGAATAAGATTTTCATTTTCTACATAAGGTACGCTTTTTGTTTCAACTTCTCTTCTTTTTCTGTCTTAAAACGAAAACGATGATCCTTCAACAATAAACTCCTACATCAACTCCAACCGCTATCTTGAACCCTAAACAAAAAAGAACAATAAAAACCATAACTATTTGAAAGAATGAAGACAGAAAACTATCAATAAACAATATAACTGAAATCAATCTTCAAAACCTACACGAAATTACAAACCAAAAATATTATCAATAAATGAAATCAAACACGCAATCATTACATAACGTAAACTATACAATTATCAAGGTCATGAACATAGACTTCAAATACATGCAAACAAGCCATGGAATGCACTGACAGTGATAAATAAGACCCTATTTACTGTAGTGCCATTACGCTGATTAATAAAATTGAAAGAAAAACGTTGCTGCTAAATAATACATGTCTTTACAAAAACAAAGAATTAAAAGAGCGTGGTTTTAAGTTTTCTAAACTTCTTGTTTTTTTGTATGCAACCAGACCCAAACTCCCACTCGGCCAAGTGTTGAATCACGCAACTTATGATGTTTATTAGCTAAAAACTGTTGAAATGTCAATGTTCTGAAAATCGTACGAATATTCTACTCTTTATTTAGTAAAAAATATAGTGCCTTTTTGTGTTATTGAAGCGCCTCATTTGAAGCGAGTATTGAATACATAAAAAGTAATTTCGTCATTCGTGGAATGTGTCGACGTTGCAAGTTTCTCTTGGGCAGCGTGTTGAATAACATCGTGCTTGTTTTTAACTTTCATGTCGCCATGAGTGACAGTCATTGATCTAACTGTAACTTTCAGAGCATTTTTTTGAATTTTAGACAAGAGAAATGAATTGTTGTGGTGTTTTATTGATGGGAGCGAGTTCAGAGAAATATTTGCAAGCTAAGCAAAGAACGTGTCAGAACGTGCAAGGATTACGTCATTAGTAGGGAAATAACCACCGTAGGTGGATAACGTAATTCTTGAATTATTTGACTGGTGTGACTACTTTGCTAGCCCTTTAAGTAGTACAGTACGCGCCTCTGGGGCATAACCAATCAGAGAGCAGGATTAATACCACGTGACCAAAATGGACCAATCAGAATGCAGCTAGCACATTCCATTCTCAAATTCCATTCCAGCGCCATCTTGAATACCGAGTGCGCTACTGGGTCCGAGTCGCGCCTGCGCACAACAAATCGGACTACCACAAGGAGGCAAAAATATCAGTTGAATCCTATATAGACATGAAAAAATGGATGAAAAGCGTGAGGTCCGGAAAGACAGGATTATCTTCCTGGGCGCGGGAGCAAATGTAACACGCACCTGTCTTGACACTTGACCTCACTTCTTTTTGTAACTAGTACATACCATATATTACCATACATAATGTTAAATGTTTGAGCAAATCCTTCAGTGAGCTTGATGGTCAAGTGGATTATTCGACCATTGAGCTTACTGAAAAGCTACAGTAGTGTTAATGGTTAGCACGCAATGTTGTGGCCATTGAGGTTGGGGTTCGAATCCTCACTGTGGCATTTTTTTAAAAAAATATGAAACAACACAATATGTTTTTTTTACAGATATTTAATGTAAATAACACATTTACAAATAAAGTTGAACTATTTAGTGTCATTTCTAGCTGCTGCGAACTCTTTATCATCTTGAGGAAAATAAATCAATTGAAATGGTATATCGCCATTGATATCCATGTACATGATTTCTTTTTTGGTAAAATCATCCAAAAGGTATTCAGAAAAGAAGAATGTATCAAAAGACATTGTTTCTGGTCTATTCCAATACTCTTGAATAATTCCGTCCAAAACTTGTTTATCAAGTTCACACATGTCTGTGGGATCATACTTTCTCAATGTTTCATCTTCAGTATTGTTCTTTACACATGCTGCTGTGGAAGGCGTTAAAGGAAGCTTCTTCTTTATCTTCACCATCCTTTTTCCAGATATCCCATCCAGCTCTGAAACTTTCAAAGAATGCTTTAAGATTTGGCTTCTTTTTATGCTCTTCCTCACCCATGGCTAAGATTTTGTCAGATAAGTTGTTCCTGTACTTCAGCATTTTTAGTTCAATGTCCAATTTTTCTTCGGAAATGATTGTATTGACTATTAGTTGAATCAATACTGATAAAGAGATAGATTCTTCATTCTCTACCCTTTCTTTGTCTTCTTTCAAATTGTTCTGGCATGAATCCATGATGCTCAATGAATGTGTAGGAAAAAAAATGTATCCTGATTTTATAGTTTATGCGGTGTCAATCACTGTCAATCACTCGTTCATTTTTGTGACATTTCAATCCCTTAGTTAACCAACTTGTTTTTTTCTTTTGATTGGATTTGAATAACCATTCTTTGTCTTCTTCTTCTTCTTCTTTTTTTGGTTTTATTCGTTCGTGGATGCGTGGCAATACTGACATCACTTTTCCCATTTTTCAATTCGCGATCATGTCATGCTTGTTTACTATTCACCATTGCTACTACCAGCTCCAGGATCATTTTTTTCTTGCATAATGATTTTTTCCATTTTATGTAGCATGTTATTTATATGATGGGATGGCTTGATTCTTTGATTTAACTCCTCTAGGATGGATTCCAATTCAAGGAATTCTTCTTCCATTTCTTGCAAGTGAATTTGTATACTTTCAATGTGGATTGTTTGAACGCTGTAAGCATTCCATCTGTTTGTGCCATGATGAAAAAATAAATTGAAGACGCTACACACAAATGGTTTTTATACAATTTTTTAATGTGTCGTCTCCACTTTTTGAATACAATAGAATAACACTTGATAATCCGCAATGAAAAGTGTATTACCGCGAGGAACACAACATAAATGAATAGAATAACGACAAGGCATAAACATACATTGTAAAAGGTAATGTACATGGTGCATTGCTAATGACATTGAAATTGAACCTTGAGTAAATTGTCTAGTTCTAGGTCCTAACATGTTAATGTAAATATGTAAAGTGACATCTCTAGGATCATTAATGGCACGTAAAAGTGTTTGGCAAATACATCTGTGCAAATTTTTAATATGATGAATTCTGAAAGGCAACTGTAAAAAAATAGTATTTTAAAAAGGGTTATTGATTCGTACAAAGTGTCTGTAACCGTCACGTATTAGACGTAAGTTATATCTAAATCTAGCATATCGTAATCTTCTTTCTAAGGTTAACTGAAAAACAACGAGAGAGAGTTACATGTTATCAAAATGCGTTCTACATTATATACCATCCAGCCATCCCCTAAGATTGAAATAGGATTCCAAATGATTCTTATTTTATAACGAAATGGTAATCTTAAAAGATTAAAAAATTGATGCATGTCGTTATTTATAGGCCCATTTCTTGGACCTACTATTAAAAAATAAAATCGAACTATTAAATTATTAGATAGGACGGCTGACCATTGATCCCAAGTCATGATTTCATTTATGATTTTAGGTAGTAGGTTTCCCTTGGTGAATAAAATGTTTCCTCCATGAAATCTGAAAGGGAGCTAAAAAAATACCATGCATCAACTTTTTTTATATTCAATGAAAATGTCTGTGATCATGAAAATCAGTGTGATTGTAAGTACATGCTGTTAAACAATATTTATTGATTGGGAGCCAATCAGGTGCAGTTTCATCAGCTCGTGAAAAAATGAAACATAGTTTTCCCATTTGGGTTAGATAAAATGCTACATGTAAAGGCAAAATAAATTGCGCGAGCATTGACATATCTCGTTGATATCGATTATATACATGTCCATTAAGATAGAACACAATGCGATTTCTGGCGGAGTCAAGGTATTCATCATGTAAGGTATGATTTAGAATAAATGTTAACATTCTTCTTAGATCTTGTGCTTGTACTGTGTATTCAAACTGAAAAAATAAAATGTTTTTTAGGAAAATGAAGTGTATTTTCTTTTGTAGTGATTGAAAGTTTGATTAAATAGATTGTATTTGTGACTGAATGAGGAAAGTTCAAAGTGAGCAAATTCGTAGACTTCATCATCAAAATATCCTGTGTGATATTCCAATGACAAAAAAAAACGAAAAGGATTTAAAAAATGAATGAAATCTTTCATATGGTTTTTACAATGAGAAATGTTATTGGAGCCACCACGTAGAACAATATGAAATCTACGCCGTCCTAACACAAGATGGCTTCTTCTTGCTAATGCTTGATCTTGCAAATTCATATCAGGTCCTGTTTCAAAGGCTATTATTGTTTTTATGATCTGTTTCACTTGTTGTGGATTGTAGAATCGAAAAGGAAACTAAAAAAAATAAAAAAACTTTAGTAATTAACAAAAAGCCAAGCTTTAAAATTATTGGTAGTATTATAATAATGAACTTCAAACTCGAAAGTTAAATCGTCAATGAATTTCCGGGTCAGATTTTGTAATATTGGAAAAAAATCGACAGTTTGATCTCTACAAATGATGTCATAGCTTAAAATTGGTCTAGTCCAGGTCCTAAAATGTTCTTCTTCTTCTTCCTCTTCTTCCCAAGAAGGGTAGTGTCTCAATTTATGAATCACACGTAATAATTTCCATGGTGAACCTTGAATGAACTATAAAAATTAAGAATAGGAAGATTAAAGTCTATCACGTTGATTAATTCATTACGTTGATTAATTCATTACTCATGATGCCATGAGTAATGAAAGTCTGATCTCGTGTGACCCATGATTAACCCATAGGTGTCGAATCGCATTTGATTGTGAAAAAAAATAAAATATGGAGCACCTGTGTATTGTATAGGATGAAAGTCAATTGAGATCTCGTCCGTAACAGTAACCTTATCGGTAATTCGATCAATCAACGTGATAAAATTCTGCTCTCCCATAACGAGTACAAGGTAGTTGTTCACACGTAAATTACATAAATGAAGATAGTAAATGCATAGACATCTTTTCTCTCAGGGTGCACTGAAAAATTAAAGAAAAAGTGGTGTACTGAATCTACTGATTTGATTATTATAGAATGCTCTATAACCTTTATACCATGACAATATGATCTGATTATTATTATAATAGATGGGAGGGTGTTCAAATTCAATAACTGAAACAGGAATGTAACGATGTTGTATTGTTAGACGTTGCACCATGTTATTGAAAATGCGAGATCCATAAGTCCTAGCATTTACAAATATGATTTGTGGATTCACACGATATTCTTGTCTAAAAGGATCCATTCTTGTTAATACACGTTTATAGAGTAACAAAGCTGCTCGATTTTGATCATCGAACTAAAGGAAAGAGTTCAGCAAACACTTCATTACTCTGAATAGTTTTGATAGTTCTTTCGAGTTCTTCTCTAGTGGAAGTTATTGAAATTATTTGATGATAACTAATACAAAAATGATCAGAATCAATAATGGATGTATTAAAATATCGAATGAGAGATCTTCCTGTTAGTCTTGCACTGATCATATTTGCAACATCACAGAAATCGTTATTTCCAATTATAAAGTGTACTTGATGTGCAGGTCTTTGCTCATTTAGTTGGTCTATACACCATGCATAAACCCAAGCTAATCTAGCTTGACGATGACTGAACTGAAAAAAATTAATTTATAAGAGCTAGTAAAAGAGGGAGTAAATGAATACTTAGAACAGTATTAGATTGATTAAAAATGTCTTCATAACCATCGGCTAATCGAAAGCTAAAAGTTGCATCACTGTATTGTTGCTGTATGTAATTCCTCACTTGCTCTATAATTCTTCTGAATGCAAACACTGTAAATAATTCTATAGTGTTCATCTGAAAAAAAATATGATGACTGAACTGAAAAAAATTAAGAGCTAGTAAAAGAGAGCTAGTAAAAGAGGGAGTAAATGTCTACTAAATCTTATAACAGCATTAGATGAGAAATTAAGAATGTCTTCATAATTATTGGCTAATCGAAAGCTAATAGTTGTATCACTGTATTGCATCCAAATGTGTTGTATCCCCACTTGTTCTATAATTCTTCTGAATGCAAACACTGTAGATAATTCTATAGTGCTCATCTGAAAAAAATTTTTAAAAAATATTTCACTGATTTTAAGTTTCGTTGGCTGTTCCTATATTCCAAAAGGAACGTTCCTCTAGTATCGACTGTTCCTCGTTTTTGTGTTCCTATTGACCATAAGAGGACCAGATTATTTCCAAGGTAGGAACAAAACGTTCACTCTAGTGTAAAAGGAGAACATTTAGTTCCGAGTTCCTAACTGTAAATGGAACACATTGTTCCCAAATTGGTCATTAAGGACTGTTTTGTTCCGAGTTCCTATCTGTTAATGGAACACATGGTTCCCAAATTGGTCATTTAGGACTGTTTTGTTCCGAGTTGCTATCTGTAAATGGAACACATTGTTCCCAAATTGGTCAATCAGGTTACTTTTTTCTAGATCCGCTTTTTTTTATAGGGATAAAGAAGAAGAAAATACTTACACGTTGTAGTTGTTCTTCTAACTCTTCAGATTGCAATAATTCCCTCAATCTGGCAATCACTTGTTCGCGGGACATGGTCAAGACCTCATGGGTGATCTCGTCAAAGTTTAGAGAATCCGTAGGAATGTCAATGTCTTCTGATTGAATCGGATTGGATTCACCTGCGTTGAGTACCACATCAGTTGTTAAGGATCCTCGACACATTCCACAGTTTCTTCCTTCAGCTTGCCATCGAGCTTGACATCGTTGATGCACAAAGTTTTTACAGCAGGCTAGCTGTATGGTACCCATGTCACAAGTGTACGAAGTGCCATGACAAATGAAACATTGGAAAGTGGTTTGTAGAATTTCAGGTGTTTCCAGACGAAGTCTTTTACTCTGACGACCAGCCATTCTTGTTTTCAGCGTAATGAGTTTTCGTACAATTGTGAAAATGATCTCCAAAGGTTTACTTCTTATATAGGATTTATTAAGGTCATGTGACCTATCACGTGACCTCATATTGAGAAGGGGGGATACCCCCCATCCCCCTAATATGACCACGTGATGTCTACGTCATAGTGTCACATGACGTTTTTATTTACTATAAAGCTAAGGCGATTTTTTGGGGGATTGATCATCATTATTAGTACGAGTGCCGCAATGTCGAGTGGAGAAGACGATTGCATCATCTGCTTCTACCCAACCACAGAAGCAAGTAGCGCCTGTTGCCAACAACCGATTCATTACAACTGTATTGATCAATGGTTTCATACACAGTTGCAGACCAAATCTTTCTCAGATATCACATGCCCTTACTGCCGTACCAGGATCAACAGCGTTAATTTTGACATTATGGTTTCCAACTACAAGAACGCCATAGAGTCCAAACCTTTCTACGAGGATCGTGTGTTTATGAGAGCCGCTAAAGCTGCATGGGGTGATCGTCCTTTATGGAGAGGTAACGATGGCTATTTTTATGGTGAAATGTGGAACGTAACCTCTAATACCGCTGATGTGATATTCCTGGGGTGTAACAAGGAGCAGACCTTGGCCCGCATGCGCGCCATCACGAACTATTTAGTTACACACTATCATGAGAATATATGGGGTGATTTGTGGCGTGCAAGATATGTTAGTCAAGAATGAAAGACAACAAGGAACTTTTTTTGTGTACAACAATGCTTTTAATGTAGATCAATGCTTGTACAACAATTGTTTTTTGCGTACAACAATGCTTTAATAAAAAATGTTGATTTTACAACTTTAATCGTTTCTTAGCTTTGATGATATTTTTAACAACACGTTCTGTTATTTTTTTTTTGCCTGGTAATTGATCAATGGCTTTGATCATTTTTGTGTCTGCTTTCCATTTGTCCTGTAAAGATTTTGCTCTTGAATAATCAATGTCATGTTGCTTGGCAATACGGTCGAGACGATTGATGCCTGGATCTCCACGTGCTAGACGTTTTTTTTTTTAGTTTTGTACCAGGTCCCATGTATTGATATCCAGGCCAATGAAATTCAATTCCTGTCTTTTCAATCATCTTTTGAATATCGAATCCTTTTTTTCTTCCTCCCCATTGCTTGTATACTCGTCGTGGTGCTCGTTTTCTTCCTCTAACCATAATTGTTCACGTAGATGGAAATAATCGTTTTCTTGTCTCACCTCCTAATGGCTCCCAAGATTCCCATCCTTCAGCCCTTTTAAGCCTTCGGAGAGGTGCTGGCTCACGCCTTTTTTGACCAACTCGTTTTCGAGATTTCCTTAATGTTTTTTTAATTGTTTCTTCCAGAGTGGGTTGTTCTATAATAGGTTCTTCGAAGAAAGGTAATTCTGATGCCAATTTTTTGCGACTTATTCGAGGTTTTTTCTTTGGAGTTTCTGTCATTGGTGTTATGGGTTCTGTTTTCACAGATGTGGCTCTAGCTGGAGTTACTGTTTTCAGAATACGTTGTAATAATTTCTGTTGTACTGGTGTGATGAGATCTTCATCTTCATCTTCTTCCATCATTCCTACTGCTGAGCTAATTCCTGGTGGTAATTGGCGCATCCTTTTGATCAAAGCTTGAAGTTTCGGATTGATCTGTTGTACCAAACTTTGTTTTTCAGCGCTTGACATTCTTGGATTTTTCAAAATACGTAATTTTTTAGCCAATAGTTTGGCAGCCGTGTCCAAGGTAGGGTCTTCAGTTAATTTTCCTTTGAACCAACTTACCATTTCGGGATCCTCCGCAGGGATCATGTACATTTTACGATATTTTGACATCTTGTTGTTAACAACAATTTTTTACAATAGTGCCCAAACCAGACCAAAAGCGTCCACCTTTCTGATTTATAAGGGCTTGTCGTCGCTTTTTAAGGGATACGCTTCGTTTTCCAATACGTCGTAATGTATTTCGAAATGGACGAAGTTTGGCCATGGTAATTGGTGACACAGGAATGTTGTTTCGTAGCAGATTGAGTGTGATTTCACTGATGGCATTAATTTGATCTTTGTTTGCATGTTTGAGTAAATCTCTTCTTCTATTCCGTTCACTAGCAGATACAATCGCACGTAAAAATGGTACTTGTCTCTTAATTCTATCCATGCTGAAAAAATATTTAAAAAATTGATAGTCATGTTGTTTTTATAGTATCTATGGCGAGAATGAATTACTCGAACGTGTTACACTAGGTCTTCCACCATCTTTGTAAGTCGTGGTGATGGTATTGGTGTGTGTAACTCCTGAAATTTGCCTTCCTTGCATTTTTTGAATGTTTTGCTGTTGAAGTCTTTGTAATTCTCGTAGTAAATCTTGTTGACGATAACGACGTCTAACACTACTTGTGGGTGTATCGTCACTTCGTCTTGATCCATTACTACCTCCACTACCGCCTGGACCACCACCACCACCACTGCCGCCGCCACCACCACCACCACCACCACCGCCGCCGCTGCCGCCGCCGCCGCTTCCGCCGCCGCCGCCGCCGCCGCCGCCGCCACCGGCCGCCGCCGCCGCCGCCAGGTGGGCCGCGACCGGGACCACCACGTCTTCGTCTACCCCCTCCTCTTCTCAAGGCTCTGGAGGGTCTTCCACGTGGTGTAGTAGGCGGTGTGATAGGTGGAGGTGATGTTGGAACCGCTCTTCTTCTTCTAACTTGTCGTAACGGTCTTTGCCATATTGAAGGTGAAATTGGAGGTGTTGAACGCAATGAAGGTGAAGGTCCTGACCCATAAAATGAGGCAGATAGGGGAATGGGGGAAGGTGAACCCACACCAGCAGGTGATGATCCTGATGTTGGTGCTTTTGGAGTAGAGCTCTTTGGTGTTGATGTTTTTGGAGATTGTGTCATTTGCTCAAATATTATATCAATGTCATAGCATCCATATGAAGGAGATACTGGAGATAATGGAGATGGATATTCTCTATCCAGTATGCTGTCGACATCAAAACCTTGGGCTTGCGCTTGATTGTAAAACGTCGTATTGTAGCGTTGAATTTCATTGTCGGTACTACTTTTAGCACTCATGATGAGGTATAAGTGGTAGTAAAGCCTTCTCCTTGTAATATATTGGCTATCAGTCTTTTCTCGTCGTCACTATTAGGATGAAAGTCGAATATGAGATAGCCATAAGGCCGACTTGTGGCGTCCCTATATACTCCTAAGACATCTTCCCAATCACTAGGATAAGCTTGTAACACCATGTTTTTTACCCCCAATTGATCTCTTGGATTTTTAAACGCCACGATGTAATGTGCATTTCTAGAGATGGTTTTGGCATATTTTCCTGGTGGGAACATGTCTTGACAGAGATATAGTACTGTTACATTATTGTGATGAGAATGTTTCGTAAATAGATCCAAGATAGTCTTATCATTCCCACCTTCATCCATCAAGTCATCTAATATCAGTACTCCTCCCCCATTGAACCATTTATGAATGTCTTTGACAGTTGGAATGCCTTTATGAAATCGTATACCTCGTTGTTTCATTCCATGAAATTTATCTTGCCAGGCTCCGTAACAATAATAAACCGTGGAGGTGTTCCCGTGAAAGAATTGGTTTCTTTCTCGTAACAATCGTTCCACGAATACGGTTTTTCCACTACTGGATGGTCCCACCACCAATATGCTGCAAGGGCTTCGGAACATAAAAGACTCACAGACACTCATGATGTACAATAAATCAATTTTTTTAATGATTTTGCTTGTTTATATATCGATATAACAACAGGTAAAATTATACTGTTGATTTGGTAAATAAGCAACATCTTTTAAACTCTGTTTAATTTCTTTTTTAACCATGTTCCCCACTTTATGATCGTTTGCCACATAATCGTTGCTGAACAGCCCGGTAAAATCTTCCATGCTTTTATCACGACATCGGTACTTGAGATACATCAATGCGTATTGACCGCATGAATTCGAATCTAATTCTTGTAATGACTTGGCGTTGCTTGATATGCTTTCCCAATTATCCATCACCCAAGGTACGACCAAGGATCGACTGTACCAATTTAATGGTACTCCGTAACTGTCCATCACTTCACATTTTCCTTGTTCAGTGTAGATACCAAACCAGTGACTACCAACTTCCGTAATGGGATCAGTGTTCACAATGTAGGCACAAGGTTTGATAAATTCTGGTTTTTGAGGTAATTGATCGGAGGCGAAGACTCCTTTAAAAATCGGTTTCAGTATGGGATCGTCCTTAGCAAGATACTCCAATTGAGTGGTGGAAAATGGTATGAATTCCATGTCTTTGTTTTTTCAATCCACTCTACCCACTATCATCTGTTGCCTGTAAATGTCGTATTGCACACTGCCGGTGGGTTTTATTTCAAACATGTTTTCAAATTCACCATAAATAATGACAGTGATGCCAT
The DNA here is from genome assembly GCA_964020085.1 of Micromussa lordhowensis. Lineage (NCBI taxonomy): Eukaryota > Metazoa > Cnidaria > Anthozoa > Scleractinia > Lobophylliidae > Micromussa > Micromussa lordhowensis. Next base: position 16,314,003 of record OZ026603.1, read on the forward strand.
GATCGACATTAGCCCCCAGTTGCAAGTAGATCTTTAACCGTCCTTGTTGTCGTGGGTTAAGATCATCACTTTCTTGACAGCCTGAAGCCACATTATTCCACATGAACAATGTAGTGTTTTTGCCTTGTCCCCAATGCTTGTAGGCTAACATACTTCTTCCATTTTCATTCAGACAACCAGCTGTAATCAGGCGGTAATAGCCTTCCATGTCTAGTTGACCATTGTCATGATTCATTTCTAGGGCTTCATCGGGATATTCTTCCCCTTCAATGATTTGTTTAATATTTTTAATTCCAAACTTTTGGAATGAGAATGGATTCCATTTGTAACCACCATTGTATGCATTTTGGTGCACTAATCCTACTATGGTACGATCTGGAATACGTCCATTGAAGATGTCTGTTTATTCCCAAGTACGAGTATTGGCTGGGATGGTGAATGATCTGATTTCTGATCGCACTGTTGGGTAATACACAGATTTCAATTGTCTCAATCTCATTTCTGAGATGTCATTGAACTTGTCAGATCTGACTCTTACTAAGCAAGCTATAAACTCCATTTTGAAATTCTCCTGAGTTAGTTTAGCGGTATCTGTAATACCATTGCAGAAGAAGGGCACTTCATTCAATGTGAACCGCATCTTGAGATCCACTGAAGGCACCAATAAACGCCGCACTTGGAAAATGTCAATATGTGGTTTCCCAAGCAATTGAAGGGTTTTTCCATCTTTAAGTCTATTTTTCAACTTCCAAGCATTGGTGAACGCTTTTTTGGCTTCAGAACTCAATGCTTGATAGTCAGCATGACCAGCTCCTGCATTGGCTGCAGTGTTAATATTGGTTGCGGTTATTTCCGGTGTGTGATCCAAGGCTGAGTAGAATCCTTACGGTTCCAAGTAGGTTTCAGCGGCTTCTTTGTCATAATTCATGATGGTCTCCAAGTATGCCTTGTACGCATACGTGTCGGTCTGCTCTGTGATCAAAGTGCCATTGAGATAAACTGAGGGTTGTTTGATGATTGTATGAAACGCATTAGATGCTAGCCACGTGTTTGTTCCATCCAAAATATTGCCCCCATCAGTTTGGAGCAATTTTAATTCCATTTTAAAATAGCTTCGTGAAAGATCTATGTAATCACGACCTCCAGGAATATTGAATTCCACTGGATTAATACTACGACTTGTAGGATCAATGGTCACCATCCTGTAACTGTGAATGGATGTATCCGTTGCAGGAACCGTGAAAAGGTCCAAAACGGCATTTTCGGTTTGACCAGATGCCTCGTGGGCTGGAATGGGTTGTGCCATCTCGTCAATAAAAAATGAATGTTGCAAAAGTCTCTTTTTTTCCTTTTTATAGCTATTGATATAACCACGGCTCTGGAATTCGTCGATAGCTACTTTGCGCTGCACCAGTTAATCCCATACGTTTATAATCTTTTTGTTTACCCAATTTATACCCCATCTTTGCAGCACCCAGAAAAACGTTACCTCCTTTTTGTCTTCTTTTTCTTCGTCTTTGTTTTCGTTGACGTATTAATTTTTTGGAAGCAGCCACTAAACTTGGTGAAAACAAAGTAAATTGACCTCCTTTCTGTTTGCGCCTTGTCATAGCGGCTCTTCTCATAGCTAATCCCACATTACGGTATGGATTTCTGAAACTCACTGTGGGTACAATACCTTGACTTCTCAACTGGTAATCCATCAGTATTGAAATATATCAACTCTTCGTCTACGTGGACGTCGTCTTCGCCTTTTATTGTAAAATGCTCCACCCGATTGACCAGTCAACAATCTGGATACTTTCCGTCCAGCAGAAGACAAGAGTTGTCGACCTTTTCTTTTGGCAGTTCTTTTCAATTTAGTTACTATTAAATTTTTTAGATAATTCGTCCCTGCTTTTCGAAGGACACCACCAAGTCCTCGCCCTCTTTGACCACCATCTGGTTTATACAGTCGTAATGCACCACCTCTCATGATTCTCTTTTTTTACGTTCACAAAAAAATAATGAGAAGTGACTTTATTAATCGCCTTATATACTCATACCACAATAACAGTAAAAAATCAAGAAACGTTTCTTTTTTATTTTAACTTGCCCAAGAATAAACTTACAATGTATGTAATGTAAATATAAAAGAATTCATCTCTTTTTTCAAATGCCTTCATAACATCTCTTAGTTGTTTTCCGTTCAAGATTAATGCTTGCCCTACATCTCTGAACATGCGCCATTGATTCATCAGGTAGTCTCGTTGTTGAAGTGATGTATCAAAGGACCCCATGACTTCTTTGATTTCTAACAATCGTTTCTGTAACGAAGAAACGAATCGAACAGCTTTTTGACCTACAAATGGTATTGGAATGTCACTGCATGAGATCCAATGAAGTAACAGTAAAAACTGAAACACATCTTCCAGGATTGTCTCTGGTACATTCTGCACATAGTAAAGTCGTTGATTTTGTGTGGGTCCATAATAATGTTGAATCCAATCCTGCTTTTGACCATGGTATAATGGAAGAGCGAGTTCTCCTTCAATGCGCTTAACGCGTAAACGATCTAATCCTAAAATGGTTTGAAAAAAAGGTCCTTTTCTGAATGGTCGTGTACTCGGTACTTTGAAAAATTGGGAAGATTGGTCTGAAAATCGACACATGAAGTCCATGATTTCAAATAATATCGTAATCCTGTGTCTTCTTCTTTTATAGCAATTTTTCACTTCTCCGTTTGAATAGTAATGTCAAAATTGTTGAACCACCTCTAATATCCGCTAATTGCCCATCTGCTTCACTAACAGCTACTTCGATGGTGTCAAAGACGTTCTTTCTGATGGGGATGAACTGTAAATGTAACGGTTCAAATTGACTACGCCCTTTGAACTTGTTAATGTACACGACTTCTTTGATCATGTCTGTTTGTTTTCCACCCACGATCTGTGGTTGAGCGACGTCGGTGTAAATGAACAATGTTCGAGTTTCATTTCCAAAGATTCTCTCGAAATTGGAATTGATGTCTGTGATGTACCAATTACAAAATCCATAAAGTCTTAGATAATCTTGTCTCTCACCCAAAACCGTCGCAACGTTTGTCATCACTTTCCAAAACTTTCCAGGACCTCCAGGGACATCTACCACACCATATGTTGCAGGATCCGGTATTGTTTCTCCTCGCTCAGGACTATGTATTAGTTCAATGGATTCACCGAGAACCCAGAAAGTATTTCCATGTAAATCACTAGCTCTTTTGACTAATCCAAATGCCTCTGCTAAGGGTAGACTAATGTCTGTGTAAGAACCTTCATTTAATAAATGAAGTGAATCATTGTCTATCATCAAATCAAATTGATTTCCACGTTTCATCCATTTGTAAAGAGGCATTCCTGGATTCTTATTTTCATTGGCAAACGTATCGCCAGGTTGTAGATTGGTATTGAATTCATAGTTGGTCCTTTGAATTATCTTTTTCCAAAATGAAAATCCATCTCTGACTGGGTTGTCTGCTAGATCCAAAATAGCCTCACGTACATAATATGAATTATTAGCCAATCCAATTGGATCTTGAGGATTAGGTGAACCATCAGGGTTTTCGCCGAAATCACAAGAAAGGTGTGTGACTACCTTTTGTACAAACGGATACTTTCCAAGCAGTGAACTTTTGAGCACTGATTCTGTGTCTGGAAATGAAATCGTTTGAAGTGCCACTTCCCAATCATCTTCTGTTAATCGAATTTCATTGACCAGTTTGACTTTGTAATTATTGGTTTTATTATCTGGAAAGATACTGGTACTTGCGTCACTTGGTAATGTTATAGTGAAAGTCATGATGGTGGTAATACCAGTTGCTTACGATCAATCCAGCTGTTGTACTTACTAGGCCAACCTTTCCATTGAACGAGAACTTTATCACCACGTCGCTTTAATACTTTTTCAATTCTGAAAAAATCATCTTCTTTTATATTGACTTTTTGCAATTCTGGTTCGTAAAATGCACCTTCCATGGGTGTTTCATCGTATTCTTTTATTCGGTACGCTGGTACTGGTAAATTTAGAATACGATCAATAATAAAGATTTCTTCTGTCCAACCTGGTAGATAGCCTTTTTTGAATGTGCGTTTCACTTTACTGATTCTCACTTTATCTCCAGGCAAGAATTTATACACGGGACGTTGACTTAGTTTTTTCTTGTACAAGGTTTTCCAAACTTTTTCATCATTGGACATGTTCACATTTTCTGGTGCCATTTTAATGGAACCATGAACGGACGCATTGTAACTCTTGACAAGATCAGGTAACATCCACAAGTATTTTAGAGTGTTGTTGGCTGTGAAAGCACGATACATCCGTTCTTTTAGGGTTCTGTTAAATCGTTCTACAGTCGATGCTTTGGTTTCACCTTGAGTACTGAAATGATGAATACCTTGGTCTTTTAAAAAATCTTGAAATGTCTTGTTGTAAAATTCACTACCTTTGTCTGTTTGAAGTTGAATAGATTTACGTCCTTCTTTCAAAATAGACTCAAATCCACGTTTTTGTTCTGCACCTGTCTTGTTCTTTAATGGAACCACCCATGCGTACTTACTCAATACGTCAATCACAGTTAGTAAATACTTGAATCCTTTATTTTCTTTACTGAGATTCTTGATGTCTACTAAATCTGCTGCCCATTGATGATCGATGGATAAAGCAACTGTAGGATTCGTGCTGTACTTGCGTCGTACGGGCTTGTGAAGAGTGCAAGTTAAGTTTTGTCTCAAAATAGGTTGTATTTTTTTCAGCGATAATCCTGTAGCTTTTCTCAATCGATCCACACCACCATAACTACCAGGATTTGCCGGGTCATAGTAAACTTTCATCACTTTTCTTTGTAATGTATCCAACCTTTTCTTCTTTTTAGCACTCATCTTAAAAACGATCTAGCCACACAGGTCAACAAACAATTAAGTAATCCTCTAAGAAGTTGCCTAAAAGTGGGAACCTTGTTTGGGTACTTGTTAAATACCCATTCTTTGTGATTGATAAAATCTTCTTCTGGTAACTTCATTCGCATGTTTTCCATGTGAGCAATAAAATGATACATAGTGAACTCTGATGTAGTATCTTGTATTTGGTCTGTAAAAACTGCTTTAGGATCAAACAAAATCACTGTAGAATCATCATCCTCATTTTTCCAAACCGAGTAAACACTATCACCATCCACACCATTCCAAATACGTTTCCACATCCACTCCTTCGTAGCATTCTTCACTCGTGCCATAATAACAGCAAACATGAATTGAATAACAACATACCATACCATTTTTTTATATGTATACGAGCTGTCAATCACATTTGATTGACTTCACTGAATGCTATAAAACGAATGATTTTTTTATTTTTATTTCTTATTACATGGGTAATTCTACTCCAACCATGTGTCATTTTGAAGAACCTTTTAAAAAACCCATTTTTGTTGACACAGAAGAACCTATACGAAGAGATGGGGGTATAGTATACAGAAGCGCCTTTTATAATAGTTTACATGAAACCCAATGGAAGAAATATTGGATCATGGCTATCCTAAAAGTCATTCACAGTAAAGAAGACCTTGAACCAAAAAACCATGCCGTTTTTTCCATAGAAAGCATTCAACAAGCAACTGAGTTACAGCACAAAATTTGGAGAGGATTACAAAGATTGAAATTTGACGAGATCTATGACACATGGAAGAAAATGTTGGTTGAGTATGGTATAATGCATACTCCATGGAATGAAGAAGATTGTGAATTTGTCAGAAAAATGATGTCTTCTGAAAAGATGACGGAAGCAATCTTGACAGAAATCGTGTCATTCAACAAACAAGGTATGGTATTCACTTATGAGCTCTTAGGATTCATTCACCAAGACATTGATGACATATTCAATTGGTCGAGATGTCAATCAATAGATTGCTCGTACTGGCGCGGATTGGATGAAATTGATATGACGCCAACAATGTCTATCGGGAAACAATCTAGCACATATAAATCGATGTCAGACCTCAGTTCGCTCTCTTCGATGCGGGATTCAAGATGAGTAAATCATTGTCAGCGATGAAAAGATTGGTAGAGACTATGCCCTCCGTTGAAAAAGAGAAGAAAAAAAAAAATCAAAAGAAGTAAAAAAGAAGAAGAAAGTCATCCATCTTTAAAGAAAGCAGAAACACCAACAACCACCACCATTCCATTGAGTGTGGTAGAAGAACCGTTACAATTAGTCACCACAGACACATTTCTTCCATCACTCGACTTTGAACATGAGCAAGCCATGGTCAATTTACTGGATGAAATGATTTCTGGTCCACCCAATACAGCAGTTACCACACACATCACACCACCACCAATCATTCCAGCTCCAAGATTGACATTCTCGGAAGTGAAACAATATGATATCAATGTGTGTCCATTCCACCAAGTGAACCTCAGCACTTTTGAGGCCAGATCTAACAAGAAAACATATGTGAAGTGCAATCTGGTACCTTGTGGATTATTCGCAGGCATTGATGAGATAATACCTTACATGAACATTATCCACACAAAGATTCATGCAGCGTACAAGAAACTACAAGGAGCAATCAAATGTGAATGCAACAATCAAGCTTCACTGCGTGTCAGTAAATCTGCAAGTAACTTTGAAAGGCCCTATTTCACTTGTAGGGATAATGAAGGATGTCGCTTTTTTCAGTGGGCTGATGTCCCTTTTACAATAAGAACTCAACGACTACAAGAAAAGTTCAATCAAGTTTAATGAAAAAAACATTTACACTTTTTTGTAAAGAGTGTCGCTGATCTTAAATATTAATTAATTTGTCCTGTTCGTCAAGCATTCTTTTCATTACATTTTGTTCAAACTTGTTGAACTCTTGAAAATAAAGTTTAATATGATTGACATATCGCTTCGCTTTCTTTCTCTGACGTATGTTCAAATGATTGACAAAAGGTTCAAACGTGAAACAGAGCATCAACCTCAAAAATGTTGCTCGATCCACAGGAGGTTTTACCCCCAAGTTCCAAATTAAATTCTTTCTTATTGCACAGATAGCGTGGAACAGCGTCATAGCGAAAACCTTCTCAATCCGACGGTAACGACGTTTAGACCGCGTCCAATTTTCCCGCTCTTGATCCATGAACAAGTAGATCTCGTGAATCATTATCTGCAGTTGGCTCGTGTGTGAAAAATGGCACATGATGGTTCTTCCTACCAAAAGATCTTTGATGGGTATATCATTGGATTCCATTCGATTGATCCATTCTACATTTAAGCTATCGATCGCTTCTTCAATAGTGGTCCCACTTCTTCTCACTTCTTGCTGAACATCTACAAAACTAGCCATCTTCAATTAAAGCGGTGAAGTCAACTACTTACATACTTATATAGAGAATAATATAACACGTGATGTCTACGTCATAGGGTCACATGACCTACTGAGGGGATGGGGGGGTATCCCCCCTTCTCAATATGAGGTCACGTGATAGGTCACATGGTATAAATATATACTATAAAACAGGTTGACAATCTTCAAAAAAATCACATTTGAATAAGAAGGAGAAGATGGCTAATCGTTTTTTCAAGTTCAATTTAGAACAATTCCAAGACAGAACAGCAAGAAGGTATGGGTTGAGAAGAACATCTTATCATCTACGTGTGACCAACCCACCAGAAACACGACCTACAAGGCATGCTAACATAGTAAGAGAGTTTGAAGAAGGATTGACAGATGCCATAGACAATTTGATAGAAGACTTGCCAGATCATGATAGAATTCAACTTTATTTGAGTTCGAATCGCTTACGAAGTGCTCACACTTCAGCACCTGTCAGTGTGGGTGGTTGGAGAGACACCATGGGGGTTTCGAGACAAATTTTGAATCAAATTTCAAAAGTGTTGAACTCAAACGAAAACTTTGAAGTGGATGACACTTTACAATTAGATATCACGCATGTTAAAATGCCAGAACCTGGTACAGGAAAAAGAAGATGGAAATTCGGTATGGACAACTACACCGAATTACTTAAAAAGAAACAAAGTGTCATCGTCATCAAAAACAAAGATGAACTTTGTTGTGCACGAGCTCTGGTAACAGCCCAAGCGAAAGTAGACAACAGCCCTGAGTATGATAACATAAAGAGAGGACGTGAAAGTCAAGAAACGCAAGCAAGAGAATTACATTCACAAGCTGGTGTCACCATAGGACCCTGCGGACTCAAAGAAATCGCACAATTTCAAGCAATCTTAAATGATTATCAAATCATAGTTATTTCTGCTGAACATGGACATAGTATCATGTACAAAGGTCCTGAACGACAGAAGCAACTTATGCTGTTGATGCATGATGCCCACTTTGATGTCATTACTTCTCTAGCAGGGTTTTTTTAAAAAAATTATTTTTGCTTAAGCTGTGAAAGAGGATACTTTCACGACAATATAAAAGAACACAAATGTAATGGAAAAAAGTGCTTTGCCTGCCATCAAATTGACTGTGATGATTTTAAAAGAAAATTAAATGAAGTCCCAGAAATCAAATGCACTTATTGCAATCGACGATTTTACGGTGCCATTTGTCAAACAAACCATTTGATACGTACTGCCAGTGGACATTCAGCCGATCATCATAAAAAGAAGTGTGTGTGTCAATCACACAAACTATGTTCTGAATGTGGAAAAAACAAAAATGGAAAGCATGTATGTGGTGAAAATGAATGTCCTTCATGTAAAAAAAACAGTGAACTTACAACAACACAAGTGTTACATTCAATGCTCTGACTTAGATGAAGATGCGTCCGATGATGAAAACGAAACACATCCCGTATTTGTTTATTTTGACATTGAAGCCAGACAAGACACGGGAAATCACATTGCCAATCTCGTTTGTGCAGAAACTGATCAAGATGGTGAAAAACACTCGTTTTATGGAGATACCTGTTTAGAAGAATTCCTGAAATGGGTGCATTCCGTTGCCAATCAAGAAGACATAGAGAAAGTTATTGTTGTGGCACACAATTTCAAAGGCTATGATGGATACCTCATCTTGGAGGAACTTTATAGACAGCATGTGACCAATCTCAACCTGATTGTAACAGGAGCCAAGATCCTTAGTGCTCAATTACCCAATGTGAAATTCATTGATTCAATGAATTTTTTTCCTATGGCATTGGCAAACTTTCCCAAAACATTTGGTTTGAAAGAACTGAAGAAGGGATTCTTCCCACATTTTTTCAACACGGTAGAAAATCAGAATTACAAAGGACCCATTCCAGACGTCCACTACTACGACCCTGACGGCATGTCTCCCAGCAAGCGAGAGGAATTTTTGAAATGGCATGAAAGTAAAGTCAAAGCCAATTACATGTTTGACTTTCAACAAGAACTGTTGACGTATTGTCAATCAGACGTGCGCCTTCTCAAAGAAGGATGTATGAATTTTCAAAGAGAATTTAAAGCTATGATTGGATTCAATCCTATGCGTCACTGCATCACCATTGCCTCAGCGTGTAATGTGGCCTACCGAAGAAACTGGATGCCAGAAAACAAAATTGCCATTGAACCTATGTACGGGTGGAGACCCGCGCATATTCAATCCATGATTGCCCTCGAATGGTTGTATTGGGAAGAAAATAAACTAAAACATGAAGAACAAACCCCTCGAATAGCGCATGCAAGGAACCGCGGTGAAAGGCGTCTCAAACATGGAGCTTTCAATGACTTTTTAGTGGATGGCTACGACGAGCAAACCAAAACGGTGTATGAATTTCAGGGGTGCTTTTACCATGGTTGTCTTGAATGCTTTCCAAATCGTCAACAAAATCACCCCAAGCACAACAATAAATCCATGCACATGGTCAGATTGCAAACGAAACAAAAAGTAGAAAAACTTCAAGAGCTAGGCTATACAGTGATTGAAATGTGGGAATGTCAATGGAATGATCTCAAAAAAAAACAATCAAGACATTGGAAACTTTGTTTCCAAATTAAAGTTGACCACTGCACTGAATCCACGGGATGCCTCTTTCGGTGGGCGCACCAATGCAATATGGCTTTATCACAAGGTGAGAGAGGACGAAGAAATCCATTACATGGATGTGACATCACTTTATCCATGGGCGAACAAGAATATGGAATATCCCCTTTATCATCCAGAATTCATTGATCAACCCAAGACAACAAATATCGACCGCTACTTTGGTGTAATCAAATGTGACATTCTTCCACCCTATGAACTCTATCACCCTGTATTGCCATACAGACAAGGAAAAAAACTAACATTTCCTCTGTGTAGAACATGTGTGGAAACAGAATCCGCCAAACCCATACGCGAACGAAACATGCATTGCAATCACACTCTTGAGGAAAGAACTCTAACAGGTACTTGGTGCACTCCAGAATTGAACAAAGCCATTGACAAAGGCTATACAATAAAGTACATTTACGAAGTATGGCACTTTAAAGAAAAATCCACAGATCTTTTCAGAAAATACATTGACACCTTCTTAAAGTTAAAGCAGGAAGCTTCAGGATGGCCTGGTGAATGTCAAACAGAGGAAGATCGAGCCAAGTATGTGACTGATTACCAAAAGCATGAAAAGATTCAACTCCAACCACAGAAAATCTGTAAAAATCCTGGAAAACGACAACTGGCAAAATTGATGTTAAATTCATTCTGGGGCAAGTTTGGACAACGATCCAATCTCACGCAAGTAACTACTTGTGACAAACCTGACCTTTTTTTTCAGATCCTACAAGATGACAGTCAACTCATTCACCGGATCGAAATTATGAATGAAGAAATGGTAGAAATATTTCATTCATTTCAGCAAGAGTGTGATCCCATTCAAATCAATGTGAACATTTTCATTGCTTGTTTCACAACATGTTACGCAAGACTCAAACTCTATGAGGCATTAGACCAATTACAAGAACAGGTATTGTACTTTGACACAGATTCAGTGGTGTACGTATGGAAACCTGGTCAAACCTGTATTACTGTCGGAAACTACTTGGGAGAATTCACCTCGGAGTTACAAGAAGGAGATCATATTCAAGAATTTGTAGCAGCTGGACCCAAGAATTACGCCTATGTTACCAAAAATGGAGAAACCTGTTGTAAAGTCAGAGGATTCACACTCAACACCCGAGGGCAACAAGTCCTGAATTTCACAAGTATGAAAGACTTGGTTCTAACTGAAATTTTAGAACCTGAAAACGAAACACGTACTTTAACATTAAACAATCCTCATAAAATCGTACGAGAGCCAGCCACCAAGAAGATCAAGACCATGGAACAAGACAAACAGTACAAGTTGGTCTTCGACAAACGCATCTTAGACATGAACACTTTTAAATCTTATCCCTATGGATACAAACAATGAATGAAACAAATGTTTTTTATTACTTTTTTATAGGTTTATACAATTTTTAATAGAAATAAAATTCAGGATTGTAACATGATGTTTATACAACTCATCGAGGATCATGTAGCCGCCATCGTACCCATATGTTGTTGTTGTTGTTGCTGCTGTTGCTACTGTTGCTGCTTCTTCTTCTCCAACATTTTTGAGTAAGTCAAGACGACATAGGTGATTGTTCATATGTAAATATTGTAAATAAAATCAATTTTAAAAACATATCCGTTTTGTCTTGTACTATCTGTTGTGCGCAGGCGCGACTCGGACCCAGTAGCGCACTCGGTATTCAAGATGGCGCTGGAATGGAATGTGAGAATGGAATGTGCTAGCTGCATTCTGATTGGTCCATTTTGGTCACGTGGTATTAATCCTGCTCTCTGATTGGTTATGCCCCAGAGGCGCGTACTGTACTACTCCTTTACTCATGAAAAAATATAATCAAATTTAATCCTGACTTTTAAGAAAGAAAGCTG